>CAWUFW010003091.1:1445000-1936097 GCA_963921515.1 Calotriton arnoldi
GCCGCCCCGTCCAGCCCAGAAAATGTGTTGCCTTTATCCACGCCATCTGCACTAGTCGTGTATGCATGGGCAGTCCATCCTGTTTCCTCGGTCCATACAGTACTTTCAGGTAACTCTCGTCCCCCATTGCCCAGTGGTCGACCCTGTAGGCCGGATCGTTTCGATCTGCAAATACCCAATCATTAATGACCATAAGCTGGGATGCCCAATAGTATTTTTGAATATCCGGAACCGCCAACCCTCCCTCGTAGACTCCTTTCCGGAGTTTCGCAAGTGCTATCCGCGCCGTCCCTCCATCCCACAATAACGTCCTAAGTTGGCTGTCTACCTCTCTAAAAATGCATCAGGCACCGGACAGGGCGTATTTTGAAGTATGTATAACAACATGGGTAAGGTCATCATCTTGAAGAGCACTGCCCTTCCCATCAAGGAGATCGGCAGCTTCCTCCAATGTGTCACGTCACCCTTCAAACGATCGAGTTGTGGTTTGAGATTCTCGAGCACAAACGCACTATCTGTTTTTTCAATCTGTACTCCTAGATATTTAAAGCTGGTCCTGATCTGGAGCTTAGAGTCGGCTCCTAGGTCTGGTGGTGGCCCATCTGTTAACATATACAGGAGGGACTTGTCCCAGTTAATCTGATACCCTGAGTACCCTTCAAATAGCTTAAAAATCTGTAGCAACCTGTTGATGGTAAACCGCGGCCGCGTTGCGTACAGGAGGACATCATCTGCATAGAGTGATATTCTTTCTTCCCATTGGTCACCCCCACCTATTCCTGTAATCACAGGATCCCCCCTGACCCACACCGCCAGCGGCTCAAGCGCCAGAGCGAACAAGAGCGGGGAAATGGGACACCCCTGCCTGGTGCCCTTCCGCAGGGTGAAAGGACGAGATACCGAACCTTTGACCCTGGCTCTTGCCATGGGTTGCGTGTATAACAGTTGGATCTACGAGATAAACCTTGGTCCAAAGCCGAACCTCCGCAAAACTTCAAATAAATAGTGCCATTCAATGCTATCGAACGCCATGCGAGCGTCGAGTGATAGGAGCGCTGCCTCTACTTCCGGGTGACACTTGACCAGGTATTGCACCCCATACAGACGGCGCAGGTTAAGTCTAGTACTTCGGTTGGGCATAAAGCCCGATTGGTCGGGGTGGATCAGTGTCTGGATGGGCACCAAAAGTCTATTTACCAAGACCTTCGCCAGAATTTTAACCTCAATATTAAGTAGAGAAAGCGGTCGGTATGACCCGCACTTCTCCGCTGGTTTACCAGCCTTGGGTATCACAACTATCGTTGCAGTGCGCTGGTCAATCGGTAGCGACCCTTGCTCCCTTGCTTCGTTGAACATAGCTAGGAGGTGTGGGGCCACCCTGGTGGCAGTACATTTGAAGAGTTCCACCGGTAAACCATTGGGTCCCGGAGCTTTCCCTGCCTGCAGGTCCTGTATGGCTCCTATAATTTCCTCTTCTGTAAAATCCCCGTCTATTGATTCTCTGTCGTCTGGTGTCAAGATTGGGAGATGCATTTCTGATAAGAGCTCATAGCTATCCCTAGCCGTTCTGACGGTGTTTGAGTCGTAGAGTTTTTCATAATAATCAGCAAATACCCCTGCAATGGCATCTCCTGTCGAGTGCATGGTCCCCTCTCCATCTTGAATCCCGGCTACCCAGCTTCTCTCTCTATCTCTCTTTTCAAGCCAAGCGATCATTTTATTCGCTTTGTCTCCTAGGTCGTATATTCTCCTTTGCGTGGCAAGGGCCGTCGACCTGGCAGCACTAGTCGCCATATCTTGTAGCTCACGTTTCCGCAGATCTAGTAAATGTGCCAGATCCATATCTTTCCTCCCACCTCCCAGGTAGCGTGTCTCCAGGTCTACCACCATCGACTCCAGCTGATCCCAACGTAGTTTCTTTTCTTTTTTTTCTGCCCCTATACAGTCTTGGACGTATCCCCTTATTACTGGTTTGAACGCTTCCCATAAAGTGCTACATTCTTCTACCGATCCTGCATTCTCTTGGAAGTATAGTTGCGCCCTTTCCTTAACTTTTTGTGCGTTGTCCCTATTCTGGAAGAACCATGCATTCAGTCTGGGTGGTAAGATAGATTGGCGTGGTGTGCCTTTCAGTGTCATTTCAACCGGGGAATGATCTGATATACCTCGGGGTCCGATTCTGGTATTAGAGAACCAACCCTCACTTCCCTTATGTGTCAGTATATGGTCCAGTCGAGAGTAGCTGGCATGTGCTGCAGAGTAGAATGTGTACTGTCGTGTGTCTGGGTTGTGGAACCTCCACAAGTCCACCAACCCCATCGCCTCCGTGAATGCCAGAAGGGGTTCCACTCCTCTTAGGTGAGCTACTCTGGAGTCTCTGTCTAGACCTGGGTCCATAACTGAGTTCATGTCCCCTCCCAGCACCAATACCCCCGGAGGGAGATTTACAAGGAAGACCCCCAGCGCCTTAAATCCCTCCGAACGAGCCACCGGCGGTATGTAGCAGGAGACCAGGTTGAGTGTCTGTCCCTCCCAAGTCCCCGTCAGAGCCACAAACCTACCCAACGGATCGTGTGTAACTTTGTCCACCACCAGCGGAGTTGCCTTCTTAACCATGACTCCAACCCCGCGTGAGCCCGAGGTGTACCCGGCATGAGCCACCAGTTTATACCCATACCTATCCAGTGCCCGGTGCCTCTGACCCCTAAGATGTGTTTCCTGAATCAGAACAACATTAGGGAGTGTCGATGCAAATATTGAAGTACAATGCTACGTTTGATACGGCTCCCCAATCCATTTATATTCCAAGATAATATCCCCAGGGTATTCAAACCGTGCATCCCCTCGCTGCCCGCCCTGGGATCCCGGAGTGGATTTTTGACTAGTTAGGTGCTCCTGCAATGCCATCTCTCTACTGGGTGTTTCGGTGAGGGCACACTAGTAGGAACATCTCTATTATCTTCAATGACCGTATAAAAGTACTGACTTTACAACAAAAAACCCTGCATAACTGCAACAACCCCTCCCTTGCCCCCCCCCTCCCTGCTACCCTGCTGGAGAGCATAACAACTCGTCCCACCCCAACTCGCAGAGTGCCTGTCGCCCTAAACAAACTAAACAACTGTGGGGGTGGCGGTGCCTAACTCTTGAGCCGCCCGCCCCCAGGTCTCAATGTGCATTCAGTTCCAGTAGCATCAACCTTATTCAATCTCACTAGGTTCGTGACAGCCTGAGTGAACAATATAAGCCCCCAGTACCATGCATATGGAAGACAATAGTATTCTTGTCGTCTTTACATGGCTAAGAGTCCCTCGTGAGCCCGCGTTGCGGGTCGAAACATATCACATAGTTACTTGCGTGGAGGCCGGCCCTCCGGGCGCCCTTCTAGTCCGACTCCTCTCCTGCCGTCCTTTGTCGCTCTCGCTCTCGCCATGCTCCCGATTGCTTGCTAGCGCCTACAGTGCGCCACCCTTCCAACCAGGCCATTGCAGATTCTGGATTTGCAAAAACCACGCTTTCCTCTCAGCCTCCACTCTCAGTTTAGCAGGGTACATCATGGAATACTTTATTGCTTTGTTTCGCAGCTCCTTTTTAACCGTGTCGAAGGTACGTCGCTGGCGCTGTACATTAAGCGTGAAGTCTGGAAAAAATCGAATCACTGCATTCTCGTGGAGCAGGTCTCCGCACTGTCGCGCCGCCTGCAGGATAGCGTCTCTATCGCGGTAGTTTAAAAATCTGTGCTATAATTGTGCGCGGCGGGCCTCCCGGTTTAGGCTTAGGAATGGGCGCGCGATGCGCTCGTTCCAATGTGAAGTGAACGGAGAGGCGCTTTGGTTTTAGGTGGTTCAGGATCAGGTCCTCAAGAAATAAGTCCATGCTCGGCCCCTCCATTCCCTCCGGCACGCCCACCACGCGAATGTTATTCCGCCGTGCCCTTCCTTCCTGGTCTTCCAGCTTGGCCGCCATCACTTCTTGCTGTTTAGTGAGGGCCTGAACCTCTCCTCCAAACTCTGTGCACTGGTTTCCAATTGCGTGACTCGTGTTTCTGTAGCCGCCATTTTGTCCGATAACTTACGGAAGTCAGCACGCAGCAAGTTAACATCCAGTGTGACCGCATCAATTTTAGGATCAATTGTGCCCTTAAGATCCGCTATTGCAGCCATGATGGCGGCCAGTGAGGGTTCACTCTGTCCTTCAGCTAGATCAGTCTGGGCTGAGGCCGTCGTAAGCGGCATGGCATACTTGTCCATTTTGTTGGCCTGCGTCACGACCTGGCCTTTGGGCTTCATGTTGACTATCCTCCCCTGCCAATCCCGGGCACCCGAGGAGACCTACGTCTCGTCTCACCGGTATAGTTTCAGGTCCCTTCTGTGACAACTATTACTGTTTGTGTGGGGCGGCGGTCCCAGGGCGCACGCGTCACCGGCAGGGCACCGTTCCTGTTAACGTCTCGTGGTCCAATGTCTCTCTCCCAACCCCTTGATGTTGTCAGTGGACCCACTTTCCACACTGCGCCGATATTTCTTGTGCCGTCTTGGCCTACGTACTACCAATTATGCGGCCCCCTCTGAGCACGTATCAGTCAGACCGCAGGCGGTCAAGCACGGCGCCGGAGAGATCGCCTACAGGGCTGCCCACCGCGCCACACCTATAGGTTCACGTACTCACGGTTGCCCTTTATATGATATTGCTCCTTCCATTCGGCCAGTCCTTATCTCCACCACGGGTGCCGTCTTAATACATGCAGCATCCAGCGTCTCATTACACACCCTCCGTTCCCATCGCCTTTCACCCGCCGAGCAGCAGGCACGTTTATCCTTCTAGCACCGCTCGCCTCTCCACCCAGAGCGTTACTGCCGAGTGCACTGCGGGTAATCACTCGGAGCTCCCCACTGCTCTCCCGATGGCTCCCTTCACGGAGACAAACTCTCCTCTGTCCTGGATGGTGGCCGCGTTGCCGGCCGCTAGCACTTCGCTGCCAAGGGTCCCAGAAATGGCGCTACGCCCAATATCCTCCGGGTTCTGGAGATTCACTAGCAGCGTCGGCAGCGTGGAGTCAGTCCTCTGCTGTCCGACTCTGCATTGCCCCGATCACCGCTCCGCACACTTGCCGCCGGTTCCTCTCCCCCGGTCAACGTCTTCCAATCTCGGGCCCTGGCCCCTCCCACGGCACAAGGATAGAGCTACGCCGGACCTGGTGTCACCAGCGAGCACCGCTGCGTGTCAGGTGTCGCCTCCTCACCCCTCGCCGCGAGTGTAAATCATTCACACTCGGTCACTGCTCCCGATGCCGCACACCACCTACTCCGGCACTCCTCCACCAGGCCGCACTGCAGCGCCGATCTCCACTGCGCTGCACCGGTCAGCCACCCAGCGGACTTGACTATCAGGAGGTCAGCCGTCCCCCGACGGGCAGGTGGGTCGCTTGTTCCGCCGCCTTCCACCACACTTTCCGCAGCTCTGGAACGGCTGAAATGTCCGGATATTTAGTTTGTTAGAGACCGTGGGGACGGAGCTAACTCAACAAGCCGCCATTTCCCTCGGCGCCGAAACCACGCCCCGTGCATTACTTTTTTTAAACAAATACGCTAAAGCCAATGGCCTCCGCCGAAAGCAAAACCACACGCACGAGCGTGTGGGCAGCTTTCAAAAGCCCATACAAGAGGTCTCGGGCTGCGCGAGCAGGGCTACGCACTGCAACGCTAGGCCCGAGACCTAAAAAGTGCTATCCCTGAGTCATATCACATTTTGTCTGACTTTCAGCCATGCTGTACAGCAGCTGTGCAGCTGAACAACAGGGCTAAAAGAGATTGGCAAAGCCAATGGCTCTCTCGTGGTTGCTCAGTGAGCTGTTTGCCAAGTCAATGAAAAAACATTTGAAGAGAGGTGTTTCCTCAGCTGTTGCACACGCAAGCTGGAACCCAAGTTTAGCATTAAACACGAGGGCCTCAGCTATCAGGGTCGGAATGTCTGGGAGGGTTTTGCATCACCAGAAGGAATGCCTGGGATTTAACAGATGATGCTGAGGAATGTGACCCTGTTGCTCAAAGGTCCAACAGAGGAGCACAGAGACTTTTCACTTCCACCCACCCAGTCATTTCTGCCACACTGTACAGTAGTAATACGCTGGAATTATTGCCTTCTCACACTTGGATGCTGTGACTCCTTCAGGAGCCCATTGTAAAGGAATGTGTGCACACGGTCAGAATCCTTCTAGGGAGAGCTCGATGAGGAACCGAAACAAGCATTGGCAAAGTCAATACGTCTTATCTATGTGAGCTATTGGCTTTGTCAATGTTTTTAGCCATGTTGCACAATAGCGAGGCTGCTGTGCAGTAGCATCGCTGACACTTTAAAAAACAAGCATTGGCAAAGCCAATAGGTCTTGCCTATGTGAAAGCTATTGGCTTTCTCAATGTCTTTTAACCAGATTGTACACCAGCATGGCTGAAAGTAAAGAAAAAAGCGTTATGACACGGTCAGCGCTGGCTGAGCCATGGCACTTTTTTCCGTTACTTTCAGTCATGCTGCAAAGCAGCCATGGTGCTGTACAACACGGCTAAACAGAATATTGACAAAGCCAGTTAATCTTGTGTTGGTGAGGCCTATTGGCTTTGCCAGTGCTTGTTATGAAAGCTCTTCACACAGCTGGATTTCTTGCCTGGGCCCTTGCTGCGCTTACTCACAAATATGTAATAAAATAATAATATATGGAAATACGATTCTAGTGAAACCTGCAGAGCACAGGCTCCTCCTAGCAAAATCATTATTTTTAGTGGGTAAGAGAAGAAATGTACTTTAATGAACTCTGCTGTAGTCCAGGTGGATGGCATAAAATAGGCTGTAAGCGGCTTTCCAAATTGATCTATGTTTTCGGCTGAAGTTGGTGTGTGATGCTTTAATGCTGCGTCCTGTCACTCTGAGGCATGTCAACAGATGCTGACTTGCATCTTGGGGAGTCCTATACTAAGAGACTATGCCCGCACTTCCATGTTATGTTATGTTAATTGAATTTAATATAGCGCTGGGGCATCTCGGCGCTGCCCACCGCAGCAGACATAACAAAGAGCTCATTAAAAAAGGGAGGCTTTCAATAGTTTTCTAAACTGGCAGTATGTGATTGGAACTCACTGTGCAGCTGTGGTGAGCCGACTCCAGCGGCCAACTTGTTGTCATCATCCATGTCACCTTCGTAAGGGGATGGGCGAATACACATCCCTGCACACAGATCCTTTATAAAACAATGAGTTTTAGATTCACAAACGAAAGAAAATGGCCCCAGCAGTGCGATCATTCATCAGCGCTTTACCTCCTGGATTTTAGGTTTTGTGTGCATGCCCTTCGGTTATGGCCCGCATTTATCCCAGCATTGTGATAAGTGGAAATGGATGTTGAAGTGTGAGTAAAATGAAAGTCTGCCTTGTCCCGACAGTTGCTGCACAATGCAATGTTTTTTTTTTCTTGACTGAATTAAAATATTGCCTCACATCTAATAGCTAAATGGTGGTTGTTAGCGATAGAGCTGTCTAACATCTGTTGCTGTTGTGTTGCACTATGAAAAAAATATCTTTGTCCTACTTAGTGGATTGCATTTTATATCTCTTTGAAGGCTGAACAGCTGGGTTGGCCCTGCCAGTGTCCAATGTCTTAACCAGCAGCTAAATCTACATTTTCCAACCTGCAGCTTCAAACACCATCACCTTGTAGGCGAGTGAGGAGCCCCAGCCTCCAGAACTCTGGTTCAGTGTAGGGTACTGTTAGAAATGGGATTCAGGAAGCCCTTGAAGATCACTTGTAGGGAAGGCAGAGACCAGCTCTCCTTCAGCACAGCAGTCCTTCTGACAGAGTTTCAGTTGAAGATCCAGAAATATTTGTTTTTGGGGGTCAGAGACCCAGTACTACTATCCCAAAAAGCCTTTGATGTAGGGGGGTGACTTCAAAGCAGCTCTCTGAAGTGCACAAGGATCCCTTTCAACCCAGTCCTGTCTTCCAGGGTATCTGTGGGGGGTAAATCAGTGCTTTGTGTGTGGACAGGACACTACCTATCCCATTCCTCCCTGCCCAGGAAGACCCATCAGAATGCAGATGAATGCAGATGAGTGCTCAGAATGCAGATGTGCCTCACCTTCCTGTGTTTGTGGCTGTCTAGAGGGAATGCACAAAGTGTAGCTGTCGCCCAGATAATTTCGGCTCCTTTCACACAGTCACCCAGTGATGAGCCGAAATCACACAGTGGCAGGGTAAACGAACTGAAAACCACTGTAAAATGTGGATTTTCAGCTAGTTTTCAGAGGCTGTAACAAGCTGATGTCCATTAAGAGGTGTGAAAACACCACAGGACATCGGAGGCAGCCTCAACGACCCTTTGTTTTTATTTTTTTGAGAGGGGTGTGGGGGGCCAGGGTGAGGGGCAGAGTGCCTCTTAGGTAGCTCTCGGCATGAGGCCCCACTCCCTCTGCACATGGTGGCATTAATTTGTAAGTTGGCAGGTATGACATTGCTATTTCTGCTGTGAAAGTTTAAAGGTGCGTCTGCGAGCTTCTAGGAAGAACCAAGGCAGGCATGTGGCAGGGGCTGGGCATAGCTTATCTGTGTAATTTATGTGCATTCTGCACCGGTATGCCCTGACACGCCTCCTGCCTACTTTTATGGGAAGGAGGTGCGGGGTGTTCTCTGGGCATGGTGTTGAGTCACCGCTTCATGCTGCTCAGTTTAGTGTCTTCCATTGTCTGTAACTATTCTTGTTCTGGGTCGCCTCTGTTGATGTTTCTTTGACAGGGGGGTTGATGTGAAAGAGATGAGGCGGTTGTGCTTCCAAATTATGAGATAGATTCCTGCTATAGCGCGATGAGCTGGGACGTCCGGGTGATTATAAATATTACGTTCATGGTTTGTCCTGCTGCTGGTGTCTGTCCCACCACAGGTTGCTGGAAGATGAAGGTTTGATGTGACGGTTATTGCTTGTGTTTGGGTCCGGCCAGATGTTCCACATCTTCATGTTCCCTAGGAAACATAAATTGGTGAGATTTATTGCCACTTCCTCCACAGGCGTCCATAAGGCTTTCTTGAAACTCCAGTGGCTTGAGGTGGCCATGGTCAAGGTTTTATTAGAGATTTAGATCTTACAAAGAGATCTACAATATACAAAATTTCATCAATTAATACAACTTTAAAAAAGAACAAAATAATGTAAAAATGTTACAACACATTCGTTCATTAACTGGGCGATTTATCATCTCCATTGCAGCTTATGCTCTTGAAATAGCATATTTTTAAAAAGTGGTTTTAAAAATCTCTGTTGATACATTTGTAAAGCGGGACAAACAAATATAACATGTTCCATGGTCTGTACATCATTATAACATGAGGTGCACATTCTCTCCTCCCAAGCTACATTCTGTTTGGAGGTGTTCTGTATACCAGAAGAAGAGAGTGGCTGCCGACCCCAGTATGGATCGAATACAGATTCTATTTAATTCTGCAGTTTTATATAGCGCAAACTCGACCTGAATGTATTGGAGCGCTTTACGTGAGCACCAGTTATATTACACAAGGACACATTCATATTTGGTAGGCACAGGGAGATTAAGAGATTTGCCCAGAATCACAGGATGTTGAGCCGACGCCAGGACTGGAACCTAGTTCCCCAGTTCCAAAGTCGGCAGCTCTGGCCGTTAGGTCACAGATCTGAGTAATACTGTCAGAAAGATAGTCTTGAATGATTCTCTGTATCAATGCTCACTTATGCACTGTCATCTTCTGCAGACAACTATTGTGGGGGCCTCCTCCTATGATACACTTGCAGCTGGCAGCCCCCATGTTGTTGTTTTAGCTCTTGCTTCATTTTCACACTTTATTCAACAATAATGTGAATTCACTGATGTACTGAAAATACAACTGTTCTCTTCAAAAAGCGTAAAAATTCTCTGATGCCACATGGAGTGTCTTGTCTGTGTTTTGTAAATAAATAAATATCCGTCACCAACTCGGCTACCTCAAGAATCAATGGGGGGGCACCAGATGCCATGGAGTGGTGCTGGTGGGGGTGAGACAGAGTCAGAGGTGGGGCCACTGCTCTTGTCTAAATCACTTAATAGAAATAGCTTTTCTTTTGTACCATACTACTGCTTTTTCTAAGCACTGCAGATAACAGGTATTTCTATTTGCCAAGTTAATGGTACTCAAATTATGGATCTCAGAAGGATGAAAGCGTGAGTTGGCCTTGCTGGGATTCAAACATGGGGCACCTACAGATCACCACATATCTCAGCAGTGAGTATTAACTCGCTGAGCCATCATGCCACCGTGTCTTTGATATATTCAGTTTATTTGTTTTCCTGTGGAGGCAATTGCCAAGTGCAGTGAATTTTGCAAAATTGTTACCAGAATCCTTTACTTTGTCAGAAAAGATATGCTCACTTCTTGAAGACGGAAGGATGTAAGCGGGAGATTTACAATAGGTGACTGAGGCAAAGAGAAACACCGCACATGACCACTATCCCATGTTATTACAAAAAAGTAACAGTGATTCAAAGGATTGGAGCTGAGTGCACAAATATCTGGAGAACAGTCACCATTTACCCCTTAACCAGAAATAAATTCTGGCTTATCGAAAATGCAATTATTCATACCCGGCACTCAAATCAATCGCTGAGCTATGTGTCAACTGTGTTAGTCAAAGCCCATTCAATATGAAATGTCATTCATTCTGAATACTGATTCATATGTATGAAGAGAACGAAGTAGTCCGTATTGCGAAAACAATTTCTTCTTTATTGCTCAATCTTATTTATCAGTGTTTAAAATCCAATTGTAGGCAACGCGCTTCGTCCATTCGGGACTTCTTCAGGGCTCCTAAGTGTATTATACCACATGTAGTTAAAACGAAAAGCATAAAATGAACTGATTCCCTTTTCTCCTTAATAGAAAGGAAAGAACACTTGTTCTGGAGTAATACAAACTAAATAGATCATGTGTTATGGGCACTTTGTATGAGATCTCCTAAATAATTAGACAATAAATGCAGCCTACCCCGTTCAAAAATAGGAAAACAAGATATATAAATTGATGAATTGCTGTATAACAGTAAAAGGAATCAAACTTATTTGTGAACTAAAAATGTAACCAACTATGTAATAGGAATTTATAAAAACATTTTTTTATTATTAAAATAATCTTTTAATTAAAAACATTCGTTGTCATATCGTTACAAACATGTGTCAATCATATGAAAGAAAAAAAGGATTTTTTACATTGAAGCAACAATATATCAATACATAAAACAAATTGAGATTCATGAACCAATTTATCAAGGGTTCTGGGAAAACTGTTGACGCGGCGTTTCGGTGACACTTCACCTTCTTCCGGACAAACAGATTTTTCAAAATATATCTGAATAAATAAAAAACATCAAAATAAGATCCTATATACATAGTCGGTATAAATAACGTATATTACACAATTAATCAAACACAAATAATTTTAATATATATATTGTAAACAGCTCAATATGCCATTCTATATGTCCCATCAATGTGCTTATACCACATGATCACTAAAGATATACCTAACTAATATCAAGGATAAAAAAGGATAAAAATAGATAAGGAACATACCTAATGATATAAATGGAGGCATAAAGTCTTATTATCTCCTGATATCAATCGTCAAGGTCCCAGAGCAAGTGACCAGATATTTTACATGAAGTAAATGCTGTCAAAAAGAAAAAAAAACTCACGTTGTATCAATTTTAAAGATTTGAGACTGACTTGCTTTTATAAAAACATAAAAAACAAACAAAAAAAAACAAGAAAAGGGACCCACCTATATCTCCCGTTTTTTAATTGGACTCGATCCCAAAGGTGTGGTACAGATGTCGCACTTCAAGATTTCTCATTAAAACATTTTTTGGGATTAATAATAAAAAAATGATAAGTCGTCAATTACAATAGCTCCCCTACAGCAAGGTGTCGTTTGAACGTACCCCATGCTTAAAAACCGGGTTTCTTACCTGGCAACCCGAACAGTGTTGCCTGTATGTATCCTGCTTTCACAATCTGCAGTATACGACGCTGCCTGAGTCAGTTGGGGATAGTGCATAGTGTTGTACACTACAAAACAATATTAAAATTTATAGTTAGCGATATTTCCTATTTAATCAATTCATTATTTTTAGATATCTTAATTTTATCAGAATGTAAATGCGATTTAGTAGTCTCGGAGCGTTTATAGAATTAATCGCATCCTTTTATATCTCATCCTACTCGCTTTTCGTTATATATTCCGCGCCGTGTTATTAACTCTGTTGTTTTCATTAAGACCACTATTTCAAAATCGCATAAAATATGCGGTGGCTTCTATAGTTATATGGACCGTTGAGGAACTTTCGCAGTGTAGTTTTCAATATTACACTGCACATTAAATGTTTATAACTACGTGTAATGCAGCTAGTATTAAAACAACTGCTAATGGCCTTTATCTCCAAGGCATAACCACTTCTAAATGAAGGTACGAGTCAGTCTTTTCGCGGGCAACTTGTAAGCTCAGTTCAGGATCAAAGTGCTCCGCTTACCCTTAAAATGGAACGTGGTCCTCACGCAGCGTCTCTGTAATCGGATATGTATAAACAGAATGCATATTGTGAGTCCAACTTTTATGGCGCCCAACCGGAAATTACGTCGTAGAGGGCCGTTGTGTGTTCTAAAAATGACCGAGAAACAAGGCGGCCATCTTTAAAAGTTTATCCCACAATATTTTTTTGGCATTCACTTTGGTCCCCTATTTGCTCCGGTCAAGACATGCTTCACAGTTCAAGTACTTTTCGTTTTTCTGGTATAGTAGCCTCTCAGTGTTTCTATTCTTCCACAAATGTGCTAATATGCTTTTTCATCCACCTTGCCACGTTGCTACCTGTTCCTTACATCGAGCCCACGGCCGTCGGGCCACACGGGCGAAACACGTGTCGGCTGTTCTTTGCTTTATATGTGAAAACTCACAATAAACACATCGTTTTTGGAAACGACCATTGAATTCTGGAAATTATTCCACTCATGTCCAACAAATCAAGAAGGCACAGTCCTCTATCTACTAGTTAATCTTTGAAAGGATAGTTCGGGGGCGTGGCTTCGGCGCCAAGGAAGATGGCCGCCTTCATGTAGAGCTCCGTGGCGGTGTGCGGAGATGGAAGATCTCCAGGCGGCATTTCCCGATATCGGACCTCCAACTCTCCAGCAATTAAAAGATGAAGACTCGCGCCTCATTTTGGGAGCTTTGTGAGCGTCTGGGGTGAGCCGGTTGTCTCTTTCTGTGCAAGTGCAGTTTCTCCTCAGCATCGAGCGGCCGCCATTTTGAGCGTCTGACGCTCGGTTTCCTCAGCGCTTCTCTGTCCTTTTGTTTCCCACACGAGAGCTCTGTCAGGACATTATAACCTAGGATTATTTTTGGCTACATCTTCTGCCCATATGTTCCTGACATTCTCTGTGCATTCCAGGACCTCACAAACACCAATGAGAGGTCATAAAGCCCTATAATATGAATTGAGCAACTTTTCAACATTTAAAGTGATAATTTTACCGCGCTTTTGATCATACTTGTTTTTCTGCAGTTGTTATTTTGTTGCGGAGCTGCCGGAATCATTCTCTTCATACTTCTGGTTCCTGACTGTTCTCCTCATGCTGCCTGTTAATAACATTCGTTCTGTTGCTCATATGTCTCTTTGCCTGCTCTGCTCATAACAGCTGGGTGATTCTCCTAAAAGAATGTTTCATTGAAGTAATTTTCTTCTCATTTCTTCATTAACACACGCCTTCGACAACACTAAAGGTTTTCTGTGTTTTTTCTTCGAGTTTTTTGTAGCAAGGGATTTACTCAGTTCGCCTCTCTGTTCTCCATAAAACTTGCAAACAATAGCGTGGTGTGTCATGGCAAAAGCACGCTCATCTCGCAATAGTTCTAATCTTGTTGACAACACTTTACTGACTGATAACCCCTTTAGTGTATTGCAAGAGAATATGGATGAATCTGACCCTGCTCAAGCTCATACAAATGCGGCATCTTCTACCATACCTCGCGGTAACTCTAAGCAACTATCTAAAATTCCCTCTACTTCAACTACAGGTTCTACTAAACGTGTTAAAAAAGATCCGCCATCACCAACTAACTCTACAATGTCACTGTCTATGGAGTTGCTTCTTCAAGAAATCCGTGCTCTCAAACCTCTCATGGAGGAAGCAAATAACCGTCTCCAAATTCTTGAGGACAAGTGGTCCCAAATGGAGCAAAATTTACAACTTCCACCACTAAACCAAGAGGCGTCATTCTGTATTTTTTAGAATATACAGATTTACTTAAAGTCCTTCATGCTACCAAAACTAAAGGAAAATTATCTTGGCAAGGAAATAATCTCTTTTTTGCTCAAGGCTATGCAAAAGCAACTGCTGAACGACGGAAGAAATTCCTGGACATGAGACCAGCGCTCCGTAACTTGAATGCTCGTTATGGCCTGTTTCATCCTTGTCTTATGAAAGTGACTTTTAACAATAAAACCACTACCTACGAGGATCCGGCACGTCTGCAACACTTCTTAGACTCTCGCAAAGATGATAACATGGAAATCCCTCGCACTTCATTATTTTGAACCTATTTTTTGAAATTTTGTTGTTCTGTTATGACTAAGTTCTTCATACCTCTTAATGTCATGTGCAGTTCATTGTGGTCCTTGTTTCTGTGATCCCACCTTTTTCGCCTGGACGGTGTCTCCCCTTTTCCGTTTCGTCTTGGAGTTTCTGCGTGGATGTCCTGTCTTCCATGTGTGGTTCCACCAGCCCCATGTTTCCGTGTCTTTTTGTGGTATGTTCATTTCTAATTTTTTCATCTCTTCTCCTTCTTCTGTATTTATCTTATCTGTATATCCTACACTCACTTTTGTACATGTTTCGCCTTTTTCTTTACCTGTCTCCCCCTAATTCCCCTTTCCACTTCACTTACTGGTTTTTCTGCTATCTTTCTAATTCAATTCATTTCTTATTTCATCTTCATTTTCTTTCCTTTTCTTACTTCCTACTTTTCTTTTTCTACATCTATCATTTCTCCATGAAAGTTCTTCAAGTTAATAATTTGACATATGTTGCAATGTTATTTACATTTATGTATAACTGTTTGATCGTACTTTTGGATTTAATATTTACATTTAGATGTCGTTAAATATCTTATCTTGGAATGTTAAAGGTTTGGGGTCCCCCATTAAACGTCAGCGAGTTTTATTGCATATTGCTAATCTAAAAGGGGATATTGCTTTACTGCAAGAAATTCATGTAACAGATACTGAGATAACTAAATAACGACGTCATTGGGTAGGCCATGTGTTTGCATCACCAGGTTCAGGGAAACGTAATGGTGTTGCTATCCTCTGCCATAAGCGTTTGGATGTCCAAATCATAAGTCAAGACAAGGATTCTGAAGGTAGATGGGTTGTAGTCTCTTTACTGATTAATAAGATTCCTATAACCATTTTCAATGTTTACGCTCCCACTAGCCAAGACAAGCTATTCTGGCCCCAAGTTCTCTCCTCCTTGATGCAATATACTGACGACTATTTAATTCTTGGTGGTGATTGCAATATGATTATGGACCCATTTTTAGATAGAAGATCTAACTCTAAATTCTCTCCCTCTTCCATGCACACTCAATTTACTTCCACTATCTCTCAAAGGTCTCTTGTAGATTCTTGGAGACTTTGTCATCCTACGTTACAAGAATACACATATTATTCACCTGTTCATTCCTCTCAATCCCGGATAGATTATCTTTTTATTTCCAAAGCCCTAACTCAAGATATTTCCCATTCTGACATAGGCTCTATTTTAATCTCTGACCATGCTCCAATTTCTTTAGGTTTGGATTTGCTCCCTCCCGTCACAGGTACCAGGCGATGGAGATTCAATAATTCTCTATTCTATTAGATTCTAAATTTACCTCAGCCTTTCTTGAATTTGCAACCATATTTTTTGCTGAAAATGAATCCCCTCAGTCATCCCCCCAACTCATTTGGGATACTTTTAAAGCTGCCTCTAGAGACTTCATTATTTCATTCATAGCCCAAAAACGACGAGCAGCCTCTCACTCCATACAGTTACTTAGCACACAAATTAAAAAATTGGAACATACTTATTACTTATCACAGAACCAATCGAACTTAAATGAACTTATTAAGGCTAAACTCTTTCAATAAACTTTCTACCGATTCTGCAAATTTGTTCTTACTTAAGTCTAGTGCTAAGTACTATAGCGCACAAAATAAATCTGGCAATCTTCTTGCTAATTATCTTAAGATTAAAAAAGAACGCACAAAAATTGAATCTATTGTAACTTCAACTAATATTACAGTCCATAAAGATGAAGATATTCTTTTAGAATTCACTAACTTCTATCAAACACTTTATACACCTGAACTCTCCTCCCAACCGACTGATATTTCACAATATTTATCTTCCATTCCCCCTCCTTCCTCTCTGGATGTAGATTTTTCATCCTTAGAAGCTGGTATACAGCCTACTGACATTCTTAAAGCCATTCAAGTGCTTAAAAAAGGAAAAGCCCCTGGGCCTGATGGCTTTACCATAGAATTTTACACATATTTTTCGAGTCTCCTCATTCCTAAATTACACCAGTTGTTTTTATTCTTTATATCTTCCCAAAAATCAGAGTGTTCTTTTCAAGAAGCCTTGATCTGTCTTCTCCCTAAAGAAAATAAAGACCATACACTATGTAAGAACTATAGGCCCATCTCTTTAATCAATTTGGACTATAAGATCTTTGCGAAGATTCTTGCTCTCCGTTTAGATAATATTTTACCTCGACTAATTGGCAAAGAACAATGCGGCTTTATTAAAGGCCGGCATTTATCTGATAACACCAGACTCTTTTTAATGTCCTCAGCAAATCCCAGTCTCATAGACAATCTTTGGCGGCTGTTGCACTGGATGCTGAAAAAGCCTTTGATAGAGTTAATTGGCAGTTTATTTTTTCAACACTGGTCTGGTTTGGGCCCCAAATTTCTTTCTTATGTCTCATTACTCTACTCTTTTCCTAGATCCTTTATTCTAGCTAATGGTCTTGTATCTTCCTCTTTTCCTCTCTACAGAGGAGTCCGACAAGGTTGTCCTCTTTCTCCACTTTTATTTATTTTGGCATTAGAGCCCTTTCTAACAAAGATTCGCTTGAATAATGCTATCACTGGATTTCTATATGTGATAAACATCTAAAACTCTCAGCATATGCTGATGACATTCTTCTATTTATTTCCAACCCTCAAATTTCCGTACCGACTTTTCTATCAGAGGTTTCAGATTTTGCCTTAGTTTCAGGATACAAACTCAATGTTGATAAATGTGAAATTCTCCCCCTAAACAAACACTGTATCCATGCTGATTTTCTATCTTCTTCCTTTCACTGGAGCCCAACTAAGATTAAATACCTAGGCTTATGGTTCACACCCTCTATAAAAGATACTGTAGCATTAAATTTAAAGAATCTACAAATTACTTTAAATACTTCAACGACACGCTGGCACCCCTTATTTTTATCTTGGTGGGGTAGATTGGATTCTATAAAAATGATGCTAGTTCCAATAATGTTATTCTTCTTATCTAATCTCCCAGTTAATATTCCCAAATCCTGTTATAAAAATATCTATAGCATTCTATCAAAATTTTTATGGCAAAACAAACGAGCTAGGATGTCTTTTTCCAAGCTTAAACAACCTAAACATATGGGTGGAGTCAATTTCCCTGATTTCTCTTCATATCACGCCTCATTTTTTCTCAAACATTCTTCTTCTCTGTTGTCTGAGAATATGGCTGAATCTAACTCCCAACCTTTGTGGGCAGAAATTGAATCCTTTCTCTTTCATCCTTTCACCTTTGAGGAATTTGTGTCCTTATCTCATGCTCCAGCAAGGCTGTCTCTCCCCATTCTTAAGAATGCCCGTAAAGTCTTTCATCCACTCATATTTGATGGCCTAGATGATCGTAACTGATTTCTACAATCCCCTGTTTGGTACAACAAACATATTAAAATAAAAAATAAGACTCTTTTTGGAAAGATTGGTTGGATTTCGGTCTTAAATGGACTCATCAACTTTTTCAAGGTGATACTTGTATTCCCTTTTCTATAATTCAGACTCGTTTTTCTCTTCCTCTCTCTTATTATTCCAAATATGTGTCATTGATCACAGCCGCTCAAATTTCCTATGATCTTTTCACATACCCCTCTACACATAGCAAATCTTCTCCTATCACACTCTCATTTTTACACACTCCCTCCTCTGCATCTCAAATTTATAAGAAATTAAGAGATACTTCTATTACTCGTGATAAATCGACAGTAGAATGCAATTGGGAACCTGATTTAGGTGAATCTTTCTCTATTTTAACATGGGAAAAAATTTGGACTAAAATAAGGAAGTCTTCTAGAGCAGCGAACACTACGCAAACTTTATTTTTCATATATAATAGACTGTTGATCACTCCAGCTAAATTACATCACATAGATTCTACTACCCCTTGTACCTGTTGGTCCTGCCCAGACCCTGTAGCAGATCTTAAACATATGCTATTTACTTGCCCAGTTATCCATAATTTTTGGATCAGAGTGTGGCAACAAATCAACAAAATTTTTCATACCCATATACCTTTTTCTTTTGTCCATATTTTTCTAGGTAGCATCTCAGAAGTATGGTCTTCCTCCAACACTAACTTCTCCATTGTTGATTTACTTTTAGCTGTAGTATTTCAACAAATCACTAAGTCATGGAAGAATGCCTCCAACGTTTCCTTTCAAGCCTGGTGGTATGGAGTTTGTTATAACCATAGATTAGATAGGGCATATGTTCATCCCATTACACTCGCTATTAAACGTAATTTACTGTGGTTACCTATTACGTCTTTCCTAAACACATCTGCCCATTCCCTACCTTTGCATAATCCTCGCAATGAAGAAGTACCCAAACCTCCTTGAAGTTAATGATTGTTATCTGTTATTTATTCTATTTATATCTCGATCATAACATAAGTTTCTATTTTAGGATTTAATGTAATTTTATCTGTTGTATTTCAGTCATAAAACCAGTTTTATCATTTACTATTCCCTTCTCCCTCCCCTTCCTTCCCTCTTCCCCTCTCTTGTTTCTTTATCCTATATGAAATATTTCCAATTTATTGTATTGATATATTGTATGTTAATACTGTTATGCCTTATTTTCATATCCAATAAACTCTCTTTAAAACTGTAAAAGGATAGTTCAATCGAAAAGATATCCAATAGATGTTACATTGCCTAACGTAATCCTAAAACGAAAAGACCATCATGTCCATTGGATACTTGTGTATTCACGCTTCATAATGTAGCCTCTTCCATTCTGTCCATTAAATTGTTTTGTAAGCAACCCATTCATTCCACATTAAAAGAGGTGCGCTCTCGGCAGTATCTCATAGACATGATGGTCTTCTCGTTTTACTTACAACACATGGGGGCATATTCTCAAGGACTTATCGCCGATTTATCGGCACTTTAGCGCCGCAAAAGTGGCGATAGATTTATCGCCCTATTCTCAAGCTGGTGCAAACTGCTGATATCGCCAGTTTTTCAGCGATAGCTTCCGCAAAAAACATCGCCACGGATGAGAGCGACAACTAACACTAATGATATGCAGAGTAGGCGTTCCCGTGCAAAAACACACGAAAACACCACTTCGCGATATTCTCAACGACCAGCCAGATCTGCGATGCGATCCAAAAACAGGCGATAAGGCGCTTTAGCAGCAGGGATTTAACACCTGCCTTTTACTGGTGTTAAGCAGGACGACAACCTGCAGTATGAAAGGGAGCCCAGCCCAGAGCCACATCTGACGACCAACACATGTCATGGAGCTACTGATCATGCAGCTCGGAGACCCAAGAGGTCCACAACACTCACCGCCACCCCCAGGCCCCCCCCGGACTACCACAGAGGCAGCGCAGAACAAAACAGCTGACCTTCCGAAAACGGCATGGCCCCTCAGCCACACAATTGCAGAATGTGGGGAGAGGTGGGAACCAAGTATGTGTGAAGGAGGCAAGTCACCCATGAATAAGAATGTACACAATGCCAAGTGTGGCGGTGATGTGCTGGACAGACTTCAGTATGCAGAGCACAGACATGTCCATGTGGACATATACTGCTGGTGTTTGTAGTGTTGTGGACAGTGGACGCAACCATGTTACATCAGGCAGTGGGGAAGACCTCGGTCATGTAGCTGTGTCGTCCCCCCCTGTAAGCGTAAGCGGAGTGGGCTTGTCCGACGTACGCCAGTCCAGCGTAGGACTGTGAATAAATAGGCCGGGGCTCTGGGCGTGGTTCACTTCCGGGATGGCCAACGCGTCTGCCAGGGCAGCGCCCCTCACCCTGCCACGAGTCCGCCGCCGTGACCGCCGGCCTCCTCAGCCGATCGCTGGCTTCCGCGACACAGGCCCCCAACGCACACAGCGGCACAGCACCGCGGTGTAATGTGTGTGCTGACTACTGCCTTCGGCCTACACTGTGGTCAGCAGGTCCCCCAATTCAAATTGAGTCTTGATTTATTGATGGCGCAGTCCAGTAGGCAACAGACATTGCTTCCAGTGCGGCCCGCCCGGACGACGCATCATCGCAGGCTGTGCACCCGCTGAGCGCTTCAGGTGCCACTAACTCTGTGCAGCTCAAGTCAACGCCACGTGGCTGTGGCCCCTTGCTGACCACTGCCTCCGGCCTACACTGCGGTCAGCAGGGCTCACACATATCAAATCCAATCCTGACCTGCAAGGACACGCCATCATCGCTGGCTGCACACCCGCCACCACCGCCAGCACCACCTCCAACCAACAACTGCCAGAGTCGGAGGAGTCTTACAGCCAGCCTATCAAAGTTGCTCACACCTGTCTTGGATGCCATCATCAGCTTGATACCCTGCTCAGCTCTTCAGGTGCCACTAACTCAGTGCACCACAAGTCATGGACCCTTTATGATTGAATCTTGTGTGTGTGATTCCAGATCTGGTGCCCCTACCTCAGTGCACTGCAAGTCATGGACCCTTTATGATTGAATCTGTGTGTGTGATCCGATGATCACTGTGCTAGTTGTTGCCAGCACCAACCACTCCCTGAGGGCTGGCATACACTCACCCCACACCCATCCAGCACAGGCGTCACTGGACATGTGACCCTAGTAATAAAAAGGGGCTGGGCGCAGGTGCGCGTAGCCAGTTCCACTATCTATCTAAGTGTGTCCGTGTGGTCATTATGTATGCATGATTGCCCCAGGCCCTACCAAATTACATTGTGCTGTGGACAGCGGACGCAACCATGTCACCTCAGGCAGTGGGTAAGACCTTGGACACGTAGCTTTGTCGTCCCCCCTGTAAGCGTGAGCAGAGTGGGCTGGGCCGGCGTACGCCAGTCCAGCGTAGGGGTGTGAAGAATTTGCCCGGGGCTCTGGGCGTGGTTCAGTTCTGGCCTGGACAAGGAAGTAACTAATGCGTGTGTCTCTGTTGTAGTGTCGGCGCCAGCCGGCCCGCAATCGACAATGTTGCAATGTAGCATGCACCCGGAGGGCGGGCTTGCACGAACGGAGAAATGAAGGAGCGCAAGACCGCTTGGGGTCTTGGATCATACATGCCAAGTGTTGTGTGTATCTGTATTGCCGCAGCATGAGCCAAATGCCTAGCCTTAATCGCAGCGCAAGTTCAGCCAGGCATGAACTCTACATCTGTGTCTGCCCTATCCTTACCATAGGCCTACACTCACGTGGCCGCCCACCTTCAACGGCCAACATCATAGTGTCGTTGTCAGGCTTGTGGACATGCGCAGACAGGCATGACAATGGTGTGCCGTAGAAGTGCAAGTGATGCAACCGCGCAGTGCACACAAGTAAATAGGCTCGGGGGGAGGGAGGAGCAGCTGTGAGGCAACGCAACACACAGTGATGCCACTCATTTGCCACATGCAAGACATGTTAAACATGAATCCCAAAGTCGCACACATCCCACCCCACCCCCAACAAGCCACATCACATTTCCTGAATGCAAGCAGATGACAAACTAACATTAGGGATGAAAGCTCCTTTGTCTGAACTATCAGGCGGAAGCACATCTGCACCTCCGACCTCGGAATTGCATGTGGCCGGCACCCCCTGACAGATACCATAGCAGCTGATGACGACTCCCACACTACGCACAGCCCGACGAAAGACCAACGTATACACACCCCACACACAGAAGTCCTTGCTCGAAGTTATCTTGCATGGAATGGCCTTCACACTTACTCCCACACCAACCCAGGCGTACAACCGTTGCACACTAAAACAACTCATTGATCCGAGCTGTGGCATTTCATCCACAGAACTGGCGCAGGTATGAACAGTGCCGCTTCAACCAGAGCCACTAACGCAATGGCAGAACATCCCGGACACATGCACAACCCCAGTCACGTGGAACTGTACCGTGCACGTATGCTGCATTTACTGGGGGCACTGTCATTGGCAGTGCTGCGGATCAGTTACCGGCTAAGCTTCTGCCTTGCCAACGTCACCTGCGTTCAGCCTGTGTTGCATTGTCGATCGCGCATATTCGAGTGGTCCATGGATGTCTGCCTATCCAACAGGACGGTAGCTGAACTGGATTTTGACATGTGTGTGCGCCCCCTGTTGGCCCACGACCAGGAGTGTCACCGTGATACCCGTTTATGGGATGCCTTGATACTTGGCATACATGCTGGCAGCTGGACCTGGGAGATTGCACAACTCCTCGTGTGCAGTGACCACATTGAACCGCTCCCCTATTGGGCTGTAGTGCTAATTGGTGAAAGGGGGTGGACGCAGCACATCTGTCCGGACCTGCTAATGGATTGCCTCGCCGTTCTGTTTGATGAAGTCGACAACGACCTCATGTTGGAAATGATAGCCTACGAAGCTGCAATAGCTTTAATGGACGAGTAACTACGTACCTGCAGCCACAACAGATTGGAACCCATTGCACATGTCCCAACACCTTGTTGCATCTTGGAGATCTGGTCACATATCCCACGACAACAGTGGACATGGCTGCATTCGCCTGGACTCCGAATACATGAGCGGACAACAACGCGGGTTAACACACACCTGTGAAAGGTGAGGCACTCCCCCGGAGCGGACAGCGGCACTTGGCAATGTTCCTCATTCTGACATACTGCTGCATTGGTCTGCATGTTGTGGCACTTATCTTGCCCGTACTGGCACGCATATGCTAATAAAGTCTACGCACCTTCACTTGTATTCAACTGTGATGAGTGTTGATTTGAATGACAATGTGTGTCTCACTGCCTATCTGGGTCACGGCCATACATGCGCATTGATAGCATTACCCAGGGAGTACCTTTTTGTGGAATCACTGTCCCTACATTCATCCATACTTTCATACTTGATTGCTCATAGCCATGACACATCTGTGTGAATTAGAATGTTTTATTCGCATTCAGTGGAGTGTTGAAGCTGGACCAGTACAGGGCCATACAAACCCCACTTTACATTGTTGCCCCGTGGAGGGCCAGCCAGAGTCCTTTAGGGATTGACAAGTTCATCGGAAGAGGAAGACTTCAGTCCGCAGGGTGATTGCTGTGTCATTAGTAACCAAACAAAATATGGCAGTCCATGTCGAGGTCCAAGGTGAGTGTTGCTGAGTGTATCGGGGGACAGTGGAAGGTGTTATTCCAGGGCATGATCCAGAGGGCAGAACCAAGCTGAAACAGGCCATATGGCGGAGATGAATGCTACCACTTCATTCTTACCACAAAGCCAGATTCATCATCATCTTCGTCCTCTGATGTGTCAGGTGCCTCACATGTGGGTGGTGGTGTTTAGTCTGCATCACTGTGTGGCACTGACACATCAGGGGCCGGAGGTGGAATGTCTGCCGCACTGTGTGGCACTGACAGTTCAGGGGGCGGAGATGTGGATGTAGTAGTAGCAGCAGCATTCATCCGCGCCAGGCCTTGTGGCGGCAATGCCATGACGAGGATGTGCAGGGCATGGAAGATCACAGCTACATCTCGCTGGTGTGCAGCCGTGGCAAACATTCTTTCCGCCTGCATCCGCTCCAAGCTCTCCATCATTCTCCTTATGTGTCCCAACTCCCGGCTGACATCGCTGGAGCCTTTCTGACTAGACAGTTGTTCTTGGATCAGAGTCATTACTCCAGCGATGTCAGCCATGGATTGTTGGAGCGCATGGAGCGTACAGTGGGTGTCCGTTAGGGACTGTAAGTCGTCCCTGATGGGACTTAGACACCCACGTATGGCATCTAGTTTGGCTGCCATGAGGTCGAACGCCACCCGCAGCTGATCAGCCATCTTCTCCTGGCACCCTAACACATGGCGTTGGAATGCCATGTGTTGGTCGTGGGGGTCCTGGGAGACAGCCGTGGTGGTGGGTGCTTCCTGCTGTGTGGTCTGTGCAGGGGGTGGGGTCTCCTCGATGCAGCTGGGCTGCCCTGCTCCTGGGGGTGGGGTGCTGAAGCTGTCCATGAGCTGTTGGAGGGCGTCGGTGTCGATGTTGTGGAGGTCCTCTTCATCATCAGTGCTGAGTTGTTGGATCTGCTCTGCAGGAGGTGTTGATTCTCCCTCTGCAATGTGAAGGGGAGATGTAGATTGACATTGTGTTCACATGTATGTTCACGCATTGTACAAGTTTACTAACAGACTGCATGACAATGTACATTGTGACTGTTTGTGAGGAGATGCCTATTTGATGCGGGACAGTTGACATTTCTACACCATCAGGGATGTGAGGTTGTACTTGTACATTGTCATCTCACAGTTTCCTGCTATGCCAAATGCGAATGGCCATTTTCTACACACAAGCGGCAGCAGTTGTGTCCTCTGTTCTGTTGTGAAAGTGTTGCAGTTTGTACCACATTGTTGTCAATGTTGAGGTGCTCTGATTCTTATGTGTGTGTGCTGCATTGTGGGTGTGTTGCCCCTTCAGCTCTGATTTGGCTGGCCCTTATCCCTTTCAGGCGGTGTGCCTTTCACTTCTGTGCTTATACAGTGCTGAGATGTTGCAGACTTGGGTAGATTAGGCTCTTGGTCGGAGTTGTGACTCTTGGGCATTGTTTGTCCGCAGATGTGCTATACTTAATTGTGCACGTGAGCCATTGTGCCCATCTCCCCCCGTCCCCCCCAGTCCCTGGTCGTTACTCACCCTGTTGCTGTTGGCTCAGGTCATGTTGTGCAGTGTCCGGTCCCCCAACTCCTGCCACCGTCTCCCCAATGATGACTCGGGTCACCATTTCCTCCATCTCATCCAGCTCCTGGTGTGTCGCTGGACTCCCACCTCCAGTCTGCATTGCTGCTTTCAGGTTGGCTGCGAGTTTCAGCTTGGTTTTGCGCTTCACATCAGTCCAGCGCTTCTTGCAGTCGTCCACTTCCCTTCTCTTCACTCCGACTGCATTCACCTTGGCCAAGATGGACTGCCATATTGTATTTTTAGTTGCCAATGACACAGTGGAGGTGATGAACAGTTGGTGGTGGTGTTCTATCACCTCCGTAATGAGGATCTGGTTTTCCTGCGTACTGAAACGCGGGTTCCTCTTCTTCTTCTCCTTGCCCTTCCCTGACCCCGAGGTCCCAGGCTGGTCCTCCGTGGGGCTTGTGGGGTTCTGGTTGTCCTCTGTACTTGCTCCAGCTACCTTCATGGTGCTTCGCAGTTGTTTGTGTTTTATTTGTGTTTTTTGTTGCCGCTTTAATAGTGGTTTTTCCCGCCTGACTTGTGGGACTTGCAGGACTGGCGCTGCAATTCGCTGAATTTTTTATCGCAGTTGGGCCCATCGCAACTTTTTTCACGTTCGGGTTTAGATTTTTAGCGCCGTCCCGGTAATTTTATCGCGGACATTTGACGCGTAATTGGGAAACTATCGCATGTTACCGCCATATTGAGAATACGACGTTAACACGGAGTTATTTTCCCGCGATAGACGGCGATATGTAAAATTGCGTTAACCTATTTTGGCGATGATTATCGCACGTTCTTGAGAATATCCCCCATGGTGTGTACACTTAAGAGCCTGAAGAAGTCCCAAATGGACGAAACATGTTGGTTATTGGCTATAATTGGATTTTAATCACAGATGAATAAGATTGAGAAATAAATAATGGATAATTTTTGCAGTTTGGACTACTTCGATTTCTTCATACATATGAATCGATATTCAGAATGAGCGAAATTTCATATTGAATGGACTTTGACTAACAAAATTGACACATAGCTCAGTGATTGATTTGAGAGCTGGGTATGAATAATTAGGATGTAAGCAGGAGTCAAAGATGCTTCGAGTAATATGATTGGAATTCCTTTAGTGTGTGTACAGTTGTAAAGGTCACCAAAAGCTCTCTGGCAGGCATTTTGTATTAATTATGTAATTTGATATTGTCTAGTAATTGTATAGCCTAAAACTGACAACTAGGGTAGTGTCGTAGCGCTCGAGCTAGAGAGAATAGAAATTCCACATTAGTGAGCAGTTTTTACAACAATAAAGGAAGGCGATTACTCAATGCGAGGCCGCCACATCAGATCACAAAGAAACAGAACCCGGGGAAACTTATAGATCAGAGGTCTTCAAACTTATTGATGTTGAGACCCCACTGTCAAATTTGTTTAGGCGTAAGGCCCCCCTCCTGACAAAATTATCTAGAAGGATAGGGGTGGGGGGAGGAAGGAGAGCAGGTGGCTGCCACTCCCCGGTGCAAATTAAGAGGCTGAAAGAGACCGAGGTAAAAGATGCAAGGCCTGGGGCCTGAGGGCTGTAACCAGGCCCTAAAGCTGCAAGTGCAGGAAAAACTTTAGAGCAAACATCACAGCCTGAGAAGGCAAGATGGAGGGATCCCTGAATGGACTCAGCTCCCAGGCACTGAGGAGAGGGGGGATATCATATCTTCCATGAATATAGCACATTACAACGCGATGTATTACATCGCGTGCTTTTACAACGCGGTCGTTACAACGACCGCGTTGTTAGTATGCAAAACATTTACATCGCAAGTCATTACAACGACTTGCAGTAGGGGGTGCGCTGGACTTAGGAATAATATTATTTACTATTCCTACTCCAGTTTGCGCAACAGTAGGGAAGGTGTTGGAATTCATTTCCAATACCTCAGCGCCCCCTACAGCAAGTCGTTGTAATGACTTGCGATGTAAATGCATCGTGTACTAACAACGCGGTCGTTCTAACGACCGCGTTGTAATAGTACTGAGATGTAACGACAGCGGTGTAAACCTGTTTCCCATATTCCATCCAGCTGCGGCTCCTCCGCTATGGCGGAGGAGCGTTGACCCTGCTTCCAGCAGTAAAAAAACCCCCACTAACAAACCATGGTTTTTTATCATTTCTTATGTGTCCCGGAGTCTTGGGGGGTGGGGCCAGGGGGATTACAGGCAGCCACGGGAATGGCTGTCATGCACACTGTCATGCACACTGTTATCAGTGTGCATGACAGTTTGGCCGGCCCTCTCGGGCCGGCCAAACCATCATGCGCACTTTGCATGTTCTCCACGCAGGCTGCATTACAGCCTGCGTGGAGAACATGCCCAGGCTCTCAGTCCCTGGCTGAGTGTCGAACCACGGTGCTTAGACCAATCAGAACGCTGCAGTGCAGCGTTGTGATTGGCTCTGGGGAGCCTGGGTTCTTCCTGCTTCCGGCCGGAGCAGAGCGAAGACGAGGAGGGACGACGGGAAGAAATGCGGCGGCAAGGAGGTAAGTTTAATTTTCTTTTTTTTTTACTACCCTCCTCCCTCCCATCCCCGATCCGTGCCAGCCGCCACTCCTTCCATCGTATCTTTAATAAAATCTTAGATTTCCTCTGCACTGTGTCACTACTCCCCCTTTATCTGGGACATCTCAGGACTGTGCATAAAGAAAAGGAGGGAGCTGCCATCCTGAGTACATTGGGGGCACATTCAGAGAGAGTGGGGGCATGGGCAATGAGTGTGGAGGTGTGGTCAGCGAGTGTGTGGGCGTGGTTAGCGAGTGTGGCGGCGAGGTCAGAGACGTGGCCGAAAAGAACAAAATATTCTCTATTTTGTTGCTTTCGCCCTCAATTAACTCCATATAAAATATAATGCATGAAACTTAAATGAAAATAAATGCAACATAAATGTATCTGTGCAAAATGCATTTTTTGGTAGGAAAGCTGGGGCGGTTAACGTGACCACTTCAGATGTCAGTGGGTGTAACCGGATGGTCACTGATTTGAATCTGGTGGGTGCACTGGGAAATAGTGACGTGTATTTATAGTGCTAAGAGGCCCAAGTCTGTGACAAAAAGCATTCTGGCGCAAAGAGGACGCCAAGATGGCCGGGGGGAGGCATAAATACCTCCCCACCTCCTCTGCGTGCCGGAAGTGACGCGTCTGGTAGGGGGACTCCTCCTTGAGTCCCGCACATCATTGGGGGGTGGGGAAGTGCCCAAATGGCACTAAAGGGGCCGCCCGTTTAGGGTGGCCCCCTGCGGGGGCCGCGGGCAGCCGCAAAAGTTATGTTTTTAGTAAGACGCTGCCTGTACCTAGCGTAAACCTTTTTCATAGGTTTGGATTAAAAGGATGCATTCCAGATTGTATTGATTAACCTGCACCGGCTCCAAGCAGCCTTTAGATTGGCTGATTATCCAATTGCACATTTATATTTCCCTCAGGTAGCAGGCAGCCTGGGAGAAGGCTTGTGTCTTCTCTGGCTGCCTCTCCCTTCTCTGTCTTCATGGTAAAGGAGTCCCTTCTAAGCCCCTTTCAGCCTGTGGCAATTCAACCCTTTAGGAAGGGTTGTGTTTTTAATGTAAAGTATGAGAACTGATCCGATCAAATTAATAACACATGGGAACGCCGGACCCCCCATTCAGCTCTGTTTAGAACACAGTCCTTGCCCTAAACTGGAATGTGCTTCATGTGACGAAAACTGGTTTAGCCGATTTCCGAGAAAAAGGAACTTAAATTGTTCCTTTATTGTAGTCCTTCTTAGACCAAGTGCCAGTAAACAGCTGCCCCAGGGCACTTACCTCTTGATCAGAATAGCAAACAGCACGTGCTTAAACAGGAAATCTGCAGTGAAAACTCCCCCCCCAATTACAGGTTTGGCTTAAGATAAAAAATTGGCCCGGGCACCCTAAAAAAAAGTGGCCCACATTTGTGGATTGCGTCTTTTTTCAAAACTCTGCTTCAGTGTTTTAAGTGTTATAAAAAGAAGGGGGGAGGGAGAGGGGTGCTTCTATAAAAGAAGCATGTTTTCTTAACTTCACTAAGATTTTTTTTTTTTAATGCAAATTTTGCCTTTACGCTTTGTGCACGGATTAGTTCACAGTGGTGAACCACACCGGAATATAATAAGTGAGGCCACTTCTGCTCAGGCTCCCTGCATACGCTAATGGACCGACCCACCCAGAGACCGGGAATGACACCTCCACCCCCTTGGCAAAAGGAAGGTAACAGAGGCCCGTCTGCCTCCAAAAGGCCGCTCAGGCCCCCACTGGGCCCCTGGCGGCATTTGAACTGCACAGACACCGCACAAATAGGCCTCCACGCTGGCCAAAAAAGCATTCCACAGCTGCAACTCAGATACCGGACCATTGCCCGAGTGCCCGCCTTACCAATCCGACCCCACCCAATTACCACTCTCCAGGCAACATGACTGCATGCCAGTGGCGGCTCCTCCGCTAAGGCAAAGGAGCGTCGCCCCACTGCTCGTTGAGCGGTGCAAAAGAGAAAGAAAATTATAATAACAAGAAGTTATTATCATTTTCTTTTTCTTTGCGGGACTCCAGCCAGGTCGGGCGGGGCGGGGCTGGGCTCGCCGCCGTCAGAGGGAGCAGGAGTGGTGTTCACTCCCTCCCTAAGTGTGCATGATGGCTTGGCCACACGTCTCTCCTCCGTCCTCGCTCTCTGCCACTGGAAGCACCCAGGCTCCCGGACTCTCCCAGCCAGGAGCAGCGTCGTGATTGGTCTGAGCGGGCTGTTAGGCCGCTCAGGCAGTACCTGGGAGGCTGGGCATGTTCTCCACTGGGCTGCGCAACACAGCCCTGTGGAGAACATGCCAAGTGCGCAAAGAACACAGGCCCTGGGAACCTGATTGTCAGGGACCAAGGGCACATCAAGTTAAAGTTCATCAGAAATCAGGCAAAAAGTGGGGGGGTTACTAAACAGAAACTCAGCTTCCTACAACCATCCATATACACCGTCCTGAGAGATATTCACACTGTCCATACACACCATCCTCACAGACATTCACTGTCCATACACACCATCCTCACAGACATTCACTGTCCATACATACCGTCCTGACAGACATTCACACCGTCCATACTCACTGTCCCGAGAGACCTTCACAATCAGGGCCGGACTGGCCGTAGCGGGCACCGGGTGTTTCCCCGATGGGCCGCCAGGGTGGGGGCCGGTTTTGGACCCCAGGGGGGCGTTTTTGTTACCGAGGACCGGTTTGGCAGCATAGCTGCAATATCGGCACCCTGTAACAAAAGTGGCAGCAGTGAGATGGGAGTGCTACTTCCAACTAGCACCCCCCCTCCCCCACCCGGGCGGCCGAGCTGTTTGCCAGGGCCGGTTCCCAGTCCGGCTGGGTTCACAATGTCCAAACATACCAACCTGACAGACATTCACACCGTCCATACATACCGTCCTGAGAGACATTCACACCCACTGTCCATACATACCGTCCTGACAGACATTCACACCGTCCATACATACCGTCCTGAGAGACATTCACACACACTGTCCATGCATACCGTCCTGACAGACATTCACTCCGTCCATTCATACCGTCCTGAGAGACATTCACACCCACTGTCCATACATACCGTCCTGAGAGACATTCACACTGTCCATACATACCGTCCTGAGAGACATTCACATTCACACCCACTGTCCATGCATTCCGTTCTGAGAGACATTCACACCCACTGTCCATACATACCGTCCTGAGAGACATTCACACTGTCCATACATACCATCCTGAGAGACATTCACATCCACTGCCCATACATACCGTCCTGAGAGACATTCACACTGTCCATACATACCGTCCTGAGAGACATTCACACCCACTATCCATACATACCGTCCTGAGAGACATTCACACTGTCTATACATACCGTCCTGAGAGACATTCACATTCACACCCACTGTCCATGCATACCGTATTGAGAGACATTCACACCCACTGTCCATACACACCGTCCTGATAGACATTCACTGTCCATACATTCGGTCCTCACAGACATTCACTGTCCATACATACTGTCCTGACAAACATCCACACACTGTCTATTCATACCCTCCTGACAGACATTCACACCGTCCATACACACCGTCCTGAGAGATATTCACACCCACTGTCCATACATACCGTCCTGAGAGACATTCACACCCACTGTCCATACATACCGTCCTGAGAGATATTCACACCCACTGTCCATACATACCATCCTGAGAGACATTCACTGTCCATACATACCGTCCTGAGAGACATTCACACCCACTGTCCATACATACCGTCCTGAGAGACATTCACACTGTCCATACATACTGTCCTGAGAGACATTCACACCCACTGTCCATGCATACCGTCCTGAGAGACATTCACACCCACTGTCTATACATACTGTCCTGAGAGACATTCACACCCACTGTCCATACACACCGTCCTGAGAGACATTCACACTGTCCATACACACCGTCCTGAGAGACATTCACACTGTCCATACATGTCATCCTGAGAGACATTCACACATACTGTCCGTACACACTGTCCAGAGAGACATTCACACTGTCCATACACACCGTCCTGAGAGACATTCACACTGTCCATACATACCGTCCGGACAGACTGTCGCTCAGGACAGTATGTATGGACAGAGAATGTCTGTCAGGACGGTATGTATGGACAGAGAATTTCACACTGTCCATACATACCGTCCTGAGAGACATTCACACCCACTGTCCATGCATACCGTCCTGACAGACATTCACACCGTCTATTCATACCGTCCTGAGAGACATTCACACCCACTGTCCATACATACCGTCCTGACAGACATTCACACCGTCCATACATACCGTCCTGAGAGACATTCACACACACTGTCCATGCATACCGTCCTGACAGACATTCACTCCGTCCATTCATACCGTCCTGAGAGACATTCACACCCACTGTCCATACATACCGTCCTGAGAGACATTCACACTGTCCATACATACCGTCCTGAGAGACATTCACATTCACACCCACTGTCCATGCATTCCGTTCTGAGAGACATTCACACCCACTGTCCATACATACCGTCCTGAGAGACATTCACACTGTCCATACATACCGTCCTGAGAGACATTCACACCCACTATCCATACATACCGTCTTGAGAGACATTCACACTGTCTATACATACCGTCCTGAGAGACATTCACATTCACACCCACTGTCCATGCATACCGTATTGAGAGACATTCACACCCACTGTCCATACACACCGTCCTGATAGAAATTCACTGTCCATACATTTGGTCCTCACAGACATTCACTGTCCATACATACTGGCCTGACAAACATCCACACACTGTCCATTCATACCCTCCTGACAGACATTCACACCGTCCATACACACCGTCCTGAGAGATATTCACACCCACTGTCCATACATACCGTCCTGAGAGACATTCACACCCACTGTCCATGCATACCGTCCTGAGAGATATTCAAACCCACTGTCCATACATACCGTCCTGACAGACATTCACTGTCCATACATACCGTCCTGAGAGACATTCACACCCACTGTCCATACATACCGTACTGAGAGACATTCACACTGTCCATACATACCGTCCTGAGAGACATTCACACCCACTGTCCATGCATACCGTCCTCAGAGACATTCACACCCACTGTCCATACATACTGTCCTGAGAGACATTCACACCCACTGTCCATACACACCATCCTGAGAGACATTCACACTGTCCATACATGTCATCCTGAGAGACATTCACACACACTGTCCGTACACACTGTCCAGAGAGACATTCACACTGTCCATACACACCGTCCTGAGAGACATTCACACTGTCCATACATACCGTCCTGACAGACATTCTCTGTCCATACATACTGTCCTGAGAGGCATTCACACTGTCCATACATACCATCCTGAGAACATTCACACTGTCCATACATACCGTCCTGAGCGACATTCATACACACTGTCCATACATACCCTCCTGAGAGGCATTCACTCACACTGTCCATACATACTGTCCTGAGAGGTATCCACAGACACTGGCAAGCTCCTGCGTGGGCAATGCTCCAGTGCACTGCACCCCAGGGCACTGCTTGCTGTCTCAGCAATTCCTGCTGCTGGCAGAAGAGCACCGGCCTGCACTGTCCAGTCCCTGGACAGAGAAGACCCAGGGTGACCAGGACAAGGGCCAGTTCCTTGACTACAGAACAGTCTTAGAGCCTGAGAACCTTTACGCTGGAAATGGACACCAGGAACCACATCCTTTCCCAAACCAGAGATGCCCTGGAGCCAAAGAGTGGGGTGCGGGCTTCCATACCCCTTGGCATAGGGCTGCATAGATTTACACCTGCCTCGAGCTAGGGTACAGAGGGCACGGCTGCAGGGTTGTCACAGCCCTCCCTTCCAAAGACACAGGGCATGCCGAGCTAGGGTACAGAGGGCACGGCTGCTGGGTTGTCACAGCCCACCCTTCCAAACACTGCCATAGGGCATGCCGAGCTAGGGTACAGAGGGCATGGCTGCATGGTTGTCACAGCCCACCCTTCCAAACACTGCCACAGGGCATGCCGAGCTAGGGTACAGAGGGCATGGCTGCAGGGTTGTCACAGCCCACCCTTCCAAACACTGCCACAGGGCATGCGGAGCTAGGGTACAGAGGGCACGGCTGCAGGGTTGTCACAGCCCACCCTTCCAAAACACTGACACAGGGCATGCCGAGCTAGGGTACAGAGGGCACGGCTGCAGGGTTGTCACAGCCCACCCTTCCAAACACAGACACAGGGCATGCCGAGCTAGGGTACAGAGGGCACGGCTGCAGGGTTCTCACAGCCCACCCGTCCAAAACACTGACACAGGGCATGCCGAGCTAGGGTACAGAGGGCACGGCTGCAGGGTTGTCACTGCCGACCTTTCCAAAACACTGACACAGGGCATGCCGAGCTAGGGTACAGAGGGCACGGCTGCAGGGTTGTCACAGCCCACCCTTCCAAGACATTGACACAGGGCATGCCGAGCTAGGGTAGAGAGGGCATGGCTGTAGGGTTGTCACCGCCGACCCTTCCAAAACACTTACACAGGACATGCCGAGCTAGGGTACAGAGGGCACGGCTGCAGGGTTGTCACAGCCCACCCTTCCAAACACTGACACAGGGCATGCCGAGCTAGGGTACAGAGGGCATGGATGCAGGGTTGTCACCGCCGACCCTTCCAAACACTGCCACAGGGCATGCCGAGCTAGGGTACAGAGGGCACGGCTGCAGGGTTGTCACAGCCCACCCTTCCAAAACACTGAAACAGGGCATGCCAAGCTAGGGTACAGAGGGCACAGCTGCAGGGTTGTCACAGCCCACCCTTCCAAACAGTGACACAGGGCATGCCGAGCTAGGGGTACAGAGGGCATGGCTGCAGGGTTGTCACAGCCCACCCTTCCAAAGACACAGGGCATGCCGAGCTAGGGTACAGAGGGTATGGCTGCAGGGTTGTCACAGCCCACCCATCCAAACACTGACACAGGGCATGACGAGCAAGGGAACAGAGGGCACTGCTGCAGGGTTGTCACAGCCCACCCTTCCAAAACACTGCCACAGGGCATGCCGAGCTAGGGTACAGAGGGCACGGCTGCAGGGTTGTCACAGCCCACCCTCCCAAAACACTGCCACAGGGCATGCCGAGCTAGGGTACAGAGGGCATGGCTGCAGGGTTGTCACAGCCCAACTTCCCAAAACATTGACACAGGGCATGCCGAGCTAGGGTACAGAGGGCATGGCTTCAGGGTTGTCACAGCCCACCCTTCCAAGACATTGACACAGGGCATTCCGAGCTAGGGTACAGAGGGCACGGCTGCAGGGTTGTCACCGCCCTCCCTTGCAAACACTGACACAGTTCATGCCGAGCTAGGGTACAGAGGGCACGGCTGCAGGGTTGTCCCAGCCCAACCTTCCAAGACACTGACACAGGGCATGCCGAGCTAGGGTACAGAGGGCACGGCTGCAGGGTTGTCCCAGCCCACCCTTCCAAGACACTGACACAGGGCATGCCGAGCCAGGGTACAGAGGGCACGGCTGCAGGGTTCTCACAGCGCACCCTTCCAAAGACACAGGGCATGCCGAGCAAGGGTATAAAGGGCACAGCTGCAGGGTTGTCACAGCCCACCCTTCCAAGACATTGACACAGGGCATGCGGAGCTAGGGTACAGAGGGCATGGCTGCACGGTTGTCACGGCGCACCCTTCCAAGTCATTGACACAGGGCATGCCGAGCTAGGGTAGAGAGGGCACGGCTGCAGGGTTGTCACAGCCCACCCTTCCAAGACATTGACACAGGGCATGCTGAGCTAGGGTACAGAGGGCACGGCTGCAGGGTTGTCACAGCCCACCCTTCCAAGACACTGACACAGGGCATGCCGAGCTAGGGTACAGAGGGCACGGCTGCAGGGTTGTCACAGCCCACCCTTCCAAAGACACAGGGCATGCCGAGCTAGGGTACAGAGGGCACGGCTGCAGGGGTCTCACAGCCCACCCTTCCAAGACATTGCCACAGGGCATGCCGAGCTAGGGTACTGACGGCATGGCTGCAGGAGTCTCACAGCCGACCCTTCCAAACATTGGCACAGGGCATGCCGAGCTAGGGTACAGAGGGCACGGCTGCAGGGTTGTCACAGCCCACCCTTCCAAACAGTGACACAGGTCATGCGGAGCTAGGGTACAGAGGGCACGGCTGCAGGGTTGTCACAGCCCACCTTCCAAGACACTGCCACAGGGCATGCCGAGCTAGGGTTCAGAGGGCACAGCTGCAGTGTTGTCACAGCCCACCCTTCCAAACAGTGACACCGGGCATGCCGAGCTTGGGTACAGAGGGCACGGCTGCAGGGTTGTCACTGCCCACCCTTCCAAAACACTGACACAGGGCATGCCGAGCTAGGGTACAGAGGGCACGGCTGCAGGGTTGTCACAGCGCACCCTTCCAAAGACACAGGGCATGCCGAGCAAGGGTACAGAGGGCACGGCTGCAGGGTTGTCACAGCCCACCCTTCCAAGACATTGACACAGGGCTTGCCGAGCTAGGGTACAGAGGGCATGGCTGCAGGGTTGTCACAGCGCACCCTTCCAAGACATTGACACAGGGCATGCCGAGCTAGGGTACAGAGGGCATGGCTGCAGGCTTGTCACAGCCCACCCTTCCAAGACATTGATACAAGGCATGCCGAGCTAGGGTACAGAGGGCACGGCTGCAGGGTTGTCACAGCCCACCCATCCAAGACATTGACACAGGGCATGCCACGCTTGGGTACAGAGGGCATGGCTGCAGGGTTGTCACAGCCCACCCTTCCAAGACATTGATACAGGGCATGCCAAGCTAGGGTACAGAGGGCATGGCTGCAGGGTTGTCACAGCGCACCCTTCCAAGACATTGACACAGGACATGCCGAGCTAGGGTACAGAGGGCACGGCTGCAGGGTTGTCACGGCACACCCTTCCAAACATCGGCACAGGGCATGCCGAGCTAGGGTACAGAGGGCATGGCTGCAGGGTTGTCACAGCCCACCCTTCCAAACATTGGCACAGGGCATGCCGAGCGAGGGTACAGAGGGCACGGCTGCAGGGTTGTCACAGCCCACCCTTCCAAGACATTGATACAAGGCATGCTGAGCTAGGGTACAGAGGGCACGGCTGCAGGGTTGTCACATCCCACCCTTCCAAACATTGGCACAGGGCATGCCGAGCTAGGGTACAGAGGGCACGGCTGCATGGTTGTCACAGAGCACCCTTCCAAAGACACAGGGCATGCCAAGCTAGGGTACAGAGGGCACGGCTGCAGGGTTGTCACAGCCCACCCTTCCAAACACTGACACAGGGCATGCCGAGCTAGGGTACAGAGGGCACGGCTGCAGGGTTGTCACAGCCCACCCTTTCAAGACATTGACACAGGGCATGCGGAGCTAGGGTACAGAGGGCACGGCTGCAGGGTTGTCACAGCCCACCCTTCCAAACACTGACACAGGGCATGCCGAGCTACGGTACAGAGGGCACAGCTGCAGGGTTATCACAGCCCACCCTTCCAAACACTGCCACAGGGCATGCTGAGCTAGGGTACAGAGGGCACAGCTGCAGGGTTGTCACAGCCCACCCTTCCAAACACTGCCACAGGGCATGCTGAGCTAGGGTACAGAGGGCAGAGCTGCAGGGTTGTCACAGCCCACCCTTCCAAACACTGCCACAGAGCATGCTGAGCTAGGGTACAGAGGGCACGGCTGCAGGGTTGTCACAGCTCACCCTTCCAAAGACACAGGGCATGCCGAGATAGTGTACAGAGGGCACGGCTGCAGGGTTGTCCCCGCCCACCCTTCCAAACACTGCCACAGGGCATGCCGAGCTAGGGTACAGAGGGCACGGCTGCAGGGTTGTCACAGCCCTCCCTTCCAAAGACACAGGGCATGCCGAGCTAGGGTAATAGGGCATGGTTGCAGGGTTGTCACAGCCAACCCTTCCAAGACATTGACACAGGGCATGCTGAGCTAGGGTACAGAGGGCACGGCTGCAGGGTTGTCACAGCCCACCCTTCCAAACATTGGCACAGGGCATGCCGAGCTAGGGTACAGAGGGCACGGCTGCAGGGTTGTCACAGCGCACCCTTCCAAAGACACAGGGCATGCCAAGCTAGGGTACAGAGGGCACGGCTGCAGGGTTGTCACAGCCCACCCTTCCAAACACTGACACAGGGCATGCCGAGCTAGGGTACAGAGGGCACGGCTGCAGGGTTGTCACAGCCCACCCTTCCAAGACATTGACACAGGGCATGCTGAGCTAGGGTATAGAGGGCACGGCTGCAGGCTTGTCACAGCCCACTCTTCCAAGACACTGACACAGGGCATGCCGAGCTAGGGTACAGAGGGCACGGCTGCAGGGTGTTCACAGCCCACCCTTCGAAAGACACAGGGCATGCCGAGCTAGGGTACAGAGGGCACGGCTGCAGGGGTGTCACAGCCCACCCTTCTAAGACATTGCCACAGGGCATCCCGAGCTAGGGTACAGAGGACACGGCTGCAGGGTTGTCACCGCCCACCCTCCCAAAACATTGACACAGGGCATGCTGAGCTAGGGTACAGAGGGCATGGCTGCAGGGTTGTCACAGCCGACCCTTCCAAACATTGGCACAGGGCATGCCGATCTAGGGTACAGAGGGCACGGCTGCAGGGTTGTCACAGCTCACCCTTCCAAACACTGCCACAGGGCATACCGAGCTAAGGTACAGAGGGCACAGCTGCAGGGTTGTCATAGCCCACCCTTCCAAGACATTGCCACAGGGCATGCCGAGCTAGGGTATAGAGGACACGGCTGCAGGGTTGTCACCGCCCACCCTCCCAAAACATTGACACAGGGCATGCTGAGCTAGGGTACAGAGGGCATGGCTGCAGGGTTGTCACAGCCGACCCTTCCAAACATTGGCACAGGGCATGCCGATCTAGGGTACAGAGGGCACGGCTGCAGGGTTGTCACAGCTCACCCTTCCAAACACTGCCACAGGGCATGCCGAGCTAAGGTACAGAGGGCATGGCTGCAGGGTTGTCACAGCCCACCCTTCCAAAACACTGACACAGGGCATGCCGAGCTAAGGTACAGAGGGCACGGCTGCAGGGGTGTCACAGCCCACCCGTCCAAATATTGGCACAGGGCATGCCGAGCTAGGGTACAGAGGGCACGGCTGCAGGGTTGTCACAGCCCACCCTTCCAAACACTGCCACAGGGCATGCCAAGCTAAGGTACAGAGGGCACGGCTGCAGGGTTGTCACAGCCCACCCTTTCAAGACATTGACACAGGGCATGTGGAGCTAGGGTACAGAGGGCACGGCTGCAGGATTTTCACAGCCCACCCTTCCAAACACTGACACAGGGCATGCCGAGCTACGGTACAGAGGGCACAGCTGCAGGGTTGTCACAGCCCACCCTTCCAAACACTGCCACAGGGCATGCTGAGCTAGGGTACAGAGGGCACAGCTGCAGGGTTGTCACAGCCCTCCCTTCCAAACCCTGCCACAGGGCATGCTGAGCTAGGGTACAGAGGGCAGAGCTGCAGGGTTGTCACAGCACACCCTTCCAAACACTGCCACAGAGCATGCTGAGCTAGGGTACAGAGGGCACGGCTGCAGGGTTGTCACAGCCCACCCTTCCAAAGACACAGGGCATGCCGAGATAGGGTACAGAGGGCACGGCTGCAGGGTTGTCCCCGCCCACCCTTCCAAACTCTGCCACAGGGCATGCCGAGCTAGGGTACAGAGGGCACGGCTGCAGGGTTGTCACAGCCCTCCCTTCCAAAGACACAGGGCATGCCGAGGTAGGGTAATAGGGCATGGTTGCAGGGTTGTCACAGCCCACCCTTCCAAGACATTGACACAGGGCATGCTGAGCTAGGGTACAGAGGGCACGGCTGCAGGGTTGTCACAGCCCACCCTTCCAAACATTGGCACAGGGCATGCCGAGCTAGGGTACAGAGGGAACGGCTGCAGGGTTGTCACAGCGCACCCTTCCAAAGACACAGGGCATGCCAAGCTAGGGGTACAGAGGGCACGGCTGCAGGGTTGTCAGCCCACCCTTCCAAGACATTGACACAGGGCATGCCGAGCTAGGGTACAGAGGGCATGGCTGCAGGGTTGTCACAGCGCACCCTTCCAAGACATTGACACAGGGCATGCCGAGCTAGGGTACAAAGGGCATGGCTGCAGGCTTGTCACAGCCCACCCTTCCAAGACATTGATACAAGGCATGCCGAGCTAGGGTACAGAGGGCACGGCTGCAGGGTTGTCACAGCCCAATCATCCAAGACATTGACACAGGGCATGCCACGCTTGGGTACAGAGGGCATGGCTGCAGGGTTGTCACAGCCCACCCTTCCAAGACATTGATACAGGGCATGCCAAGCTAGGGTACAGAGGGCACGGCTGCAGGGTTGTCACAGCGCACCCTTCCAAGACATTGACACAGGGCATGCCGAGCTAGGGTACAGAGGGCACGGCTGCAGGGTTGTCACGGCACACCCTTCCAAACATCGGCACAGGGCATGCCGAGCTAGGGTACAGAGGGCATGGCTACAGGGTTGTCACAGCCCACCCTTCCAAACATTGGCACAGGGCATGCCGAGCGAGGGTACAGAGGGCACGGCTGCAGGGTTGTCACAGCCCACCCTTCCAAACACTGACACAGGGCATGCCGAGCTAAGGTACAGAGGGCACAGCTGCAGGGTTGTCACAGCCCACCCTTCCAAACACTGCCACAGGGCATGCTGAGCTATGGTACAGAGGGCACAGCTGCAGGGTTGTCACAGCTCACCCTTCCAAACACTGCCACATGGCATGCTGAGCTAGGGTACAGAGGGCAGAGCTGCAGGGTTGTCACAGCCCACCTTTCCAAACACTGCCACAGGGCATGCTGAGCTAGGGTACAGAGGGCACGGCTGCAGGGTTGTCACAGCCCACCCTTCCAAAGACTCAGGGCATGCCGAGATAGGGTACAGAGGGCACCTCTGCAGGGTTGTCCCAGCCCACCCTTCCAAACACTGCCACAGGGCATGCCGAGCTAGGGTACAGAGGGCACGGCTGCAGGGTTGTCACAGCCCTCCCTTCCAAAGACCCAGGGCATGCCGAGCTAGGGTACAGAGGGCATGGCTGCAGGGTTGTCACAGCCCACCCTTCTAAGACATTGACACAGGGCATGCTGAGCTAGGGTACAGAGGGCACGGCTGCAGGGTTGTCACAGCCCACCCTTCCAAACATTGGCACAGGGCATGCCGAGCTAGGGTACAGAGGGCACGGCTGCAGGGTTGTCACAGAGCACCCTTCCAAAGACACAGGGCATGCCAAGCTAGGGTACAGAGGGCACGGCTGCAGGGTTGTCACAGCCCACCCTTCCAAACACTGACACAGGGCATGCCGAGCTAGGGTACAGAGGGCACGGCTGCAGGGTTGTCACAGCCCACCCTTCCAAAGACCCAGGGCATGCCGAGCTAGGGTACAGAGGGCATGGCTGCAGGGTTGTCACAGCCCACCCTTCTAAGACTTTGACACAGGGCATGCTGAGCTAGGGTACAGAGGGCACGGCTGCAGGGTTGTCACAGCCCACCCTTCCAAGACATTGACACAGGGCATGCTGAGCTAGGGTACAGAGGGCACGGCTGCAGGGTTGTCACAGCCCACCCTTCTAAGACACTGATACAGGGCATGCCGAGCTAGGGTACAGAGGGCACGGCTGCAGGGTTGTCACAGCCCACCCTTCCAAGACATTGACACAGGGCATGCTGAGCTAGGGTACAGAGGGCACGGCTGCAGGGTTGTCACAGCCCACCCTTCCAAACATTGGCACAGGGCATGCCGAGCTAGGGTACAGAGGGAACGGCTGCAGGGTTGTCACAGCGCACCCTTCCAAAGACACAGGGCATGCCAAGCTAGGGTACAGAGGGCACGGCTGCAGGGTTGTCAGCCCACCCTTCCAAGACATTGACACAGGGCATGCCGAGCTAGGGTACAGAGGGCATGGCTGCAGGGTTGTCACAGCGCACCCTTCCAAGACATTGACACAGGGCATGCCGAGCTAGGGTACAAAGGGCATGGCTGCAGGCTTGTCACAGCCCACCCTTCCAAGACATTGATACAAGGCATGCCGAGCTAGGGTACAGAGGGCACGGCTGCAGGGTTGTCACAGCCCAATCATCCAAGACATTGACACAGGGCATGACACGCTTGGGTACAGAGGGCATGGCTGCAGGGTTGTCACAGCCCACCCTTCCAAGACATTGATACAGGGCATGCCAAGCTAGGGTACAGAGGGCACGGCTGCAGGGTTGTCACAGCGCACCCTTCCAAGACATTGACACAGGGCATGCCGAGCTAGGGTACAGAGGGCACGGCTGCAGGGTTGTCACGGCACACCCTTCCAAACATCGGCACAGGGCATGCCGAGCTAGGGTACAGAGGGAATGGCTACAGGGTTGTCACAGCCCACCCTTCCAAACATTGGCACAGGGCATGCCGAGCGAGGGTACAGAGGGCACGGCTGCAGGGTTGTCACAGCCCACCCTTCCAAACACTGACACAGGGCATGCCGAGCTAAGGTACAGAGGGCACAGCTGCAGGGTTGTCACAGCCCACCCTTCCAAACACTGCCACAGGGCATGCTGAGCTATGGTACAGAGGGCACAGCTGCAGGGTTGTCACAGCTCACCCTTCCAAACACTGCCACATGGCATGCTGAGCTAGGGTACAGAGGGCACCTCTGCAGGGTTGTCCCAGCCCACCCTTCCAAACACTGCCACAGGGCATGCCGAGCTAGGGTACAGAGGGCACGGCTGCAGGGTTGTCACAGCCCTCCCTTCCAAAGACCCAGGGCATGCCGAGCTAGGGTACAGAGGGCATGGCTGCAGGGTTGTCACAGCCCACCCTTCTAAGACATTGACACAGGGCATGCTGAGCTAGGGTACAGAGGGCACGGCTGCAGGGTTGTCACAGCCCACCCTTCCAAACATTGGCACAGGGCATGCCGAGCTAGGGTACAGAGGGCACGGCTGCAGGGTTGTCACAGAGCACCCTTCCAAAGACACAGGGCATGCCAAGCTAGGGTACAGAGGGCACGGCTGCAGGGTTGTCACAGCCCACCCTTCCAAACACTGACACAGGGCATGCCGAGCTAGGGTACAGAGGGCACGGCTGCAGGGTTGTCACAGCCCACCCTTCCAAGACATTGACACAGGGCATGCGGAGCTAGGGTACAGAGGGCACGGCTGCAGGGTTGTCACAGCCCACCCTTCCAAGACATTGACACAGGGCATGCTGAGCTAGGGTACAGAGGTCACGGCTGCAGGGTTGTCACAGAGCACCCTTCCAAAGACACAGGGCATGCCAAGCTAGGGTACAGAGGGCACGGCTGCAGGGTTGTCACAGCCCACCCTTCCAAACACTGACACAGGGCATGCCGAGCTAGGGTACAGAGGGCACGGCTGCAGGGTTGTCACAGCCCACCCTTCCAAGACATTGACACAGGGCATGCGGAGCTAGGGTACAGAGGGCACGGCTGCAGGGTTGTCACAGCCCACCCTTCCAAGACATTGACACAGTGCATGCTGAGCTAGGGTTCAGAGGGCACGGCTGGAGGGTTGTCACAGCCCACCCTTCCAAGACACTGACACAGGGCATGCCGAGCTAGGGTACAGAGGGCACGGCTGCAGGGTAGTCACAGCCCACCCTTCCAAAGACACAGGGCATGCCGAGCTAGGGTACAGAGGGCACGGCTGCAGGGGTGTCACAGCCCACCGTTCCAAGACATTGCCACAGGGCATGCCGAGCTAGGGTACAGAGGGCACGGCTGCAGGGTTGTCACCGCCCACCCTCCCAAAACATTGACACAGGGCATGCCGAGCTAGGGTACAGAGGGCACGGCTGCAGGGCTGTCACAGCCGACCCTTCCAAACATTGGCACAGGGCATGCCGATCTAGGGTACAGAGGGCACGGCTGCAGGGTTGTCACAGCTCACTCTTCCAAACACTGCCACAGGGCATGCCGGGCTAAGGTACAGAGGGCACGGCTGCAGGGTTGTCACGGCCCACCCTTCCAAAACACTGACACAGGGCATGCCGAGCTAAGGTACAGAGGGCACGGCTGCAGGGTTGTCACAGCCCACCCTTCCAAACATTGGCACAGGGCATGCCGAGCTAGGCTACAGAGGGCACGGCTGCAGAGTTGTCACAGCCCACCCTTCCAAACACTGACACAGGGCATGCCAAGCTAGGGTACAGAGGGCACGGCTGCAGGGTTGTCACAGCCCACCCTTCCAAACAGTGACACAGGTCATGCGGAGCTAGGGTACAGAGGGCACGGCTGCAGGGTTGTCACAGCCCACCTTCCAAGACACTGCCACAGGGCATGCCGAGCTAGGGTTCAGAGGGCACAGCTGCAGGGTTGTCACATCCCACCCTTCCAAACAGTGACACCGGGCATGCCGAGCTTGGGTACAGAGGGCACGGCTGCAAGGTTGTCACTGCCCACCCTTCCAAAACACTGACACAGGTCATGCCGAGCTAGGGTACAGAGGGCACGGCTGCAGAGTTGTCACAGCGCACCCTTCCAAAGACACAGGGCATGCCGAGCAAGGGTACAGAGGGCACGGCTGCAGGGTTGTCACAGCCCACCCTTCCAAGACATTGACACAGGGCATGCGGAGCTAGGGCACAGAGCGCACGGCTGCAGAGTTGTCACTGCCCACCCTTCCAAACATTGACACAGGGCATGCTGAGCTAGGGTACAGAGGGAACGGCTGCAGGGTTGTCACAGCCCACCCTTCCAAGACATTGACACAGGGCATGCCGAGCTAGGGTACAGAGGGCACGGCTGGAGGGTTGTCACAGCCCACCCTTCCAAGACACTGACACAGGGCATGCCGAGCTAGGGTACAGAGGGCACGGCTGCAGGGTTGTCACAGCCCACCCTTCCAAAGACACAGGGCATGCCGAGCTAGGGTACAGAGGGCACGGCTGCAGGGGTGTCACAGCCCACCCTTCCAAGACATTGCCACAGGGCAAGCCGAGCAAGTGTACAGAGGGCACGGCTGCAGGGTTGTCACCGCCCACCCTCCCAAAACATTGACACAGTGCATGCCGAGCTAGGGTACAGAGGGCATGGCTGCAGGGTTGCCACAGCCGACCCTTCCAAACATTGGCACAGGGCATGCCGATCTAGGGTACAGAGGGCACGGCTGCAGGGTTGTCACAGCTCACCCTTCCAAACACTGCCACAGGGCATGCCGGGCTAAGGTACAGAGGGCGCGGCTGCAGGGTTGTCACGGCCAACCCTTCCAAAACACTGACACAGGGCATGCCGAGCTAAGGTACAGAGGGCAAGGCTGCAGGGTTGTCACAGCCCACCCTTCCAAACATTGGCACAGGGCATGCCGAGCTAGGGTACAGAGAGCACGGCTGCAGGGTTGTCACAGCCCACCCTTCCACACACTGCCACAGGGCATGCTGAGCTAAGGTACAGAGGGCACGGCTGCAGGGTTGTCACAGCCCACCCTTCCAAACACTGACACAGGGCATGCCGAGCTAGGGTACAGAGGGCACGGCTGCAGGGTTGTCACAGCCCACCCTTCCAAACAGTGACACAGGTCATGCGGATCTAGGGTACAGAGGGCACGGCTGCAGGGTTGTCACAGCCCACCTTCCAAGACACTGCCACAGGGCATGCCGAGCTAGGGTTCAGAGGGCACAGCTGCAGGGTTGTCAAAGCCCACCCTTCCAAACAGTGACACCGGGCATGCAGAGCTTGGGTACAGAGGGCACGGCTGCAGGGTTGTCACTGCCCACCCTTCCAAAACACTGACACAGGGCTTGCCGAGCTAGGGTACAGAGGGCACGGCTGCAGGGTTGTCACAGCGCACCCTTCTAAGACACAGGGCATGCCGAGCAAGGGTACAGAGGGCACGGCTGCAGGGTTGTCACAGCCCACCCTTCCAAGACATTGACACAGGGCATGCGGAGCTAGGGTACAGAGGGCATGGCTGCAGGGTTGTCACAGCGCACCCTTCCAAGACATTGACACAGGGCATGCCGAGCTAGGGTACAGAGGGCACGGCTGCAGGGTTGTCACTGCCCACCCTTCCAAACATTGACACAGGGCATGCCGAGCTAGGGTACAGAGGGCACGGCTGCAGGGTTGTCACAGCCCGCGCTTCCAAACACTGCCTCAGGGCATGCGGAGCTAGGGTACAGAGGGCACGGCTGCAGGGTTGTCACAGCCCACCCTACCAAGACACTGACACAGGGCATGCGGAGCTAGGGTACAGAGGGCACGGCTGCAGGGTTGTCACAGCCCACCCTTCCAAAGGCACAGGGCATGCCGAGCTAGGGTACAGAGGGCACGGCTGCAGGGTTGTCACAGCGCACCCTTCCAAAGACACAGGGCATGCCGAGCTAGGGGACAGAGGGTACGGCTGCAGGGTTGTCACAGCCCACCCTTCCAAACACTGCCACAGGGCATGCCGAGCTAGGGTACAGAGGGCACGGCTGCAGGGTTGTCACAACCCACCCTTCCAAACACTGACACAGGGCATGCCGAGCTAGGGTACAGAGGGCATGGATGCAGGGTTGTCACAGCCCACCCTTCCAAAAACTGACACAGGGCATTCGGAGCTAGGGTACAGAGGGCATGGATGCAGGGTTGTCACAGCCCACCCTTCCAAGACACTGACACAGGGCATGCCGAGCTAGGGTACAGAGGGCACGGCTGCAGGGTTGTCACAGCCCTCCCTTGCAAACACTGACACAGGGCATGCCGAGCTAGGGTACAGAGGGCACGGCTGCAGGGTTGTCACAGCCCATCCTTCCAAACACTGACACAGGGCATGCCGAGCTAGGGTACAGAGGGCACGGCTGCAGGGTTGTCACAGCCCACCCTTCCAAAATACTGCCACAGGGTATGCCGAGCTAGGGTACAGAGGGCACAGCTGCAGGGTTGTCACCGCCCTCCCTTGCAAACACTGACACAGGGCATGCCGAGCTAGGGTACAGAGGGCACAGCTGAAGGGTTGTCACCGCCGACCCTTCCAAACACTGCCACAGGGCATGCCAAGCTAGGGTACAGAGGGCACGGCTACAGGGTTGTCACAGCCCACCCTTCCAACACACTGACACAGGGCATGCCGAGCTAGGGTACAGAGGGCACGGCTGCAGGGTTGTCACAGCGCACCCTTCCAAAGACACAGGGCGTGCCGAGCAAGGGTACAGAGGGCACGGCTGCAGGGTTGTCACAGCCCACCCTTCCAAGACACTGACACAGGGCATGCTCACACCCCTCAAGTTTTGCAGCGCGTTGTGCTTCCTACTGACTTACAGAATGCTGTGAAACCAAACTTTAATTTACTTATATTTATTTATGTTGAAACTTGTATAGCGCACAGCTACTCCCAACGGGGGTGTCCCGGCGCTACGGACGGTTAACAGTTGTGAGTATCACTGAGCGGCTAAGGGTTGGTAAACAGCCAGGTCTTTAAATTGCGTCGAAATAAACCTTCAGATTCTGTCATACGGAGGGACAATGGTAAGCTGTTCCAAGATTGAGCAGTAATAACTGCAAAGGCTGTGCCTCCCATTCTAGATCGACGAAACCGGGGAGTCCGCAAGAGCCGCAGATGATTCGATCTGAGTGATCGGATGGACTGAGCATGCTTAAGTCTAGCTCTGAGATAGGCAGGACCCTCACCCTGCATTGATCTATAAGTCAGGACCAGAGATTTAAACTGAATGCGTCTAGTCACGGGCAGCCAGTGTAACTTTTTTAAGTGTGGTGAGATTGGGTGACGATATGGAATGTTACAGATGATTCTTGCCGCCGCATTCTGCACAATCTGCAGGCGTTTGACCAAGTAGGCTGGCGCTCCAACACACAGGCTGTTCGCATAATCCAGGTGTGATGTTATAAGGGCATAAATAATGTTCCGGCAAGCATCGAAAGGAAGAAAAGGGAGAATTTTGCGTATCATGTGTAGTTTACCAAAACACGCAGATGAGACCTTATTTATTTGAACCTTGCAGGACAATTCATTGTCAAATCGCTTGCTGTTCTTCCTAACGTGGTAGGAGTACAGGAATTCTCACACATACTCCTGATTGACCCCAGGGCCAGTGAGCTGGTATTGTGTAATTCCAAGACACAAGACATCACCAATGTGCAGATGGCCTGTGATTCAGACCCGAGGGTTACACAGTTCTGTGCCAGATGTCTAAGCTCCGTCCATGACTCAATGATTCTGAGGAACAGCTGCAAACCACACAGTATTGAGTGACATAACGATTCTGAGGAACAGTTACAAACCACACTCCTTAGAGACACGTCACGATTCTGAGAGACACCATACACCATCGAGACACGTCACGATTCTGAGAGACACAACACCCCATACACCATTGAGACATGGAACATGATGGACATCAGTAGAATGTGGTTGCCACTACATTACTCGGAACTGACCTTAATCACAATAAAATACCATTAAGTAACAAATAGCACAAAATTGTGAACTTAGAAAATTCTATTTTGAGAAACAAATGTCCCCCACTGGGCCACCTGTGCTGTAGCAGATAGATTGTACCACCCAGCCCAGCCCCAATTGGCCCATCCCCTAGCAGTTCAATCCTAACACACACCACTAAGCCACCTGGCCCACCCTGCTAGGTCAGTCTTAACACCCACCCTAACAACAGCTTCTCCATGACCTGAAGGCACTGGGACACCCATGCATTCCTTTATCTTGGTAGGTGGTTTTCCTGTGATTCTGGGGAGTTGCAGAGCAAGGGTTGATCCCCAGCTCAACCATGCGGGTAACACCTGTGTGGTTGCAGAGGCTTGAGGTAGTACATAGGACCAAGGGCGGCTTTGTACCGTGAATGTACTGCCACAGTCACATGGCAGCGAACCCTTCCATGTGATGCACGATCATCGCGTCTCTCTGGTAGCCGGGACAAGCTGGCACAAGCTGACCCGGTCTTGACTTGTCCCTCTGCCACCTGCTAGCTTCTTGTCAGTGCGAATGTAGGAAGCCTGATCACAGCTCAGCCAATGCCCCATCACTGGCAGCCCTACTCTGCCTTGGTCACTGTGCCAATCTCTTCTCCTCCCTTAGCAGGTCCTATATTTCTGGCCGAAGAGACCCGGATCTTGCTGTATCTTGGGAGTTCTCCATGAGAGACCCCTGCCTTACCTCCAAGGAGCACATCCACGAGACAGCTCCTGGAGCGCCTCAGCTGCCGTGGACACGGCTACACGATGGCAGGTGCCATAGATGTGTCCTAGTGCGTGATTGGTAGTGATGGCCTCTAAGGTCATCCTTCACTGGATGAGTGCAGGGTATCAATTTCTTCACCACATTCCATCCATAAAAGATGCCAATTCAAGATGCTGACACACGCCTACAAGGCCCTCCACAACCAAGCACCATGATACATCAACCACCGCCTGAGCTGCCACCAATCCTCCGGACACCTGCGCTCCGACTCCCTCGTTCACACTCCCCGCATTCGCCAAAGCTACGGTGGAGGACGCTCCTTTTCCTACCTCGCTGCCACAACCTTCCCCTCAACTTCTGAGCATTGTCCTCACTCCCGGAAAGGGACTCAAGGCCTGGCTTTTTGACTGATCCCGGCAAGAACCCAGCGCCTGGATACCCTAGCAGATGATTAGCCGCACTCTACAAATCTTGATTGATTGATTGATTTTCTGGAACTTATGGACGATGTTCCCCAACAACAAGTAGAGCATCACCTCTGCACCAATGGCAATTACAGGCTGGTGGAGGTAGCTGTGCTGGTCATAGCTGTGGTGGTGGGAGTTCAGCACGTGGCAGCTGTTGTGCAGGCCATGGAGGCATTGATTGATGGCAGAGTTAACTCTGCAGTTGCCAGCTGTGGCAGTGGTGGTGGAGGTAGCTCTTCTGTTGACAGCTGTGATGGTAGTAGCTGTGACAGCTGTCATGATGATTGTGGTGGTGGTGGCAGCGTTATTGGTGGCGGAGGAGCATGTGGTAGGGACACTCATCGCCACCGTAGCCACATGATGGGAATCACCTGCAGAGGATGTGGTAGTAAGTGTGCGGCACGTGCACACACGTCCCCAACATCTACCACCACGGACACATTCCGTGCCCACCTCTCTGCTGTGGCTGCTTGGATGAAGACCAGTTCACTTAGGATAAACATTGACAAAACTGCACTGGTGCTGTTTGGGGTGCTTCCCTCATATGGTCTCCTTATGAGACTATCTGAGGGTCCTCTCCTTCGCATACTAACTCTGCCAGAAAAGTGGGCACTAATCTGACCTTTGTATTGCAAATAAAGGCACTTACATCCTCTTGGGTTTGCTAACTGGGAATGGCAAGCCGAATAGTGTTGTTTATCCCCATGGACTCGCCAAATCAGTGGTTCAAGCTATTAATTCCTCTCACGTTCACTACTGTAAAACCCTCTACTTGGGTCTTCCTAAATTCCTCAACCAGCACCCTCAGGGTACTCCAAATCATGCAGCTAGAATCCTCTTTAGCCTTCCCCCTCCCTGCTGTATCTCCCATCAGAGCTCTCCACTGGCTCCTGGTGGAAAAGTGTCTGATTTTTAAGGCATTGTGTATATGCCCTTGGCCCCCTTTCATGAGTTCTAGAATGACATGGTATTTTCACAGAGGGAAGCTAGGCTCAGCGGCGGCTTCTCTGGCATCTCGCATCTCTCAGGCACCTCTCGCAGTGGAGCCTTTTCCTACCTTGCACCCAAACCTGGGGATGCTTTACCGGTTCACCTGCAGCAAGAAACTCAATATCTCCATTTATGAAAGGGTCTGACGCCTTGGCTATTCTGCTGACCTTTTGTTTAGGGAATTCTCCCTAAGGCTCTTAGCACCGCATCACCCATTTTTTAGTATTTGCTGTACTCTAAAAACACAATTGTAAGGAAACAAGCTTTTGCAGGTTTCCCCCCACTCTTTGCCCCTATTTGGACTATTAGCTGCTGGCTTTCGACTCTTAGAGTGCACTGAGGCCTGCTGTCCAGACCTCAGTGCCAGTGTTCTGACCCATTACAAGAGGTATGTCGAATTGGATGTCCCCAATTGTCAGGTGCTGACTTACTTATAAGTCCCTAGTATATGGTAACCAGGTTACCAAGGGCATGTAAGGCAAAGTGTCCACCCAGGGCTGCAGCCCTGTTTGTGCCACCCTGTGTGTGACAAAGTACAAAATGGCTCCCAGCCTGCCATTGCAGACTGGAAAGACAGTTGTCTCACTGCAAGTTCGACTTTGCCAGTACAACTAATGGCAAAGCCACCAGTATGTGAAAGTCTCCCGTAAGGAAGGCCTATAGAGCCCTAGGGCCAGGAGCTTTATATTGTTAAGTAAGACACATAGGTTTATATATGGCTTAGCTGCAAAACCCCTAAAAGTTGTTGTTTTGCTGAGGAAAGTTAGTAGCCCCATTGGCTAACACAGGGTTACCGGCTGGCATCCCAGCCTGGTTAACTTCTGAATGGGACTACTGCTGGAACCAGCACCTTCTGGTTGGCTGAAGGGGTAATCAATCAATCAGGGGTTGTGAAGCACAGCTACTCACCCGGAGGGGTCTCAAGGCGCTGGGGGGAAGTGGAGGAGGGAGCTCGCAGCTCCTAATCCTTCGTTGAGAGTCATCAGAAGGCTGCCATAGCCCATCAGGGAGCATGCGGTGCCGGACGCTCATGGTGATTCGTCGAAGAGCCAGGTCTTGAGGTCCTTCAGGAACTTGGAGAGTGTTGGTGTCTGGCGGAGGTGGAGAGGGAGGGTATTCCATGCTTTGGCCGCAAGGAAGGAGAAGGAGCGACCTCCTGTTCTGGTCTTCTTGATGCATGGTATCTTGGCGAGGGAGAGCTGGGCTGAGCGGAGGGATCTTTGAGGTGCGTGGAAAGAGAGGCGGTGGTTCATGTAGGCAGGGCCGGTGTTGTGTACCCTAGCTCGGCATGCCCTGTGCTGGTGTTGTGGAGGGCCCTGTGGGCGTGGGTGAGAAGCTTGAAGGTGATTCTCTTCTCGACAGGGGGCCAGTGTAGTGCCCGCAGGTGTTGGGGGATGTGGCAGTGGCGCGGTGGGTTAAGGACTAGTCTGGCGGTGGCGTTTTGGATGTTCTGGAGTTTGCGGGTGAGGTTCATGTTGATCCCGGCGTAGAGTGCGTTGCCGTAGTCCAGTCTGCTGCTGATGAGGGCGTGGGTGACGGTTTTCCTGTGTTCAAGGGGATCCAGTTGAAAGTTTTACATAGGACACAGAGGGTGTGGAAGCAGGAAGAGGTGACGGCATTGATCTGGTGGTCCATTTTGAGTTCGGAGTCCAGGATGAATCCGAGGTTACGTGCGTGGTCCGTGGGTGGGGATGGATTCCCGAAGGTGGGGGGCCACCAGGTGTCGTTCCAGGCGTCACGATGTGGGCCTAAGATGAGTACTTCGGTTTTGTCTGTGTTTAGTTGTAGGCAGCTGTTCTTCATCCACCTGGCGACTGCTTCCATTCCTTCTTGAAAGTTGTGTTTCAAGATGTTGGGTTCGTTGGATAGTGAGAGGATCAGTTGTGTGTCGTCTGCGTAAGATACGATGTTGAGTCTGTGTGTTCTGATGATGGAAGCAAGAGGGGCCATGTAGATGTTGAACAGGTTGGGGCTAATGGAGGATCCTTGGGGACTCCGCAGGTTGTTGGCGTGGGCTCTGAGGTGAAGGGAGGGAGTCTGACCTGCTGTGTTCTGCCGGAGAGGAATGAGCGGATCCAGTCGAGGGCTTTGTTCTGGATTCCTGCGTTGTGGAGTCTGCTGGCTAGGGTGCGATGTGAGACTGTGTTGAAGGCCGCGGAGTGGTCCAGGAGGATGAGGGCCAGTCTCTCCTCTGTCGAGGAGGGAGCGTATGTCGTCTGTCGCGGCGATGAGGGCGGTTTCTGTGCTGTCATTCTTCCTGAAGCCTGATTGGGAGGAGTCGAGGATGTTGTTCTCGTCGATGAAGGAGACGAATTGGCTGTTGACAGCTTTTTCGATGACTTTCACCGGGTAGGGAAGTAGGGAAATCGGTCTGAAGTTCTTGAGGTCGGTGGGGTCTGCCGAGGGTTTCTTTAGGAGAGGGTTGACCTAATGCTTGTTTCCAGTCATCGGGGTATGAGGCGAGGCGGTCTCGAAAGATCGGTTGATGATTGTTTGTAGCTCGGGGGCGATGATGTCTGCGGCTCTGTGGTAGATGTGGTGGGGGCAGGGGTCCATGGGGGCCCCGGAGTGGGTGCTCCTAATGGTCATTAGGGTGTCTTCAATGCTGAGGGTGGTCCAGCTGTCCAGTGTCGGCTGTGTGGAGCAGGGAGCGGAGGATGTGGGTTCCTCGTGGTGGATGTTGTTGTCGAATTTTTCATAGATGGTCTTGGTTTTGTGGTGGAAGAAGGCGCTGAGTTTGTCGCAGAGGTCGTGGGAAGGTGGGATGTCGGTGGACTCGCTGTTGGGTTGGCCGAATTCTTTGATGATCCAGGATAGTTCCTTGCTGTTCTGTGCGTGGGCAGAGATTCTGTCCTGGAGTGCCTTTTTCTTCGAGTGTCTGATGAGTCTGTGGTGGGCAGTGGTGGCTGTTTTGTATTTGTCGAGGATTGCTGCGTTTTCGAGTTCCTCCATAGTTTCTCGAGACGTCTGCAGGTACGTCTGGATTCCCGGAATTCGGTGGAGAACCAGATAGCCTTCTTGGTGCGAGGGTCAGAGGATTTCTTGAGGGGAGCGACGGTGTTGGCGCAGCCGGTGATCCATTTGTGTAGGGTACGGGCGGCGGTGGTGGGGTCATTGTCTGAGGTGGTGGAAGCGTAGCGATTGAGGGTGGTGGTGAGCTGCTCGTCGGAGATCTTGTTCCAGTTTCTGCGTTGGAGCTGGGGTGGGCGTCTGCGGGGGGAATTCGCTCTGTAGGTGAAGTGGATGCAGCGGTGGTGCATCCATGGGAGTTCGGAGGTGTGGCTGAAGGAGATGGAGTTTCCTGCTGTGAAGATAGGGTCAAGGGTGTGTCCTGCTGAGTGAGTTAGTCCTGGTACGATCTGATTGAGTCCGATGACGTGGAGGTTTTCCAGGAGGGAGATGGAGTTGGGGTCTTGGCTGCTGTCGAGGTGGAAGTTGAGGTCACCCACTAGAATGTAGTCGGTGGAGGTGATGGCATGCGGGGTGATTATGTCGGTGATGGAGTCGGAGAAAGGTGCGCGGGGTCCGGGAGGTCGGTAGATGAGGGTACCATGTAGGGTGGTGGTCAGGTTGACCTGTAACTTGAAGTGCAGGTGTTCCATGAGGTCCGTAGGCCAGTGGGTGTAGGTGCTCAGGTGGAGGTTGGCCTTGTGGACGACGGCGATGCCGCCTCCGGGGCAGTTTGTGTGGTCCTTCTGGGTGATTTTGTAGCCTTCGGGAATAGCGATCGCAATGTCAGGTCCCGAGGTGGGGCTTGTCCAGGTTTCGGTGAGGAAAGCAACGTCAGGAAAGATGCTGTCTAGGAGCTCCCAGATTTCCGTGGCGTGTCTGTGGAGGGAGCAGACGTTGAGGAGAAAGCATTGCAGGGTTTGGGCTGCAGTGGGGGTGTTGGTGGTCGGCGGAAGAGGGTCCTGGGTTTTGGCGATGTTGACAGAGTGGCGGCAACTTCGGCAGGTGAAAGGACCATGGGTGTTGAGAGGTGAGGAGAGCTTGCAGTTGTTGTTCTTGCCGTCGTTGAGTGCGTGGAGAGCCGTTGAACTGTAGCATTGGTAGGTCGGAGGACCAGGGTTCCTGGCGCTGGTTGGGTCGCGAACGGTCTCAGACACGCAGACGCGCAGCGGGCGGCGCGGCGGCATCCATTAAGTAGAGGTCGGGGGAGGGCAGGACAGCTGGGAGGTGGGAGGCGGAACGGGGAAAAAACACGGGAGCAGAAGGGGCCGCGGGGGCAGCAGTGGCGGGAAGCGGCAGAGGGGGGAGTAAGTCAGTAGAAGACTGACTAAAAACTAAAAGACTGTCTAGAAAACTAAAGTAAATCTGATAAAAATCAAATTAAAGAAAACTAAGGCAGCAGCAGGCAAGGACTGAGGCGAGGGCAGTCCAATCCAGTCCAGGGGCGAGAACCCAGGTCTGTGTCGGGCAGATGGCACTGGCAGAGCACTGCCTGAGCTATGGAGCTGCACTCTGGGAGAGCAGGCACTCAAGGGGCTTAGCTCGACTCAGTGTGCAGCGGCCTCCATTAAGTAGAGGTCGGGGGAGGACAGGACAGCTGGGAGACGGGAGGCGGGAACGGGGGAAAAACACGGGAGGGGCCGCGGGGGCAGCAGCGTCAGGAAGCGGCAGAGGGGGGATTAAGTCAGTAGAAGACTGACTAAAAACTAAAAGACTGTCTAGAAAACTAAAATAAATCTGATAAAAATCAAATTAAAGAAAATTAAGGCAGCAGCTGGCAAGGACTGAGGTGAGGGCAGTCCAGTCCAGGGGCAAGGACCGCAGTCTGTGTCAGGCAGATGGCACGGGCAGAGCACTGCCTGAGCTACGGAGATGCGCCCTGGGAGAGCAGGCACCCAAGGGGCTTAGGTCCCCCAGCCAGGCAGAATCCACCGCTCCCGTCAAGGGCAGTTTATTACACAAACTGTACAACCAACGCTCACCCTTGGGTAGCTTGGCACTGAGCAGTCTGGATTATTATAGAGGCAAAGTGTACAGCAAAGGCATAGCATGCCACCACGGTAAATACACGGCACGTCACAAAGAGAGACATCACACCAAATGTAGGAAAATATTGTTTATAGACAGCACACACATTAATCAATGCAACATGAATATCATGTATTTATGGGCATAAATCACACTTGGCAATATTATTAGCAGTTCTAGGCCTAATCGTGTTGATAGGATTTCAATAATATGCACAGATGAGAAAAAGTCGTATTCTAAACCCCACACAGCACCCGTATGTGGTGCGACACGTTGTCAGTCCCAGGCCCACCCCCACAATCCTATTACTGCAATATCACACAGTTTAAGGGTACACCCTAGGCTACAACGGCATCAGTAATATGTACATACAAAGAATGATAACACTTTTTAGCAGCACCGCAGGCTGGGGCCACGCGGGTAAAACCAGTGTGAATTGTAAAGTACTTTTGGCAGGAAATCAACATATAAACCAACACCGCCATTTAGTATTGTTAATCACAGGCGGTCCACAGACTGTCACTCCCACACACTCACTCACTCTGCACCGTTACACGATGCAACAGGTACCAGCCCAGTCTGTACAGGACACTCTCGTACACATACGCACCCGACACCCTAATGTGGTGCCACTAATACCCGGCATGTCAACGGATAACACACTGAAGACCCCATGGCTCCAAGTCTCCTGCCACCCTCCTATTCAAACCCACTGTCTCCGACACCCTGGATGGAAGATCACCAGCCCCTCCCTCCGGATACAAGGCCACACGTGGTCGAGGTCACACTTAGTCTGGGTCCCTGGAAAGCAGGTGCGGATAAGTAGTCTAAATATACACGAGGTAGACGTAAACAAAGGGGTCTTGGCGACACTCGGGAAGTTCACCAACAGGTTGTAAAGCAGGTGCAGGTTTGGGGAAATAACTGGTTAGAAACAGGGATCTGCCCGGGTCTTCTGACACCAGCCCAGTTCTGAGAAGCACAAGGGGGTCACTCAGTCTCTTGACCTGCTTCCGAACCTTCTCAGAAGTGTTCCTTTAGCCTAGTCACTCACTCTCCCACCTACCTGGCACCAAGACATCTCTGGGAGGGCCAGGTGGGAAGAGGGCAATCGGTCCACTGTGATGAGGCCTGTGATGGTGCCAGGAAGGTACAAGCGATGAATGGGAAATAACACGGGGAAACCACGCGGTCTGAGGAGCACCGCTTCTGGTACACGTTGATCAGGGTCATGTCCAGGCAATCCAGGCACAAAGTCTGGTGTGTGATACGATGAGCTGCACCAGACACTTCAGATCACACAACGAAGAGTTGCAAATTCTGTACCTCCCTGGAAATGAAGTACTCTGCCCGGCACACGTTGATGTAGCATCCTCCATGCACGCCAGCCCACTGCTGCACATTGCTTCCTCCAAGCACGCCAGCACACTGCTGCACAGTGCGTCCTCCAAGCACGCCAGCACACTGCTGCACAGTGCATCCTCCATGCACGCCAGCACACTGCTGCACAGTGCGTCCTCCAGTGCATGAATCCAGACAGCGCCAGCAGGCCATGATAACCGTCAGCCTTTCCTTCACTGAAAGCCATTCAGTATAAAAATTTTAAAAACACAAAATGGCGCCATGATTGAGAAGTCTTCTGCCTCCATGACACTAATTGGGGTGGCATGGACCAAATGTAGACAGAGGCCCCCCTCCTCTGTGTCCCTGAACTGTTGTTGTACAGATCAAGATGGCCACTAGCGTGACTTCTGGTATGACGCGCATATGGTGTATTTGCATTTGTGCTAATTCTGTACAGTTTTACTGCACTCAGTAACACTGCATGGAATTAGTGCACATATAAGCACCACTACCAGGCAAAATCGAGGGTGTGGTGTACATACTTAGAGTATGGAAGTGACGTTTTCAGATGCTGTCAGTTTTGCTCTCTAATAACAAAGAACTTGTAAGCAGGCTGTAACAGATTTCTGCTTATTATATCATCTTCAGAGCCATTAAACTGAAACTTCAGTGGCAGATTTTCTTATGTATTTATTTACCTATGAATTTATTCATATAACCCCCAAGGTAAACGTAAGGCATTTTATTTCAGGAAACACACCAACATTATGTGATATTGCTTAGCAGGTTAATGAGTGTAGGTAAGTAAGCGTTTCCTCCTTCCTGCTTTTTCACTATTCATCATTTAACATCCAAATTCAAAAATTCTCCATGACTTCGTTGGTAGTGGTTATATAGTTTTCAACATAAAGTCAAACTGTGAACTTTTCGGCGTTTCAGGGATGCAGTAGAGTACAATTACATCAACAAACATCATTTCCCCCGCATGCGAAACAACGCATGCCATTACAGCGCGGTCATTACAACGACCGCGTTGTTACATCGCATGCCATTACAACGCAAGCCGTTGCAAAGACTTGCTGTAGGGGGCAGAAGGTGTTGGATTTTAAATCCAACACCTTCCCTACTGCTGCACAGACTGGAGTTGGAATAGTAAATTATACAATTCCAACATCCAGCGCCCCCTACAGCAAGTCTTTATAATGAATTGCGCTGTAATGGTATGCGATGTAACAACGCGGTCGTTGTAATGACCGCGTTGCAATGGCATGCGTTCTAAACGCATGCGTTGTAACGTGGCCTATACGTACTATTTAGATGGCAGATTCTCTTGTAAATTGAAAACATATTAAAAAGAAATTTCCTTGCAGATTTGGTGGGGACTTCTTTCTTTATTGTGGTTAAAATGTATTTCCATGGAAGTCCTGATGAAGGCCCTCATATACGTTTTCGCCAGAACATATACATGGTTTTTGATTCATAGTGCATAGCAATCTCAATCCAATTAATAATTAATGAAGTGGAGTACAGGAGAAAGAGGGGATCATGTCTGTGGTGATATTTATATCATAAAATATCTTTATGTGAAATTGATTTTGTGTCTAAAACCTGTATCAGTTGTGTAAAAAAGATTTGTTTTTTTGTTTGATAATTGTGCACTTTTGAGTTAAAACTTTGATTTCCCAATCATCTTGTCTTTTTTTTTCCGAAGCAATTTATCACCTACAAAAATGCACCATCGAAGGTAGGATTGTGAAATTAGCACTACTGTACAGCTAAAGTAATAAAAATATCTACAAAAAATAAAGAACATATGGGGGTAGAGAATCTATGGAACAGCCATTTCTGTCAGCAAACAATAGTTTACATGCTAGCGCAACATCATAATGAGTGAATAGATCATTTCTGTCCACCAGAACCACACCGGAGATTTACTCCCCACCAGAATATTTGAATTGTGGCTCGATTGCAAAAAATGTTTTTAAACAGCTGCCACACCGAAGTCTCCTTGACCACATGCCCCTTAAATTTCCCCAAAAATGTTTATAAATGATATATATATTTTTATTTTTTGTATTTTTATATAGCGCAAACTCGACCTGAAGGTATTGGAGCACTTTACATGAGTACTAGTTACATTACACAGGCTCAGATTCATTTTTTAGGCACGGGGAGGTTAAGTGATTTGCCCAGAAACACAGGAGGCTGAGTCAACGCCGAGACTCAAAAGTAATTTCCCACTTTCAAATTGGCAGCTCAGGCCCTTATGCCACATCCTCTCCTAATGGAACTTTAGCTCTAGAAACCAAAGAATGAAAACCACAGCTGAACCTTCACATTAGTGTAGGAAACTTCAGCACAGTTGGTCGATATCATCTGGGTCTTCATTTATAAGTAGTCTCTAATACCGTTTTTTGAAGAAACAAGAGTTTCTGCCCAAATTCGTATTATAGCCGGGTCTAGTGGCTTAGTGGACTAATGCGCCCACTGTAGGGGCCTGTGTTTGACCTCATGGTCACAGGTTCGAATCCCAGTGGGGTCCACTCAGCCTTTCATCCTTCTGAGGTCGATAAACTGAGTACCATTGAGTTAGGTAACAATAAATGTCTGTTATTCAGCGCCAAGATGCCCTTCTGGGTGAATGCTGACTTTACAAATACATATGTTACATTATAAGGCATAATACCACCAGTGGTATTACTGCCTGCATTATTACCCCGGGTGACACCAGGGACAATTTCAACTCGCCCTTTGCACAAAGGCACAGAATTCTGAAAGGTAGTGAGAAACCTGGTGTGGTAGTGCTGATTTCTGCATGTTATTCCTCATTCCACAGAGGACCGCTGTGGGATCACTGCAGGATTCAAGATGTCACTGAAGGAGGGTGAGGGCCCAGATGGTACGGCAGTCCCAGGGCTCTCTGGGATCATTTTTCTGCTCTCCTCAGGGCCTGAGTCGCTGACGCCCTCGTGGCTGCATCCTTGGTGGGCGAGCTAAGGAGGAAACCACGGAGCCCACCTTCATTGCTGACAGCAGCGTCATCTTAAGGATTTTGAGGCCCCAAGCAAGACATATTTTCGGGGCCCCTGTATGGAACAAATTCAAATGTTATTCCTAATTTTCTTCTAATATAGTGACGGTAGTGGAGAATCGGAATTGTATTAGTGCAGTCGTTGCCATGCTGATTCTCCTCTTTATCCAATAGGGTGCACCATTGCTGGTTATTCCAAGAGGGGTCCCTCTGATGTCACTTAGGAGCATCAGGGTCACCAAGAGATACACGTGCTTTCATCTGCGTCCCCACGAATGCAACCAGTGGACATTGGCGTTCTGCACATTTGACAGAAACTCAGATGTTTGCATAGACACCGCCCCCACCCCCTTTACTTGCTCCTATATTGCTCTGGTTAAGTGGGCAATAAATCAATCAGCATCTGTATAGCGCAGCTCTGTCATCCCTAGGGTTATCTGGGCGCTGTGGATGCAACGTCAGAATAAAGGCCAGAAACGAGCAGAAAGAGGCAGAATAAAGGTCAGAAACTAGCAGAAAGAGGCAAAATACAGGTCAGAAACGAGCAGAAAGAGGCAGAACAAAGGTCAGAAACGAGCAGAAAGTGGTAGAATATAGGTGAGAAACGAGCAAAAAGAGGCAAAATACAGGTCAGAAACGAGCAGAAAGGCAGAACAAAGGTCAGACATGAGCAGAAAGAGGCAGAACAAAGGTCAGAAACAAGCAGAAAGTGGTAGAATAAAGGTCAGAAATGAGCAGAAAGAGGCATAATACAGGTCAGAAACGAGCAGAAAGTGGCAGAATAAAGGTCAGAAACTAGCAGAAAGTGGTAGAATATACATGAGAAACGAGCAAAAAGAGGCAAAATACAGGTCAGAAACTAGCAGAAAGTGGTAGAATATAGGTGAAAAACAAGCAGAAAGAGGCAAAATACAGGTCAGAAACGAGCAGAAAGAGGCAGAACAAAGGTCAGAAATGAGCAGAAAGTGGTAGAATATAGGTGAGAAACGAGCAAAAAGAGGCAAAATACAGGTCAGAAACGAGCAGAAAGAGGCAGAATAAAGGTCAGAAACGAGCGGAAAGAGGCAAAATACAGGCCAGAAATGAGCAGAAAGAGGCAGAACAAAGGTCAGAAATGAGCAGAAGGTGGTAGAACATAGGTGAGAAACGAGCAAAAAGAGGCAAAATACAGGTAGGAAACGAGCAGAATGTGGTAGAATATAGGTGAGAAACGAGCAAAAAGAGGCAAAATAAAGGTCAGAAACGAGCAGAAAGAGGAAGAATAAAGGTCAGAAACGAGCAGAAAGGGGCAGAATAGAGATCATAAATGAGCAGAAAGAGGCAGAATAACTGTCAGAAATGAGCACAAGAGGCAAAATAACAGGCAGAACGAGCAGAAGAGGCAAAATAGAGGGCAGGAGCGAGCAGAGAAGAGGCAGAAAAACCAGCAGAATACGAGAAAAGTAGGCACAAAAACGAAGGCAGCAAAGGGTAGTGGATTGCGGGTAAGCTGGACAGGACAGTCGCAGGGGGGTGCCTGAGGACAGCTTTTTACAACCATATGTTAAAAGAAAGGAAAATCAAAATGGCATAAGATCTTGTAGTGTCGCGGTCTAGTCTTTGCCGCCCACGTGACCGCCGCAAGGCATCGCGGTAGTGATGCGGACGGCCGGATTACGATCGCGGTGAGGGGTTATGATGGTGGCGCTCTCCCTCTCATATGTAGAAATAGAGTACATGGTACAAGCACCCCGCGTCCTGCATCATCCTTACCGGTGGGGGGCCATACCACAGTGGCGACGAGGCGGAAGAACCGCCGCGGCACGTACCGCACAGCTTCACGGAGAGGGAGAGCGGGCACACCTCGTCATTCCTGGCTGAGGGACCTCAGTGCAGACACCCCTCACAGTGGGCAGCCATCCCACGCGGCAGACCCTCGGTGCGCACGTCGGCGCACAGTAACCCCTGCAACTTCAGGCGCCTTACTGACCACGAAGGTCCAGGAGCAAATCGTCTGTTTTCCAGTGCCACGCCAGAGCTTCAGCGCGAACACAGACGCGCAGGTGTCCTCCCCGGTGAGCAGCCCATTCAGTCGAAGGGGAGGGTGGCCACGCAGTAGGGAGCGCGTGCCCTTACGCCACCACCACCCGGTGCCAGCTTCCGCACCCATCTGGGGAGCCATCCCCAGCCGGCACTTTGCCGAACAGTTCTCGCACCACAGTAGTGTCACCACAAGGGCCACAGCGACCAAGGAAGCTCCGGGCGCCACCGGAAATCCACCGTTACAGCCACCATGTGCACGCAGACCTTCTCACTGATGAACCCCGTTCCTTTTCTGCCCAAACCAGGGGAGCCGGCCATGAAGTGGGCCGACTGGAAAGAGTACTTCCTGAACTACCTCTCGGCGCTCGAGGAGGAAGGTGAGGAAGCGTTCCCAAGCAAGTGCAGGAAAAAGATCCTGCTGCATAACCTGGGACCAGAAGGACTGCGAGTCTACGGGAACATGGTGAAGAAACCCAGAGCCGCCGACGATGAAGACGTCTTCCAGCACGCCTTGGACGACTTAGACAGCCATTACCAACCCGTCATTTGCACAGCCATCGATCGGTACAATTTTTTCCAAAGAAAACAGACTGACTCTGAAACAGTGGAAGACTATGTAGCAGCCCTCAAGAAGCTAGCCATAAACTGTAAATTTGGGACCCTGCACGACGACCTCATACGTGATCAGATCATAATGCACACCACCCACACCAGCGTCCAGGAGAAGCTGTGGGTCAGTGGTGAAGCGCCCCTCCACGAAATCATCGCAATCATCAAGAAAGCGGAACTGTCGAAGAGGAGCGCGCTCGCCGCCAAGAAAGAAAGCGAACAAAAACCCACGGTGTGCAAGATTACGGACCGGAAAGTCCCGAATGCGAAACCCACTGCAGGCTCGAGCTCGGCCAATACCAGACAGTCTACGCCACGGGCTCCGGGGCCCACCCGCAACACCACGGACAAACGCGGAACCTGCTACAGGTGCGGCAGCCAATCCCACATGGCTGACGATAAAAAATGCCCTGCGTTCCATGTCAAATGTTCCTTCTGTGGGGTTATTGGACATTTCGGCAAAGTCTGCAGACGCAAACCCAGAAGGGCCACAGTCAAATACGTCCAGTACAAGTCAGACGACCAGGAGGGAGCGGAAGAGACAGACCAGGAGTGCGTCCTGTGTATCGAGGACCAAGTCCTGGGCATCGAAAGCACGACCTCCAAGAAGCCCTCCTGCATGCTGACCATTGGAGGTGTACGAATAGCCATGGTTGCGGACTCCGGTTCACCATATACGATCATCCAGAAACACCTATGGGACAGGGACTTTGCCCATGTAGTAGGCGACCACCTCCACCCCACGGATGTCCATCCCGTCACCTTCACAGGAGAAAAAATACCTATGGTTGGATTCCGGAGGCTACGCTTCGAGTTCAAAGGGAGAGACACCACAGGGAAACTATACGTTGCATGCAAAGGGCCATCGGTCCTTGGCTGGGCCGACCAAGGGGCTCTGGGCATACAACTCAACCCCGGCGGTGACATCCAAGCCTCATGACAGACGACCCGACCCTGCTGGACTCGTTGAAGGCTAAGTTTCCGGATGTATTCGGCGGCAACATCGGCAAGATGTCCAAATTCACCCATAAGATCATGCTCAAGGAAGGTGCAGTGCCAGTCTCCCACAAAGTCAGGAATATCCCCTTCAATTGCAGGGAGGCAGTTCAACTAGAGCTCCAGCGGCTAGAGGACAACGACATCATTGAACCGATAGAGTGCGCAGAGTGGCTGGCGCCCTTGGCGCGAAAACAGAGTGGGAAGATACGCCTTTGCATAGACCTTTGTGAACTCAACAAAAACATCATCGTCGATAAATTCCCGCTGCCGAAGATCAATGAACTGTTAGCCCAGACCAAAGGAGTAAAATGGTTCTCAGCTATCGACCTCACAGCCGCATACCATCAAGTGTCGCTCCACCCTTCGTGCAGGAAGCTCACGTCCTTCATCACCCCGTTTGGCTGCTACTAGTTCCGGCGTCTCCCATTCGGCCTGGCATCCGCTGCGGCCGTTTTTCAAAAACTCATGCACAAATTATTCAGAGATGTCAACGGAGTCCTATACTTCCAGGACGACATCCTCGTGATGGGGAAGACCAAAGAAAAACATGACGCCACACTGCGTACAGTGCTGCGCACATTGTCAGAAAACGGACTCACAGCGGAATGGGACAAATGCAGGTTTGGTCTCCGCAAGGTGACATATCTGGGGCACGAAATTAGCAACACAGGCATCTCCCCGAAGACAGCCAACGTGGAGGCCATCAGATCCGCACCCACCCCGCAGAACAAGGACGACGTCCGCTCATTCCTTGGGCTCGCAGAGTTCTACAGTAAATTCGTCCGCAACTTCGCCACCAAAACGCACAGTCTGCGCCAACTGTTGAAAGACAAGACGGCCTTTTCGTGGACCAGGGACTCGGAAACCGAATTTGAAGCCATCAAACGGGACATCTGCGAGGCCATTCCCCTGCATGGCTTCGACAGCTCCGCGCCCAGCATCCTCACCACAGATGCCAGCGATAAAGGGCTGGGGGCAGTCCTGTCCCAGAGAGCGTCGGACGGCACAGAAACCACCATTGGGTTCGCCTCGCGATCCCTCGCACCCAATGAAAAGAAATTCAGTGTGATCGAGAAGGAGATGCTTGCGTCGATATGGGCAATGGAAAAATTTCGCCAATACCTGTGGGGGTCAATGTTCACACTCCGAACGGACCACAAACCACTGATCAAAGTCCTCACATCCGGCGGCAACGTAACGGCCACCCCACGCATAGCAAAAATGACACTTCGATTATTGGACTTCGTGTACGATGTCGAACACATACCAGGCACAAAGAACAAAGTAGCGGATTTTCTAAGCAGATCGGCAGCCATGGAAGGAGCCGTCACACAGTCTGACTGGGACGAATACCAAGTAGCCTTCACAACAGACCACGAGAGCAGCATCAGTGCTCAAGACTGGGAGACGGCATACGCTCAGGATTCAGAACTCTCGCACGTCAGGGAGTTCGTCACGCAAGGATGGCCGGAAAAGAAGGCACACGAGCGATGCCCTCAGGAAGTACTGGGAAGTCCGGGACGAACTCTCCATCAGCGACGAGCACGTGTTCCTGTTACGTGGCGCCAGGGTTGTGCCCACGAGAGGGCTAAGGGACCACATACTCACAATAGCCCATGAAGGTCATTTGGGCATTGTGAAAGCGAAAAGTCGAATGAAACTGTCGTACTGGTGGCCTGCCATGGACAACCAAATAGAGAGATTCGTCCGAGCTTGTGAACATTGCGCCAGCGCGGACAAGACCCTCATCACACTGCGACCACCCATGGGAGAGTTCCACACCCCCAACAACCCGTGGAAAGAACTATCCGTAGACATTGTGGGCCCGATTTTGGACTCGTGGGGTGTACCCAAGCACCTTATTGTGTTAGTAGACAGATACTCGAAATGGCCAGAAGTGGAGATCTGTGAGACAGTGGACTCGGACGCAGTCATCAACTTCCTCACCAACACCTTTCTGAGAGAAGGGATCCCGAAAATCCTCACCAGCGACAATGGGCCCCACTTCACGTCGGAGAAATGGACATCCTTCATCACCAGGAACGGGATCCAAGCTAAACACACCCCGGTGTACCACCTAGCCGGCAACGGCCTGGTCGAACGGTTCAACCGAGTGATCATGGGCTCTATTCAGGCAGCCATCAGTGCGGGCAAGAACTGGGAGACGGAAGTCAAAAACACAGTCTGGGCGTACCGCATCACACCCACCCTCACGGGTTACAGCCTGTTCAAAATCCTAAGAGGCAGGGAACCGTTCACCAGAGACAACTCAGCCTGGATGAACATGCGACTCCAAAGCAAGTGGTCCCCAGCGGTTGTCCGGAGCAACCTAGTAAAGGCCCAACAAATCTACAAAGCCCACTATGACAACAGGCACAAAGTGCAGGACGTCAAGTTATCCGAGGGCGATTGGGTCAGGGTGAAACGTGGCAATCTGGGCAAAAAAGGGGACAGCAAATTCAGCAAGCCTCTACAAGTGATTGAACTATATACACGTTCTGCTCTGCTGAGCGATGGAAGAGTGTGGTCACAAGCCAGAATGGCGAAATGCAACAAAGTCCTGGACTGGGGCAAGGAATGCACCACCACAACCACCAGCTGCGATGCACCAGTGACAGGCTGCGACAATGAAGAAAACACCCAGGCAATGGAAGTACGGAGGAATGACGAAGGAGGTGCACCGACCAACACAGCCAATGCCTCAGCAGATGGGAGTGGGGAACGCACCCTGCAACAAAGACCGCATCCACAGTCAAGGCACGGACAAAGCCACTGTCATGCAAGGACCTCCCACTCCGTCTGGCGGTGGCCTGGAAGAGAGCACGGAAGAGACTGAACCCAGCATAGGGGGAACTCAGGAAGTACAAACACCACCCAGATGCACTCGCAGAGGCCGGACAGTGGTGTTACCCAAACGGTTTGGTGAATTCCAGATGTAACTCTCTCTCTCTCTCTCTCTCACTCTCTCTCTTGCTCTCTCTCTCTTGCTCGCTCTCTCTCTCTCTCTCTCTCTTGCTCTCTCTCTCTCTCTCCCTTTCCTTCTCCCCTACGCTTGTAGGATCTGCATTGCGCCTCCTGGAGGCTCTCAGGAAGTTCTATTAGTTTATTGTGTTGCTGTTAAGGGGGAAGATGTGTAGTGTCGCGGACTAGTCTTTGCCGCCCAAGTGACCGCCGCAAGGCGTCGCGATAGTGACGCGGACGGCCGGATTACGATCGCGGCGAGGGGTTATGATGGTGCCGCTCTCCCTCTCATATGTAGAAATAAAGTACACGGTGCAAGCACCCCACGTCCTGCATCATCCTTACCGGTGGGGGGCCATACCACAGATCTCTGTATTACAGCCCTCTGCGTATTCATTCGCACAGAGCTCCTATTGTACATCCATTACGGTAACTACGAGAGCTAAGCCTGTCTTCAGTCGGATTTAATCAGAGCATCATTAATACCCTACAAGGTACGAGCATCCCAGGGGGGCTCATAAAAACCTTATTTCCGGGGGTGACATCCCACCCACAGCTGCCTCCGTCCGCACTGCGGGCGGGCCGGGGAGGGACCTTCAAAGGAAGGGCCTCGTCAAATTATTGATGACCCATGAAATATAAATGGCTGCTGGAGCGCCTCCGCCATCGTGTCTTCACATTATCCTCGTCACTTCCCCTCGAAGCAGTACCTGCTTCCGCTCCTCACCCTGTCTAAACTCTATCTGTTCCTCCATGGCATTTTCTGGATACTTTATGGAGTCTAATACCCACAAACATTGGTTTCACTCTTCGTTTGTAGAGATTTATGTTTTTTTGGTGAATGAAGGTTTTCAGGAGTACACTTGGGAAGCTGTGACCCCAAGTCAAAAAGGAAGATCATCCTGGAGTGATTCTGAAGTCATCCGATGACTTCAGCCAGGCTATTCCTGCAATTAACTGGGGATGTCATCCGAAGCCATCCTGAAGTATGCCTATAGGGCAGAATATTTAAATGGAATGACTCCTCGAGTCATCAGAGAAACTACTCCAGGAGTAGTTCCCGATTACTTCAGTGGAAAAGATGTGATGAGCTTGTACTACTGCAGGATGATCCCATGCTGATTACAGGATTAGGGTGGATTACTCCAGGATGGGTTCCTGATTACTTCAGTGGAAAACATGCGATGATAATGTACTACTCCAGAATGATCCCATGACGATTTCAGGATTAGGCTGGATTACTCCAGGATGGGTTCCTGATTACTTCAGTGGAAAACATGTGATGATCTTGTACTACTCCAGAATGATCCCATGATGATTTCAGGATTAGGCTGGATTACTCCAGGATGATCCTTTGAGTATTTCAGGATGGGGCTGTATTATTACAGAATCATCTTGTGATGACTTCAGAATGAGGCTGCATTTCTCATGGATGATCCAAGGATAACTTTAGAATGGGACTGGGACCGTGATAGTCGATTAATTCATGATGTAATATTCTAGGATGATCTTGAGTAGTAATATATGTTTGACATACACAGGATGTTAAGAAATACATAGTTTTATTAGTTCGTTAGCAGAGCAAATAATTGTTACAAAAACAAGCATTGGCAAAGCCAATAGGTCTTGCCTTTTTGACCATGTGGCTTGCCAATGTCTTCTGCCGATGGTTTGCAGTATCGATTAAAATAAACAAGCATTGGCAAAGCCAAAAGGTCTGGCCTTTGCAAGAGCTATTGGCTTTGACAATATGTTTTAGCCATATTGTACACAAGCGTGGCTGTTGTTCAGCATGGCTAAAGGTTAGTGGGGTAAAGGAGAGTTGCATGTCGAAAAGTGCAATGTGATGAAGTAGTATAGATTATAGCAGCAGAGTGTCATGGAGTGTTGTGGAACAGAGTGGCGTTGAGTGTTGCGTAGAGTAGATTGCTGTAGAGTGGAGTGGCATAAAGTGGAGTAATGTAGGAGAGTGGAATGGCAGAGTGGAGTAAAGTGTTGTAGAATGGAGTGTCAGAGTGGAGTGGCGTGGAGTAGTGTGTTGTAGAATAGAGTAGACTAAAGTAGTGTTGAAGGGTGGCATAGCATGGAGTAGTGTTGTAGAGTGGAGTGGCATAGAGTCAAGTAGAGTTTAATGGAGCAGAGCATCACAGAGTGGAGTATCATAGCTTATAGTGTCGTAAAGTGCAGTAGATTAGAGTGGTGCCTAGGTGAGACCTAAAAAAGAAGGGAGTGTGCTTGTGGAGGCTGGAGGTGAGCGGAGATGGGGAGTCAGTGTACGTTCAGCAGATAGGGAGACATGAGGGTGCAGCGTGGATAAAGAGGTTGGTTTTAGAGGCCAAAGGGTGATTATGGGGGGAATGTAGGTGGTGGCACGCAGATGTGGATATAGAGGAAGGACAATGAATCGTATAAGTGAAGGGTGGAAAACACATGTGGATGATTGCTTTCCCACGTGAAGGATGAAGAACAACTGTGGTGTGTAAAGGTAGCAGCTGGAGAGCAGATGGTCGCAACAGGGTGGAGGAGTGAATATACAATATGGTGCAGAAAATTGAGAAACATATGAAGAGTGGAACATGGAGGGGGATTCGGGCTGTATGTGGTGAAAAGAGGACGTAGAGCCTGCACACAATATGTGGTGAATTGGTGTGAAGAACATATATAAGGGGAAGGTTTGGAGGTTGCACAGTGGATGTACCAAGTGGAGAATGCATGTGCACAGAGGAAAGACTATATGGAGGATGAAGAGGGAAGTACTCAGTGGAGAGGAAATGGAGGCTGAGAGATCACAAAGTGGGTGGAAATTGTATCTGAAGAGTGGAGAGTTTGTCTGGAGGATGAGAGCACATGAGCATGCTGGCAAAGACTAGTGGAGGTTTGAGAGTGCATATATATATATATATATATATATATATATTGGATGGTAAATGTGCGAGTTTGATACGCAGGGAAGTTTGCAGATGTGAAGTGTGTATATATAGGCTGTGATGTATAGGGTAGAGAACATGTGTAATCTGCATCATCTATCGGTCCACCCTTTCATCCAACCATCCATCTACCCTGCCTTTCACTCATTCATTCTTTCACTTATCCACCCTTTCACTCATTTATCCATCCATTCACCCTTTCACTCAGTCCATCCATCCACTGATGCATCCATTTATCCTTTAACTCATCGATCCATGCTTTCACTCACTCATCTCTCATCCAGCCAACCTTTCACTCACCCATCTATTCAATCACCCATTGACTCATCCATCCTTTCATTCATTCAGCCATGAATCTATCAATCCACCTTTTCATCCATCCACCATTTCACTCACCATTTACCCGTTCACTCATTCATCCTTTCACTCACCCATTCTTTCTTTTATCCATCCACCCTTTCATCCAGCCATCCACATTTACTCATCCATCCACCCACTCTTTCAACCCGTCATCCATCAAGCCTTTCATCCATTCATCCACCATCCATTTAGCCATTCACCCCATCTGTCTATTCTCTCATCCATCCATTCACACATTCAGCAATCCATTCATCCATCGTTCCTCCTTTTTACTCATCCATTCTTTGGCTCATTCATCAATACATCCATCTATCCACCCCTTCACTCACACACTGATCCGCCATTTCTCTCACACATCCATCCTTTCACACTTTCCCACCCCTTCTTGTTAATTATGAGCCTTTGTTAGACAGAAGAAGCCATCAAAACCCCCACCCCTTCTGTTGTTGCTAACGCGGGGAGAGAGCGGGTTGACAATCCCCCATACATCCTTTCACTTACTCATCCATGCATTCACCCTTTCACTTATTCGTCCATCCATTCACCCTTTTACTCATCCATCTGTCCACCCTTTCATCCGGTCATACACCTATCCTCCCTTTCACTCATTGATCCATTCTTTCACCTATCCATCTTTACATTTATCATTTCAACCTGTCCATCCATCCAGTCTTTCACTCCATCCATTCATTTACCCTTTCACTCCATCCACTTACTCATCCATTCACCGTTTCTCTCATCCACCCTTAACACATCCAACCATCTATCCTTCCTCCGTTACACTCATCCATCCTTATGCTATTTCATTCATCCATTCAATCCATCAAACCCTTCACTCATCCACCATTTTACATACCATAATACATTCATCTTTTTACTCTTCACCTTACCATCCTCTTGCGTTAATTATGAGCCATTGTTGGCTGAGTCGCAGAAGAGGCCCAGCAAAACCCCCACCGCCACTGTAGCCTCTGAAGCGAGGGGCTGGGGGGTTGACTACACACCTGGGAGGGTTTATGTGGAAAGTTGAGAGCAGATGTACAGATGGAAATAGGGATGATGGAGGCAGCGCGTGGATGTGCGAAGTGGAGAGATGTGTGGATCAGATGTAGAGTGGATCTGCAGGATGAAAAGAGTACGAGTAAGATAGAACAGGGTGTAAAGCCTTAGATATGGAACATTGATAGAAAAATGCTGTGCTGAAGCGAGATGTCGATCAAAAGAGCAGAATGTTTTGAAAGAAGAGAAATGAAGCATGTTAGAAGGCCAAGATTGAGAGGCATTCCTTATACCCTCCTTTTTTTTTTTAAATAATCCAAACTGGTGTACCTCTCACCAAGGCGGTGGGTAGATTCACTGCCTCACTCACCTCGTCGCTCCTTGCTATCTCTCCTACACCCTTTCCCTTCCTGCCTGAGCACTGCACTTGATTTAAACCCCTGCACATTTCCTCGTTTTTATCTCTAAAGAGACACAGAGAGCAGTTGATCTAATTCCTCCGGTTTTCGCTCCATGCTAGCAGCTCCAAATTTCCCTCGTTTTCAGCAAAGGACTGCACGCTGCAGTGGAGAAAATGCTTGCTTGTTTGGACACCACAATTGCCTTCACTGATTGCCCGAAAACAGCTTAGGGGCGGGTACAGGTCGACAAGGTTGGTTGCAGGAGAGCCCATTTCCGTTCAACAAACTTTATTGAATAATTGTTGCCAGATAGGGCTAAAATTTTGGTTTGTGCCGGTTGTTATATTTTGGGCTACTTTATAAATTATTTTGTGCTATTTTTTACTTTTTGTGCTAGAAATGTGTTAGTAATAGGATCAGTCTTTCATCTATTTAAATCGTTCTCCTTTCACTGCCACTGCCTGCTCGGGGAGTCGAGGACAGCAGAGAAACTTTAAAGGTGTGTTCCCAGGGAGAGAGACATGGCTTCTCCATAATATGGGAATTGGTTTGGGGGGGGGAGAGCGTGGTCGCCCTCCGTGACCCTTTTCATTACCTATGCTCATTTTCTGCACAATCAGCGAACCACCAGACTAAACAAGCCTGATAGAGTTAAACTGCTGTGCAGAGTGTAGCACGCATGTGGAGGGCAGATATACAGTGTTTAGTAATGGGGTGTTATGTGTAGATATGAACAGTGGCAGTGGAACATGGATAGAACATGTGGGCTGTAGAATGCAGACGTATAGGGTGAAAAATGAAAGTAGAGTCTACAGCTGATATAGTGAGAAGGATGTGACCTGTGGACAGTAGATATAGAAGGAAGAGGGTACACGTGCAGAGTAAAACAGCATGAGGTGGGTGAAGATGGAACTGCGGGGAGAAAGTAAATGGTGAAGATAGCAAGTGATGGGCGGAAAGAGAACAACGAGGGTGAGAAACTTATTTGGAAGGTAAAGAGCATATGTGCAGGGTGGCAAGCACAATTGGAGGCTGGAGAGAGCATGTGCAGAGTACTATACGAGAGCTGATGTAGAGAGTGAATGTGCTGGGTAGAGAGTGTATATGGCAGACAGTTTATGTATGTCATTGGTGGAGATCCAATGTAGGAGTAGGATAAACAGTGTGGGTGTAGGAAGTATAGGGTGAAGAGCCTATGTATGGCCCTGAGAGAAGATCTGATGTTCAGAGAGAGGATGGGGAAATAGATCATGGGTATGGCGAGCCAATGCAAATGACGGAAAGAGGAGGTGAGGCTTGGAGAATGGGTAGAGAGGGGTTACAGTGGATGTTTAGGATGGAGAACACATGCAGAGGGTGGAAAGAGAGTGACAATGAATGTACAATGGAAAGAGTACATGAAGGGAAAGGAGCCGACATGGTAAGCTGATATACAGAGTGGTAAGGGGGTTGGGAAAGTGGTGATGGAACTGAGAGACGAATCCTGGACAGCGGGTGTATTGGGTGGAGTGAGATGCGGCCTACATTGCATGGCAATATTTATGGAGAATGCGTGTGGAACAGAGTGAATGTATAAGATGGAAAGTGCATCTTATAAATAAAGAGCATATGGACAGGGTGGAAAAGGCAAGTGCAGGTTGTAGAGTGTTTAGAGTGCACGTACAGGACAGATAGAGGATGTACACGGCAGAGAGCAAAAGTTGACGGAGAGCAAATGTGAACTTGAGGAGGGAGCTGAGCGGATACGCAGGTTGGCATGCAGATATCGGAGGGAAGCGTACAGAATGTGGAGGGCAGGGAGCAAGTGGCATAAAGTGGAGTCGAGTGTTGTAGAGTGAAGTGGCGTAGAGGGTCGTAGAGTTGCATAGAGTGGAGTAGATTGTTGTAGTGTAGAGTGGCGTAGAATGGAGTAAAGTGTTGCAGATTGGAGTGTTGTATAGTGGAGTGGCATAGAGAGTTATAGAGCAGAGTAGTGTCTCAGAATAGAGTGGAGTAAAGTGGCATAGAGGGAGTTTAACAGAGCTTCGTGGAGTGCGGTAGAGTGGTGTAGCGTATAGTGACGTGTCATAGATTGGAGTGTCAAAGTAGAGAGTTGTGGCAAAAAATGTAGGAGCGTAGAGTGGAGGGGAATGTCAGAGTGGTATGTCGTATAGTGGCAGAGTGGAGTGGCATGTCGTAAAGTGGAAGGGAGTGGAGTGGCATGTGGTAGAGGGGAGGGCCATGGTGTGGTAGAGAGTACAGTGGTGTAGTGTGGAGTATGCCTGGTGTGGTAGTGCACTGCCTTTACAGTCAACACATTTCCAATTGAAATTACTATTATATTTGCTCAGGCATACAGTTTTACTCATTTAAAGTATACAGTGCACAAAACAATGTGTGAAGTGTCATCTCCTGGTGTACTGACTTTTTCTAAATCGTATTTAAATATTTGTTTCCACCACACTTCAATGAATTACAAAAAATGTGCTTCATTTGTTCTTTCCTTATTCTGATATATTGAGATGTGTGCAGAGGGAAGAGAGCAAGTGAACGGTTGAGAGAAAAACTATAGTGTAAAGAGTAGATAAATAGGGTGGCAATGGCTTGTAGAGGGTGGAGAGCACATGCGCAGTATAGAGAAGATGCCTGATGTGGACAACAATGTGCATGGTAGAGATCGGATTTGGTGAGTGGAGATGGCGGATAAAAGGTTAGAAAGTGGAATTACACGGAGTATAGGCAAGGGAGTAGCCGGAAAACCAAAATACCCCCACTTTGAACCAAAACTCTTATGACACCAAGCAAGTGAAGCTAGTCATCGGGACCCTCCCAGAAGGGCTTACTTTTCTCTTGCATCCAAGCATCTATCCATTCATTCTTCCATCCACTCGCTGATAATCATCATTCCACCTTTACATTCTGTCTTCCATCCAATATTCAGTCGTTCACCATTCTGTCCATCCATCCACCCATCTACATGCAAACCTATTCATCCATCTTCAAACCTATCCATCAAACATATCTATCCTTTCACTCAGTCATACACCATTTCACTTGTCCATCCCCACTTTCATCCATCGATCCTTTCACTCATCCATCCACCCTTTTCTCATCTATCCATCCTTTCACTCCATCCATCCTCCCTTTCACTCATTCATTGACTGATCCACCCTTTCACTCAGCGATCCATCCTTTCACTCATCCATCCCCCTTTTCTCATCTATCCATCCTCTCACTCCATCCACCCTCTTGCACTCATTCATTGACTGATCCACCCTTTCACTCAGCGATCCATCCTTTCACTCATCCATCCACTCTTTGACCCATCTATCCTCTCATCCATATACCATTACACTCATCCATTCACTCATTTATCCAGCCTTTCACTCATCATCTGTCTACCCTTTAATACATCCAGCCACCTACCCTCCCTTTCACTTATCCATGCATACATCCATCATTTCATTCATCCATTCATTCACCATTTCACTTAGCCCATCCATCCACTCAGTCCTTCCATTTACCCTTTCCCTCATCCATCCACCCTTCCTCTCATCTAGCCATCCACCCTATAACTCATCCATCCATTTTTCCTTTACTCATCCATCCTTACCTCCATTCTTTCACTCATTCATCCATGCATCAATCCATCCACCTCTTCCCTCACACATCCATCCATCATCCATTTACCTTTTCACTCATCCATCCATCCAACTTCCCTTTCACTCATCCATCAATCCACCCTTTCGTTCAGTCACCCATCCCTTCACTCATCCGTTCACTCTTCGACACATTGATTCCCTCACCCATTTACACTTTTACTCATCCATTATTTCTCTCACTCATCCATCCACCATTTTCACTTATCCGTCCGTCCACCCTTTCATCCAGCCATATATTCTTCCTTTTGCTTATCCATCCATCCTTTCAGTCATCCACATATCCACCAATTTACCCTTTCACTCAGTCCATCCACACATCCACTCACTGATCTATCCATTTATCTTTTGACTCATCGATGCATCCTTTTACTCACCCACCCATCCTTTCTCCCATAAATCCAGCCTTTCACTCATCCATCCTTACATTCATCGTTTCACTCATTCATCCATGCATCTATCCATCCACCTTTTCACTCACACATCCATGCTTTGACTCATCCAATCCTTTCACTCACTCATCCACCCTTTCACCCTACCTTCATCCATCCTCCCTTTCACTCATCCATCCAGCCACCCTTTCAACCTAGCCATCCATCCAACCTTTCACTCCATCCAACCTTTCACTCCATCCAACCTTTCACTCCATCCAACCTTTCACCCCATCCAACCTTTCACTCCATCCAACCTTTCACCCCATCCAACCTTTCACCCCATCCAACCTTTCACCCCATCCAACATTTCACCCCATCCATCCTTTCACCCCATCCATCCTTTCACCCCATCCATCCTTTCACCCCATCCATCCTTTCACCCCATCCATCCTTTCACCCCATCCATCCTTTCACCCCATCCATCCTTTCACTTACTCATCCATCCATCCTTTCACACATCCGCCCATCCATTCATCCATCCTTCCTCCCTTTCACTACTCCATTCTTACATCCATCCTTTCACAATTTCACCTATCCATGCACCCCTTCACTCACCCACCCATCCACCATTTCACTCATCTGCTCACCTTCCCGCCTTTCCTGTGCCAAGTTGCAGACAAAAGAGCCCCATCAAAAACCCCACACCCGTTGCATCTGCTAAAGCAGGGTGTTGACAATTAACACCACTGAGATTAGGGGACATAATGCGGGTGTACAGTCTATGTGGTGAGTAGAGAGAGCATGCAGAGAATGGAGACCAAGTGCCCGGAGTATATACAGTTTGTAGAGCGGACGCAGGGTCGGACTTAAACAGAAAATAGGCCCAGCCAGTAAAAATAAAGTGGCCCCGTTAATCAGCTAGCTAAAAACGTGGCCCGAGCTGTAAATCGGGCAGTTTTGACCTTGCATAGTCATTTCAATAGGTTATTCACAAGGTATGGGACCCGCATCCTTTCTGCTGGCTGCATGCAATGTTTGTGGTACTAACTGGTAAAGCAACAGTAAAAAGAGGCCCACCAGAACCACAAAACCAGTCCACAAACAGCCCAAATAATGCCCCAAATACGGACCTATCAGATCAGCCGTTGTGGCACTACCAGGCCAGTCCGACCCTGAGCAAACTTGAAAGAGAAGTCATGTAAAGGACGACTAGCTGGAAAATATAGCAGGGGTTCAGGAGGAAGAACGCAAGCTGCACCGGACGAGAGTGAAGTGTTGAACCTGGGTGGAGAGCTGTAGAAAGATGCATACAAAAAGGGTGAAAAGCGTATGTATGGCTCGAGTGTGGAATGCAGAATGAAAATAGAATGATTAGGTATCAGAGAAAATGGAAACACGCTATAAAAGCTCAAGACAGAGAGGTATCCTCGCCTCCTACTTAAAGTGCCAATCTCTCACCTTGGGGGAGGGGAATTCAGTGCCTTATTTGCCTTTGTTTCTCCCTGCAATCGCGACTACACTCTTTCCCTTCCTGCCAGAGCACTGCACTCGTTTTAAAACCAAGCACCTTCCTCTGGTTGTATCTGAAAGGAGAAAGAAAGCGCCATTTCTTGTGCTGCAAGTAGGCGCAGCTCGGAAGGATCGGCATTTCCCTTTGTTTGAGCAGCAGCACACACGAGCCTTGGTCGAGTAGCCCGATTGCAGATCTGGAGTCTGGACACAACAATCCTCTTACTGATTGGCCGAAACGGCCTGTAGGCCAGTAATGCCATCGGAATCAAACTTTGGTGGAGATCGGGTTCTGAAGAGTTATATTACATGATCAGGCTAGCAGACACTAAATTCCACTGCCATCTCTTTCAAAATGAAGTCAGACACTCATTCGGACAGGCTTCCACGTGCACCTTAGGAATAATTAAGCACAAAATTCACCTGAGTCTGCTCCACTGTTGTGTTAAGATGTGAGCAAACACTCCCTGCCCCCCCCCCACACACACACAAACACATTTGCTGCAGTGTCTCGAAGTGCCAAGCACTTTCATGCAATCTACGTCTTATGCGGCTCCATTCGCACATTTTCAATCAGATCGACAAAATAATTAAAGCACAGAGGAGCGGTGGACTCCTGCTTCCACCACCTCTCCTAAACAAAGCGCTACATTTTAGTGCCGAATATTAAAGAGTGGCAGGTTCCCGCCTTTGAAACAAAGGAAGGCGTTTTTCCGACGACCCCAAAGTGCGAGAAGAGGTGGCAAAAATCAAACCCATCGCACTTACTGCCTCTTCCCCCTGCCCCAGAGCTAAAATACCGACGAAACAGAGGAAATATCTCTTCTTTGCCTCTCTAGTACGGTCTCCCCGAATCTGAACACTCGACGAAGAAGAACTTTCTCTGCTCCCCAGTCGGTTCCCTGCAGCCACTCCAGCGCCTTAACTTCCGCTTCCGTCCGATGCAGAGGAGGCACTACAGTGGTTCAGAAAATAGAGAAAGGACTACAACACAGTATTAAGTGTGTGTAGTCGTCAAGCACTGGCAATGACAACCGATGTCCTAACTTGCCTCATACAATGTCATAGCTGCCAAGGTTTCAGATTGCTATGTGTGACATTTTGAAAATGTCTGTGTAATTATGAGTGACATTTAAATGACTATGAGTGACACTTTCTCCGGAGTAAAATCAAGCAATGAAGATGAGGGAAACACGTATCATAAATTAAACCTATTTCAGCAACGAGAAACTAAAATCTAAGATTAAACTGCTGCACAGCACTAGAAATGGAAGGGCACTAACCTAGTATCCAGTAACTCACAGCGATCCTCATAAATAGATTTGAATGGTAGAGTGACGTTCTTTGCAGCAGGGCTATTACCCTCTGTGATAGAACATGCAGAGTAAACTGCTAGTAGATTATTTAATCACTGCAGCTTTCGTTTTTGACTTACCCAAGTCTCTGATTCACAACAATTCTACTGCTGCACTTAGCTGGGGGAAAAGCCTTCTGCCGATGTGTTGCTGCTCTGAAGTGTCTCTGTGAGTCACTGTCACACTCACTGGCTGCAGACAGAGCTGCTGTAGTGCTGATGACATTGAAGTATGTATCACAGGACGGACGGTGAGAAGAGGTGCTTATGGATGGGGTAGTCTCAGTGATGGCACCGCTGTTTTGAGAGCTGTGCCGGCGTGTACCTTTAAAAGACACTCTTACAGCACCTGCTCTCGGACCCACCGTGACCAGGCAGAAGCCCACCTCCCACCCCATGACAGGGCAGAAGCACCTGTCAAGGTCAGATGTGTTGTCCTTATTTGACTTTGGCGCTGGGAGCAGCAGTTAACTCTTGGGGGCCTGGGCCAGCAGGCATGGGAAAACATTCCTGTCACAGCTTGCGCCTGAAGGCGCCTAGTCCGTCCTCCCTGGGAGCATAGATTAATTATTGACAATCAGAGTGTGTCCAGGCGACCGACTTGAGAGGCACACAGGGCATGCCAGCGTCCATTCAGAATGATTCTCCGGTATTCAGAATGCCCGAAGAAGCCCTGCCGCCGAAACGTCACTGCCATCGACACTGGGGGTGGCACCTGAGGTGCCCGAAAAACACTCAGCAAGAGGGAAGGTGCCATCTCGGTTTAATTTAGTTTACTGATGCAAGGAACTACAGGCCACATTACAGACGGCTCCAGTGGCGCTGCGGGGTCAACTCAGCTGCTAATCATTAGTGAATCAACTCAGCCCACCCGCAGCGGCACCGAGGTGAGCAGGTGATGTCTACTTGCAGGCACAGGCTCCTAGATTACATTAACATTATTCATATATACATCAAGCAGAACATGTCATTCATGAATCACACTCATGGACCGACGAGTCTTGCAGAATGGCATGGTGAAGCACCGAACTGGCACACATGCAGCGGCGCTCAAAGAACAAGAACTGCCACTAGCCGCCTCACTCAGACAGTGACTACTTCCCTTAGCGAAATCAAAAAGACACTACTGTGATGAGTGTTGCGCCCCTGAATGCAAAGGTAGACGAGCCTACAAATTAATAGCAAGACCAGAGTTACGGGTTGGCTCAGGCTGCAAAAGCGGTGCATGAGCACAATTTGAAAATATTTTGTATGTCAGCATACAACAAATATCATGTTACATTAAAATATGGTGTCTTTAAAGTTCAAGTAAATATATCTCTTTTATAAGCTGAATCGTGGTAAATCATATTATTTGTTATCTTTTAAAAGTAAACTGAGAAACAATTCTGGCCCAGCTCTAATGACATTTCTGAACTAAAAGGCAGTCAGAGGTCATGCGTATCCCTGTATTTCCAAGTATTTATATAGCGCAAACTCGACAGAAAGGTATTGGAGCGCTTTAAATAAGCAGGACATTTATGCCAACCCTCCCGATTTCGAGCCTAATCTCTCGCCTCCCTATTGATTGTAAACATCTGACCTTGAGAATCTGCTGCTGACAAACAATTAGTTGTCAGCCTAGTATCCTAAGCCTTAGCCCTGACTCTGTATAAGTTTAAATGTGGGGCGTGCAGTGGCTCATGGGCAGGGATGGAGGAAAGGTATTCAATGAAGCCAAAGCCTGTGCCTCCGTTTGATGGGACTTTAGTGACAGGCAGTGAGTGGTCCGATGCATTGAAGTGTGCTGCGAGTAACCTGCTGCTCCAGCCTACAAACTGCCTGCAGCACTCTGATTCACCATGACAATGAATCACGCGTGTCCCTCTAAGCCACAGTGCTCTCTGTCTTTGCCAGGGTAAGGGAAAACAAAGTATTGATCCGATGGGTCAAGGCGGTGCCAGCCCACAGCAGTAGGGGGTCCCTCTGTAGCATAAGTGGGTCTTTCTGAGCCTGATCTGTACTGGGAATAAAGCAAAGAAACCCCTAATTGCCTCTGCGCGTGAGTCAAACCAAAAAGAAGCAGTGCTGTGTCTGCCTTATTACAGATAAATGTGCATGGCAAAGCTCCGAGATTTTCAGATCCCATAAAACAGGATCTTGACATTTATTTAATTATGATTTGTTCTTCGTATCCTGGTACTGTCCTGGATTTTATACACCGGACTACGAGTACCAGAATGCAAAGGAAAAATCTGGACAGCACAATATACCAAGACTGTCCCTAAAGGCGAGAAATTCAAGGCAAGACCCCGCACTCTCCGGCACCTGCACAGGAAAAAAATAATTCTAGGTGTGCACACATATTTCTTAAAGGAAGTTTGCAAACAAACTGGCATTGACTGTGCAATACCGTGCAAAAGTCTAGAATGTTCACTTAAGGAATAGCACTGCGATGCCAGATGCTCATCACCCTTTCATTCCATTTGAAGCTGCAATACACTGCACTTCAGAAGAGAAAACATTGTGTGATGATAAATGAACTCAGCAATGAGGCTGCGGGAAAAAGAAATAAGAGCAGAGATAAGCCAGAGAAAGAAGGCAGAGTGAAAGTTAGGGTAGAGAAACTGCCCAATATATTGACTTGTCATAAATGTACCATGTTAATATTAAATACTCACTTCCACTAAGGCAGCATACTACTTACTGGTGTGTGAAGAACACATTAGTATGAAGCAACATGTATTTGTATGTAAATGAAAACTTGTGAATTAGCTAAACGGTGTTCATTGTTCACTAATAAACAAATAATTCTAAAATTATTAATAAGGCTTATTTTTTGTGACAAAAATGAAACCAAAACAGAGAAAGGCTCTTCAAGTAATAAGCAAACCCTCCTCAATCCATCCGGCCCAGTTTAATTTTGTGAGTGCCTGTGAAGTAATCAGATAGTCATCTTCAAAGCATCCTCAAATCTTCAGGAACCATCTCATCTTGAGAAGTCATCAACTGCTCATCCCCTGATCACCAGGAACAATCACACCTTGTGGAGTCATCAGATACTCACTTTCAAGTCATCCTCAAATCATCAGGCTCACTTTTCTAAGCTCTGCTGATGACTTCAAGAGCTTGATGATGTCTGATGATGTGAAAATGACTTCTAGAGTAGTTGGATGATCATTCAAAGACTCTGGGATGGCTTCTAAAGTAATCTTGTTTGACCTGGGACAGTCATAGTTTCCCAGTATAACTCCTGGAAATCTGTAGAGAACTCCTATTTGCTCGCACATGTATTTTACATGCATAAATATACATTTAAATACAGGGAAATATCTGTTGCTTAAGAGTAATTACATTGGTTACATTGTTTGTGATGTGGCCGCTAAATATCTGACGAGCAAGATCAGGATATAGAGGACAGAATGTCAAAAATGCAATATCGACAGGTAAGTCAGTCTAGGGATCCTGTAACTAACTCCACATAGATGTACCTATGTGGTACGTAAGGTACGCAGATGAGGAGTTAGGGATAGTAATCTCCCTCTCTCTCTCTCTTTCCAGCATCCTAGGGACACTAATCCACTACAATGGACAGAATCATAAGGAAACGAATCCACCACAGTGGACAGCATCCTAAGAAACTAATCCACCACAATGGACAACATCCTAGGGACACTAATCCACCACAATGGACAACATCCTAGGGACACTAACCCACCACAATGGACAGAATCATAAGGAAACGAATCCACCACAGTGGACAGCATCCTAGGGACACTAATCCACCACAATGGACAACATTCTAGGAATATAATCCACCACAATGGACAACATTCTAGGAATATAATCCACCACAATGGGCATCATCCTAGGAATATCATCTACCACAGCAGACAGCATCCTAGGGACATTAACCCACCACAATGGACAGAATCATAAAGAAACAAATCCACCAAAGTGGACAGCATCCTAAGAAACTAATCCACCACAATGGACAACATTCTAGGAAACGAATCCACCGCAATGGACAACATTCTAGGAAACGAATCTACCACAATGGACAACATTCTAGGAAACTAATCCAACACAATGGACAACATTCTAGGAAACTAATCCAACACAATGGACAACATTCTAGGAAACGAATCCACCACAATGGACAACATTCTAGGAAACTAATCCAACACAATGGACAACATTCTAGGAAACTAATCCAACACAATGGACAACATTCTAGGAAACGAATCCACCACAATGGACAACATTCTAGGAAACTTATCCACCACAATGGACAACATTCTAGGAAACGAATCCACCACAATGGACAACATTCTAGGAAACGAATCCACCGCTATGGACAACATTCTAGGAAACGAATCCAACACAATGGACAACATTCTAGGAAACGAATCCAACACAATGGACAAAGGAAACGAATTCAACACAATGGACAACATTCTAGGAAACGAATCCACCACAATGGACAACATTCTAGGAAATGAATACACCGCAATGGACAACATTCTAGGAAACGAATCCACCACAATGGACAACATTCTAGGAAACTAATCCAACACAATGGACAACATTCTAGGAAACTAATCCAACACAATGGACAACATTCTAGGAAACGAATCCACCACAATGGACAACATTCTAGGAAACTTATCCACCACAATGGACAACATTCTAGGAAACGAATCCACCACAATGGACAACATTCTAGGAAACGAATCCACCGCTATGGACAACATTCTAGGAAACGAATCCAACACAATGGACAACATTCTAGGAAACAAATCCAACACAATGGACAACATTCTAGGAAACAAATCCAACACAATGGACAAAGGAAACGAATTCACACAATGGACAACATTCTAGGAAACGAATCCACCACAATGGACAACATTCTAGGAAACTTATCCACCACAATGGACAACATTCTAGGAAACGAATCCACCACAATGGACAACATTCTAGGAAACTAATCCAACACAATGGACAACATTCTAGGAAACTAATCCAACACAATGAACAACATTCTAGGAAACTTATCCACCACAATGGACAACATTCTAGGAAACTTATCCACCACAATGGTCAACATTCTAGGAAGCTTATCCACCACAATGGACAGCATCCTGGCTGCAGCCAAGAGTAATTCCACATTTGTTTTCTGATGGGGGAGGTTATAATGCCCCTCCCACCAGAAATGACTTTCCCTCCCCTAATGTCCCTAACCCCCTCCTTGCCACCACAGCCAGAGGTCCCTGCATATATTTCCCACCTGCTCTGAGCAGGTGGTAAATGTATGGTAAATTCCATGGAACTGCAAATTCCCCGTGATTTTATGATCAGAAAAACTGGTCCCACACAGTAATTCCCCATTTGATGATGTTTAATTTGTAATTGCACGGAGCTGGAGGCGATTACCTGCAAAGTACTGTGCAATTCAGAATGAGATCCCCTGAGCCAACTAAGGCTGCCGCACTACTCCACCTTGTTGAAGTGTTGGCTGGGTCGGCACTTGCACTGACAGAGATGTGGGCCAGTGTCATGGCTCTTTGTTGTAATCCTCAAGGCCTGGGATGGGCCTAGGACTGAGGAACCAGCCTCAGCTAGGGAAGAAGATGAGGTGGGCTGGCCTCAGCTCCCGTACCCTGAGGGAAAGAAGATGAGGTAGACTAGCCTCAGCTCATACGCCCTGAGGGAAAGTAGATGAGGTGGACTAGCATCAGCTCATGTACCCTGAGGAGAAGAAGAAGAGGTGGACTAGCCTCAGCTCATGCACCCTGAGGGGAAGAAGATGAGGTGGACTAGCCTCAGCTCACGTACCCTGACCGGAAGAAGATGAGGTGGACTGGCATCAACTCATGTACCCTGAGGGGAAGAAGAAGAGGTGGACTAGCCTCAGCTCCCGTACCCCGAGGGGAAGAAGATGAGGTGGACTAGCCTCAGCTCATGTACCCTGAGGGGAAGAAGATGAGGTGGACTAGCCTCAGCTCATGTACCCTGACGGGAAGAAGGAAAGGTGTACTGGCCTCACCTCATGTACCCTGAGGGGAAGAAGATGAGGTGGACTAGCCTCAGCTCATGTACCCTGAGGAGAAGAAGATGAGGTGGACTGGCCTCAGCTCATGTACCCTTACGGGAAGAAGATGAGGTGGACTAGCCTCAGCTCACGTACCCCGAGGGGAAGAAGGAAAGGTGGACTGGCTTCAGCTCATGTACCCTGAGGGAAAGAAGATGAGGTGGACTAGCCTCAGCCAATGTACCCTGAGGGAAAGAAGATGAGGTGGACTAGTCTCAGCTCATGTACCTTGAGGGGAAGAAGGAGAGGTGGACTGGCCTCAGCTCACGTACCCTGAGGGGAAGAAGATGAAGTGGAATAGCCTCAGGTCATATATCCTGAGGGGAAGAAGATGGGGTGGGCTAGCACCAGCTCATGTACCCGGAGGGGAAGAAGATGAGGTGGACTAGCCTCAGCTCATGTACCCTGAGGGGAAGAAGATGAGGTGGACTAGCCTCAGCTCATATACCCTGGAGGGAAGAAGATGAGGTCGACTAGCCTCAGCTCATATACCCTGAGGGGAAGAAGATGAGGTGGACTGGCCTCAGCTCATGTACCCGGAGGGGAAGAAGATGAGGTGGACTAGCCTCAGCTCATGTACCCTGAGGGGACGAAGGTGAGGTGGACTGGCCTCAGCTCATGTACCCGGAGAGAAAGAAGATGAGGTTGACAAGCCACAGCTCATGTACCCAGGGGGGAAGAAGGTGAGGTGGACTACCCTAAGCTCACGTACCCTGATGGGAAGAAGAGGAGGTGGACTAGCCTAAGCTCACGTACCCTGATGGGAAGAAGATGAGGTGGACTAGCCTCAGCTCACGTACCCTGAGGGGAAGAAGATGAGGTGGACTAGCCTAAGCTCACGTACCCTGATGGGAAGAAGATGAGGTGGACTGGCCTCAGTTCATGTACCCTGCGCGGAAGAAGATGAGGTGGATTAGCCACAGCTCATGTACCTTGAGGGGAAGAAGGAGAGGTGGACTGTCCTCAGCTCATGTATCCCTGACGGGAAGAAGATGAGGTGGATTAGCCTCAGCTCATGTACCCTGAGGGAAAGAAGGAGAGGTGAACAAGCCTCAGCTCATGTACCCTGATGGAAAGAAGATGAGTTGGACTGGCCTCAGCTCACGTACCCTGATGGGAAGAAGATGAGGTGGACTACCCTCAGCTCATGTACCCTGATGGGAAGAAGATGAGGTGGACTAGCCTCAGCTCATGTACCCTGAGGGAAAGAAGGAAAGGTGGACTGGCCTCAGCTCATGTACCCTGAGGGGAAGAAGATGAAGTGGACTAGCATCAACTCATGTACCCTGAGAGGAAGAAGGAGAGATGGAGTATTCTCAGCTCAGGTACCCTGAGGGGAAGGAGAGGTGAAAAGTCTCAAGCCATGTACCCTAAGGAGAAGAAGATGAGGTGGGCTAGCCTCAGCTCATGTACCATGAGGAGAAGAAAATGAGGTGGACTGGCCTCAGCTCATGTACCCTGAGGAGACGAAAATGAGGTCGACTGGCCTCAGCTCATGTACCCGAGGGGAAGAATAGGAGGTGGTCTAGCCTCAGCTCATGTACCCTGAAGGGAAGAAGATGAGGTGAACTGGCCTCAGCTCATGTACCTAAGGGGAAGAATAGGAGGTGGACTGGCCTCAGCTCATGTACCCTGAGGGGAAGAAGGAGAGGTGAACGAGCCTCAGCTCATGTACCCTGTGGGGAAGAAGATGAGGTGGACTGGCCTCAGCTCATGTACCCTGAGGGGAAGAAGGAGAGGTGAACGAGCCTCAGCTCCCTTACCCTGAGGGAAAGAAGATGAGGTGGACTAGCCTCAGCTCATGTACCCTGATGGGAAGAAGATGAGGTGAACGTGCCTCAGCTCATGTACCCCGAGGGGAAGAAGGAAAGGTGGACTGGCCTCAGCTCATGTACCCTGAGGGGAAGACGATGAGGCGAACGAGCCTCAGCTCATGTACCTTGAGGGGAAGAAGATGAGGTGGACTAGCCTCAGCTCATGTACCCTGACGGGAAGAAGATGAGGTGAACGAGCCTCAGCTCATGTACCCCGAGGGGAAGAAGGGAAGGTGGACTGGCCTCAGCTCATGTACCCCGAGGGGAAGAAGGAAAGGTGGACTGGCCTCAGCTCATGTACCCTGAGGGGAAGAAGATGTGGTGGACTAGCCTCAGCTCCGTACCCCGAGTGGAAGAAGAAGAGGTGGACTAGTCTCAGCTCATGCACCCTGAGGGGAAGAAGATGAGGTGGACTAGCCTCAGCTCATGTACCCTGACGGGAAGAAGATGAGGTGGACTAGCCTCAGCTCACGTACCCCGTGGGGAAGAAGGAAAGGTGGACTGGCCTCAGCTCATGTACCCTGAGGGGAAGAAGATGAGGTGAACGAGCCTCAGCTCATGTACCTTGCGGGGAAGAAGAAGAGGTGGACTAGCCTCAGCTCATGTACCCTGACGGGAGGAAGATGAGGTGGACTAGCCTCAGCTCACGTCCCCCGAGGGGAAGAAGATGAGGTGGACTGGCCTCAGCTCACGTACCCCTAGGGGAAGAAGATGAGGTGGTCTAGCCTCAGCTCACGTACCCTGATGGGAAGAAGATGAGGTGGACTGGCCTCAACTCCCGTACCCTGACGGGAAGAAGATGGACTGGCCTCAGCTCCCGTACCCTGAGGGAAAGAAGATGAGGTGGACTAGCCTCAGCTCATGTACTCTGAGGGGAAGAAGATGAGGGTGACTAGCCTCAACTGAAGAGGTGAACTAGCCTCAGCTCCTCAGCTCCTGTACCCTGAGGGGAAGAAGTTGAGGTGAACGATCTGCGCCTTCGTCTGCACTGTCACCTGCACTATTACCTGCACTGTCACATGCACTGTCAGCTGCACTGTTACCTGCACTGTCACCTGCACTGTCACCTGCTCCTTCGTCGGCACTGTTACCTCCACTGTCACCTGCACTATTACATGCACTGTCACCTGCACTTTTACTTGCATTGTTACCTGCACTGTTGACTGCACTGTTGCCTGCACTGTTAGCTGCACTGTCACCTACAGTGTCACCTTCACTGTTACCTGCACCGTCACCTGCACTGTTACCTGCAATGTCACCTGCACTGCCCCCTGCACTGTCACCTTCACTGTCACCTGCACTACTGCTTGCACTGTTACCTGCACTGTCAGCTGCACTGTCACATGCACTGCCACATGCACTGTCACCTTTCACTGTTAACTGCACTGTTGCCTGCACTGTTACCTGCACTGTTACCTGCACTGTTACCTGCACTGTTGCCTGCACTGTTGCCTGCACTGTTACCTGCACTGTTACCTGCACTGCCGCCTGCACTGTTGCCTGCACTGCCACCTGCACTGTTACCTGCACTGTTACCTGCACCTGTCACATGCACTGTTACCTGCCCTGACATCTGCACTGACATCTGCACTGACACCTGCATTGTTACCTGCACTGTCATCTGCACTCACACCTGCACTGACACCTGCACTGTCCCCTGCACTGTTACCTGCTGTCTTATCTGCACTGTCACCTGCACTGTTACCTGCACCTGTTACCTCGCACTGTTACCTGCACCTGTTACCTCGCACTGTTACCTGCACCTGTTACCTCGCACTGTCACCTGCACCTGTCACCTGCACTGTTACCTGCAATCCGGGATTTGCCGCGCTGGGCTTGTGCTCAGTGGTGCGCAAGTGTAGGCCCGGAGCCTGCAGGATTCCCTTATGCCCTGTATGTTTAAATCGTTCGAGTGACTGTTCTCCATCTGCCGTCCGTGGATCTCGAGGGCTCTCTCGTGAGAAAACACGTAAGTAAGAAGAGGCCTGGGGACATTCGCCAGATGGTAACTCTGGCCGCCATCATGAGGTCAGGCTGTACCTCCATGCCTCTTGCATTACTGGGCCGTGCAGAAAGAGACGGAACATGCGGTGACAATGGTGCAATTATAACCTGGGTTGGCAGTAAAAGCCAGAGGTAATTGAGGTGCATTGGGCTCCAAAGGCCCCTGGACCCGGTGCTGCTGCACCTGCTGCACTGTTGGCAGCTGGGAACACGTCCTGCTCATGCAGGGGGTTGGCTGTGCTTGACAGAGGAGTGCGGCTGGGTTACTTTTGTGCTTAAATCACATAAAGGTTTTAGAGTCAGCTAGTGTGGTGATGCCACCAATGCCAGTCTGGCAGGCTGGGGTGGTGACAGAGCCGGGCACTAGTTTGGTACTTTGGGTGAGGTTAGAGTTAGACGTTTGGCGAGGATAGTACTGGGTGCCAGTCTGGCAGGTTGGGTGGTGATAGAGTAAGATGGCAGTCTGGGAGGTTAGTTGAGGATAGAGGTGGTTGCCAGTCTGGCAGGTTGAGTGGTGATAGCCCCGGATGCCAGTCTAGCAGGTTGGGTGGTGATAGCCTCGGATGCCATTCACACAGGTTGGGTGGTGATAGCCTCGGATGCTAGTCTGGCAGGTTGGGTGGTGATAGAGTCTGATGCCAGTCTGGCAGGTTGGGTGGTGATAGAGTAAGATGGCAGTCTGGGAGGTTAGTTGAGGATAGAGGTGGTTGCCAGTCTGGCAGGTTCGGTGGTGACAGCGCCGGATGCCAGTCTGGTAGAGTAGAATGTTAGTCTGGCAGGTTGGGTGGTGATAGAGTCTGATGCCAGTCTGGTAGGTTAGATGAGGATAGAGTTGGTTGCCAGTCTCCCAGGTTCAGTGGGGATAGCCCCAGATGCCAGTCTGGTAGAGCAGGATGTTAGTCTGGCAGGTTGGATGGTGATAGAGTCTGATGCCAGTGTGGCTAGTTGGGTGTTGATAGAGTCTGATGCCAGTCTGCTAGTTTTGGGTGGTGATAGAGTCTGATGCCAGGCTGGCAGGTTGGGTGGTGATAGAGTTTGATGCCTTTTTGGCAGGTTAGATGAAGATAGCGTTGTTTGCTAGTCTGGCAGGTTGGGTGGTGATAGAGTCTGATGCCAGTGTGGCTAGTTGGGTGGTGATAGAGTCTGATGCCAGGCTGGCAGGTTGGGTGGTGATAGAGTTTGATGCCTTTTTGGCAGGTTAGATGAAGATAGCGTTGTTTGTTAGTCTGGCAGGTTGGATGGTGATAGAGTCTGATGCCAGTGTGGCTAGTTGGGTGGTGATAGAGTCTGATGGCAGGCTGGCAGGTTGGATGGTGATAGAGTCTGATGCCAGTCTGCTAGTTTTGGGTGGTGATAGAGTCTGATGCCAGGCTGGCAGGTTGGGTGGTGATAGAGTTTGATGCCTTTTTGGCAGGTTAGATAAAGATAGCGTTGTTTGCCAGTCTGGTAGGTTGGGTGGTGATAGCCTGAGATGCCAGTCTGGTAGGTTGGAGTGGTGATAGTCCTGGATGCCAGCCTGTGTGGAAGTATCTAATAACAGCGCGGAGGCAACAGGACAAGCTCAGCGTGCCCTTTAATATGCACCTGAGCCACAGTCTCCAGAGTAACTGTCAGAAATCAAAACATGCTCTTCCCTGTAGAATCCTGGAACATTCAAGAGAGCACTTGCTACAGAACCCCTTCAAGGTTACACTGTATAAGGATGCCACCGTCTGGAAGGTAAGCTGAGAACAAGATCTGATGGCAGTCTGGCAGTGTAGAAAAGTTTTTAAAAATTTTTTTTTATTTTTTTTTTATTTTTATTACCCATTAAGCAATAATGATACATATAAATGCATAGGCAGATACATAATTATGCATTCTGTACATCAACATGTCATATACAATAGTTTCCACAGCAACAGATATTGTATAGGTCTGTTGTAGATTATTCGTATTTGTTGACATTGCATAAGACAGCCAGAATTGAAACTTTATATTGCCAACCATCTGTTTTCCCCCTCATTTTCCCAAGTGTCCGTGGTCTCCCTGTATATAACGCATATTATCATGACTAATTATTGATAGTAATATCTACTGGGTGTGACATTAAGTGTGTCTTGAGGGGGTCCCATATGTCTCTGGGGCGTGAAGTTGGTGGGAGTAGTTCAGCTTAAGCAAGTGTTTGTTCCTGCCAGTACAGCATATCTCTGATCCATTCCTTGAACTTCGGAGCTCTTCCTCGTCCATATCTACATGCTTCGTTTGGCTAATAGGAGCCCTAATGACAAAAACCGTCGGTATCCTGCTTTGATATGTTCCGTGTATCCCAATAAAGCTAGTGTTGGAGATGCTGTAATTGACAGTGACGTCATCTGTTCAAGTGCTACAAACACTTGTTGTCAGTATTCATTAATGCTATTGCAATTCCAAGCGAGGTGTAAAAAATTCCCCCCTTCCATCCCACATCTGTCACATCGATCATTATCTCTCAATTTGTATTTGTACATTTTGACAGGGGTATAGTAGGTACGTTGTAAAAATTTGAAATGAATAACGCGCAAGCGGCTGCTGGCCGACACTTGCTCTGTTTGAGTACAGCAATAGATCCATTGCTTGTCAGTTATTTCCTGACCAATATCTGTAGACCATTTTTGCCTTGCGGGGCATTGTTCTAACACCTGGTTTGTATGTATGTTATGATATAGTGCGGACACTACATGTGCAGCCGTCTCACATTGTAGCAGCATATGTAGCAGGGTACCTGTGGCTCCTGCGGATACGAGGGTGTGTATTCTTTAATAGCTTGCCTCAACATAACATATAGGAAAGTGTCCATAGGAGTGGGTGTCGAGTTCACAAACATCTGTTCCATTGTGTGGAACTTCCCATGCAGATAGAGGTCTCCCCAACATGTTATATCTAACTTGTTTATAACTTTTTGAAGGCCACTTCTTGAATCACCTGTATCTGCGGGTGATACACTAGCAGTGTAGAAAAGTGGATTATTATTTGGGGTGGACAAGTGTCCATCTCAAAGGATAAGGCCACCTCCTGCTAGATGTCACACAAATTACATTTTAAAAAAAAACCTGTGCTTCATCCCTGGTCATGTGAGACAAAGCAGTCAGGCTTAAATTAAAAGTAATGTGTAAAGTATTTAAGCAGTGAATACACAGTAGAAAAAGTCACACAAAACACAATAAAACTCCACAACGAATTGTAAAATAAAGAGAAATAAATGAATAAGTAATATAAGGCCAAAAACAACAAAACAATAAGGGGAACTAGAGATATACATTTTTGAAGATTTAATGAAAACTAGCACCAAAAAGCACAAAGCACCAATGATAGTCAATGGAAGCAGTAGAGCGGGTTCTAAGTGCAATTTGAAGCAACTACGATGGAGCTCTGGTTGGATGCAACAAATGGATTGGTCCCAGTGAAAGCCTGGAAGGGAGAAAGTTTCAAAAAGTTCTAACACAGGAAGAGACTTTGTCACTGAAAGGGACTTTGTCACTTTTTGAGAAGAAAAGTCCTTCCTGAGTGGGCCTCTGTTGAAACTGTAACTGCCACTATGGAACCAAATGCCTCATACTTGCAACAGGCAGAGCCCGCCGTGGCTGTAGCTTTGAAGATTTCTCGATGAAAATGTTCTAAGTCCCAACACAGATTTCTTTCAGAGGTGCTGGTAGCTTTGACCAGGATGGAGCTGAAATTCAATCCGACTCCGTGGAACTGTCAGCCGGATACTTTTTCCCACAGGTCCCCTGAAGCTCTGGAGCAAAGGTTTTCTAAAGTTTCCAAACTTTCTTCTGGTGCCCAAAACAACCCTAGCAGTGCACTTCTAAGGCTCCCTGGACCTCATATGGGGGGTGGGGAGGGGGTACTTAGAGACTTTCATGGTGTCAGGCAGAGGCCAACAGCCAAGTCCAGACCATGTTCAGTTGCCGCTGGTCAGCTGGGTAGTTCAGGGAAAATGCCTCTTGCAGCTTGTTGTGTCCCCACAGCTACACAGGTGAACAGCCAACTCCCCCCTAGAGTCCACATCTTTGTCCTTGGCACAAGAATGAGCATGTCCAGTCCTTCAGGTCACAGACAGCAGGACCAGACCTCTTATGATTTTCCACAGGTTCAGAGAATGTTCTAACAAACCTTTATGGGTGGCACTTGCTGGTGAGCCGGGGTGACTTCTGCTTCTTCTTCACTAACTAACGGGGTAAACGTTCCCAGGGACAACCCTGAATACTTTTTCAGGTGTTCCTGTTTGCCCTCCTGCAACGAACCCCACAGTGCACCTTACTCCTAAAATCCAAGATTGGGAAATCCTTCCCCTTGTTCAGAGCCTGTGCGCCCGCCCACAGGTGCAACCGGGGTCCGGGAAGTCCACTCCTCTGTGGTCACTGAAAACTGCTTCTGGAGGCCGCTTTCCTCCCAGTAGGTTTGATGCCGCCGGACTAGGGGACAAAAGCTGAACAGGGCTTTCTAAGTGTCCCCTAACATTTGCTTGTGAGAAGCCAGGCCCCGTTCAAGTACCTGGGCTCACCTCAACTGAACGTCCTGTCAGGGGAGAAATCACCCCCCCCCCCACACCCAGGCCATTGTCTCTCATCTGGGAGCGCTTTTCACATCTCTCTCACGCCCAGTTCAGGTCAGGTGTAGGCTGGGAAGTTGCTGCCTCAATTAACTCCATATAAAATATAATGCATGAAACTTAAATGAAAATAAATGCAACATAAATGTATCTGTGCAAAATGCATTTTTTGGTAGGAAAGCTGGGGCGGTTAACGTGACCGCTTCAGATGTCAGTGGGTGTAACCGGATGGTCACTGATTTGAATCTGGTGGGTGCACTGGGAAATAGTGACGTGTATTTATAGTGCTAAGAGGCCCAAGTCTGTGACAAAAAGCATTCTGAAAATGTTTCATTAGTGTAACACAGTATAAGGGTGCACACAATATAAAAAGGTTGTCACAAAACGTGCAAAAACATTGTTACAGTTTTACAGTGCTTTCAAAAGTTATGTTTTTAGTAAGACGCTGCCTGTACCTAGCGTAAACCTTTTTCATAGGTTTGGATTAAAAGGATGCATTCCAGATTGTATTGATTAACCTGCACCGGCTCCAAGCAGCCTTTAGATTGGCTGATTATCCAATTGCACATTTATATTTCCCTCAGGTAGCAGGCAGCCTGGGAGAAGGCTTGTGTCTTCTCTGGCTGCCTCTCCCTTCTCTGTCTTCATGGTAAAGGAGTCCCTTCTAAGCCCCTTTCAGCCTGTGGCAATTCAACCCTTTAGGAAGGGTTGTGCTTTAATGTAAAGTATGAGAACTGATCCGATCAAATTAATAACACATGGGAACGCCGTACCCCCCTTTCAGCTCTGTTTAGAACACAGTCCTTGCCCTAAACTGGAATGTGCTTCATGTGACGAAAACTGGTTTAGCCCATTTCCGAGAAAATGGAACTTAAATTGTTCCTTTATTGTTGTCCTTCTTAGACCAAGTGCCAGTAAACAGCTGCCCCAGGGCACTTACCTCTTGATCAGAATAGCAAACAGCACGTGCTTAAACAGGAAATCTGCAGTGAAAACTCCCCGCCCAATTACAGGTTTGGCTTGGGATCAAAAATTGGCCCGGGCACCCTAAAAAAAAGTGGCCCACATTTGTGGATTGCGTCTTTTTTCAAAACTCTGCTTTAGTGTTTTAAGTGTTATAAAAAGAAGGGGGGAGGGCTTCTATAAAAGAAGCATGTTTTCTTAACTTCACTAAGATTTTTTTTTTTAAATGCAAATTTTGCCTTTACGCTTTGTGCACGGATTAGTTCACAGTGGTGAACCACACCGGAATATAATAAGTGAGGCCACTTCTGCTCAGGCTCCCTGCATACGCTAATGGACCGACCCACCGAGAGACCGGGAATGACACCTCCATCCCCTTGGCAAAAGGAAGGTAACAGAGGCCCGTCTGCCTCCAAAAGGCCGCTCAGGCCCCCACTGGGCCCCTGGCGGCATTTGAACTGCACAGACACCGCACAAATAGGCCTCCACGCTGGCCAAAAAAGCATTCCACAGCTGCAACTCAGATACCGGCCTATTGCCCGAGTGCCCGCCTTACCAATCCGACCCCACCCAATTACCACTCTCCAGGCAACATGACTGCATGCCAGTGGCGGCTCCTCCGCTAAGGCAAAGGAGCGTTGCCCCACTGCTCGTTGAGCGGTGCAAAAGAGAAAGAAAATTATAATAACAAGAAGTTATTATCATTTTATTTTTCTTTGCGGGACTCCAGCCAGGTCGGGCGGGGCGGGGCTGAGCTCGCCGCCGTCAGAGGGAGCAGGAGTGGTGTTCACTCCCTCCCTAAGTGTGCATGATGGCTTGGCCACACGTCTCTCCTCCGTCCTCGCTCTCTGCCACCGGAAGCACCCAGGCTCCCGGACTCTCCCAGCCAGGAGCAGCGTCGTGATTGGTCTGAGCGGGCTGTTAGGCCGCTCAGGCAGTACCTGGGAGGCTGGGCATGTTCTCCACTGGGCTGCGCAACACAGCCCTGTGGAGAACATGCCAAGTGCGCGAAGAACACAGGCCCTGGGAACCTGATTGTCAGGGACCAAGGGCACATCAAGTTAAAGTTCATCAGAAATCAGGCAAAAAGTGGGGGGGTTACTGCAACAGAAACTCAGCTTCCTACAACCATCCATATACACCGTCCTGAGAGATATTCACACTGTCCATACACACCATCCTCACAGACATTCACTGTCCATACACACCATCCTCACAGACATTCACTGTCCATACATACCGTCCTGACAGACATTCACACCGTCCATACTCACTGTCCCGAGAGACCTTCACAATCAGGGCCGGACTGGCCGTAGCGGGCACCGGGTGTTTCCCCGATGGGCCGCCAGGGTGGGGGCCGGTTTTGGACCCCAGGGGGGCGTTTTTGTTACCGAGGACCGGTTTGGCAGCATAGCTGCAATATCGGCACCCTGTAACAAAAGTGGCAGCAGTGAGATGGGAGTGCTACTAACAACTAGCACCCCCCCTCCCCCACCCTTGCGGCCGAGCTGTTTGCCAGGGCCGGTTCCCAGTCCGGCTGGGTTCACAATGTCCAAACATACCAACCTGACAGACATTCACACACACTGTCCATGCCTACCGTCCTGACAGACATTCACTCCGTCCATTCATACCGTCCTGAGAGACATTCACACCCACTGTCCATACATACCGTCCTGAGAGACATTCACACTGTCCATACATACCGTCCTGAGAGACATTCACATTCACACCCACTGTCCATGCATTCCGTTCTGAGAGACATTCACACCCACTGTCCATACATACCGTCCTGAGAGACATTCACACTGTCCATACATACCATCCTGAGAGACATTCACATTCACACCCACTGCCCATACATACCGTCCTGAGAGACAGTCACACTGTCCATACATACCGTCCTGAGAGACATTCACACCCACTATCCATACATACCGTCCTGAGAGACATTCACACTGTCTATACATACCATCCTGAGAGACATTCACATTCACACCCACTGTCCATGCATACCGTATTGAGAGACATTCACACCCACTGTCCATACACACCGTCCTGATAGACATTCACTGTCCATACATTCGGTCCTCACAGACATTCACTGTCCATACATACTGTCCTGACAAACATCCACACGCTGTCTATTCATACCCTCCTGACAGACATTCACACCGTCCATACACACCGTCCTGAGAGATATTCACACCCACTGTCCTTACATACCGTCCTGAGAGACATTCACACCCACTGTCCATACATACCGTCCTGAGAGATATTCACACCCACTGTCCATACATACCATCCTGACAGACATTCACTGTCCATACATACCGTCCTGAGAGACATTCACACCCACTGTCCATACATACCGTCCTGAGAGACATTCACACTGTCCATACATACCGTCCTGAGAGACATTCACACCCACTGTCCATGCATACCGTCCTGAGAGACATTCACACCCACTGTCCATACATACTGTCCTGAGAGACATTCACACCCACTGTCCATACACACCGTCCTGAGAGACATTCACACTGTCCATACACACCGTCCTGAGAGACATTCACACTGTCCATACATGTCATCCTGAGAGACATTCACACATACTGTCCGTACACACTGTCCAGAGAGACATTCACACTGTCCATACACACCGTCCTGAGAGACATTCACACTGTCCATACATACCGTCCTGACAGACATTCTCTGTCCATACATACTGTCCTGAGAGACATTCACACTGTCCATACATACCGTCCTGAGAGACATTCACACCCACTGTCCATGCATACCGTCCTGACAGACATTCACACCGTCTATTCATACCGTCCTGAGAGACATTCACACCCACTGTCCATACATACCGTCCTGACAGACATTCACACCGTCCATACATACCGTCCTGAGAGACATTCACACACACTGTCCATGCATACCGTCCTGACAGACATTCACTCCGTCCATTCATACCGTCCTGAGAGACATTCACACCCACTGTCCATACATACCGTCCTGAGAGACATTCACACTGTCCATACATACCGTCCTGAGAGACATTCACATTCACACCCACTGTCCATGCATTCCGTTCTGAGAGACATTCACACCCACTGTCCATACATACCGTCCTGAGAGACATTCACACTGTCCATACATACCGTCCTGAGAGACATTCACACCCACTATCCATACATACCGTCCTGAGAGACATTCACACTGTCTATACATACCGTCCTGAGAGACATTCACATTCACACCCACTGTCCATGCATACCGTATTGAGGGACATTCACACCCACTGTCCATACACACCGTCCTGATAGAAATTCACTGTCCATACATTTGGTCCTCACAGACATTCACTGTCCATACATACTGTCCTGACAAACATCCACACACTGTCCATTCATACCCTCTTGACAGACATTCACACAGTCCATACACACCGTCCTGAGAGATATTCACACCCACTGTCCATACATACCGTCCTGAGAGACATTCACACCCACTGTCCGTACATACCGTCCTGAGAGATATTCAAACCCACTGTCCATACATACCGTCCTGACAGACATTCACTGTCCATACATACCGTCCTGAGAGACATTCACACCCACTGTCCATACATACCGTCCTGAGAGACATTCACACCCACTGTCCATGCATACCGTCCTGAGAGACATTCACACCCACTGTCCATACACACCGTCCTGAGAGACATTCACACTGTCCATACATGTCATCCTGAGAGACATTCACACACACTGTCCGTACACACTGTCCAGAGAGACATTCACACTGTCCATACACACCGTCCTGAGAGACATTCACACTGTCCATACATACCGTCCTGACAGACATTCTCTGTCCATACATACTGTCCTGAGAGGCATTCACACTGTCCATACATACCATCCGGAGAACATTCACACTGTCCATACATACCGTCATGAGCGACATTCATACACACTGTCCATACATACCCTCCTGAGAGGCATTCACTCACACTGTCCATACATACTGTCCTGAGAGGTATCCACAGACACTGGCAAGCTCTTGCGTGGGCACTGCTCCAGTGCACTGCACCCCAGGGCAGTGCTTGCTGTCTCAGCAATTCCTGCTGCTGGCAGAAGAGCACCGGCCTGCACTGTCCAGTCTCTGGACAGAGAAGACCCAGGGTGACCAGGACAAGGGCCAGTTCCTTGACTACAGAACAGTCTTAGGGCCTGAGAACCTTTACGCTGGAAATGGACACCAGGAACCACATCCTTTCCCAAACCAGAGATGCCCTGGAGCCAAAGAGTGGGGTGCGGGCTTCCATACCCCTTGGCATAGGGCTGCATAGATTTACACCTGCCTCGAGCTAGGGTACAGAGGGCACGGCTGCAGGGTTGTCACAGCCCTCCCTTCCAAAGATACAGGGCTTGCCGAGCTAGGGTACAGAGGGCACGGCTGCTGGGTTGTCACAGCCCACCCTTCCAAACACTGCCATAGGGCATGCCGAGCTAGGGTACAGAGGGCATGGCTGCATGGTTGTCACAGCCCACCCTTCCAAACACTGCCACAGGGCATGACGAGCTAGGGTACAGAGGGCATGGCTGCAGGGTTGTCACAGCCCACCCTTCCAAACACTGCCACAGGGCATGCGGAGCTAGGGTACAGAGGGCACGGCTGCAGGGTTGTCACAGCCCACCCTTCCAAAACACTGACACAGGGCATGCCGAGCTAGGGTACAGAGGGCACGGCTGCAGGGTTGTCACAGCCCACCCTTCCAAACACTGACACAGGGCATGCCGAGCTAGGGTACAGAGGGCACGGCTGCAGGGTTCTCACAGCCCACCCGTCCAAAACACTGACACAGGGCATGCCGAGCTAGGGTACAGAGGGCACGGCTGCAGAGTTGTCACAGCCCACCCTTCCAAAACATTGACACAGGGCATGCGGAGCTAGGGTACAGAGGGCATGGCTGGAGGGTTGTCATCGCCCACCCTCCCAAACATTGGCACAGGGCATGCCGAGATAGGTTACAGAGGGCACGGCTGCAGGGTTGTCACTGCCGACCTTTCCAAAACACTGACACAGGGCATGCCGAGCTAGGGTACAGAGGGCACGGCTGCAGGGTTGTCACAGCCCACCCTTCCAAGACATTGACACAGGGCATGCCGAGCTAGGGTAGAGAGGGCATGGCTGTAGGGTTGTCATCGCCGACCCTTCCAAAACACTGACACAGGGCATGCCGAGCTAGGGTACAGAGGGCACGGCTGCAGGGTTGTCACAGCCCACCCTTCCAAACACTGACACAGGGCATGCCGAGCTAGGGTACAGAGGGCATGGATGCAGGGTTGTCACCGCCGACCCTTCCAAACACTGCCACAGGGCATGCCGAGCTAGGGTACAGAGGGCACGGCTGCAGGGTTGTCACAGCCCACCCTTCCAAAACACTGAAACAGGGCATGCCGAGCTAGGGTACAGAGGGCACAGCTGCAGGGTTGTCACAGCCCACCCTTCCAAACAGTGACACAGGGCATGCCGAGCTAGGGTACAGAGGGCATGGCTGCAGGGTTGTCACAGCCCACCCTTCCAAAGACACAGGGCATGCCGAGCTAGGGTACAGAGGGTATGGCTGCAGGGTTGTCACAGCCCACCCATCCAAACACTGACACAGGGCATGACGAGCAAGGGAACAGAGGGCACTGCTGCAGGGTTGTCACAGCCCACCCTTCCAAAACACTGCCACAGGGCATGCCGAGCTAGGGTACAGAGGGCACGGCTGCAGGGTTGTCACAGCCCACCCCTCCCAAAACACTGCCACAGGGCATGCCGAGCTAGGGTACAGAGGGCATGGCTGCAGGGTTGTCACAGCCCAACCTCCCAAAACATTGACACAGGGCATGCCGAGCTAGGGTACAGAGCGCATGGCTTCAGTGTTGTCACAGCCCACCCTTCCAAGACATTGACACAGGGCATTCCGAGCTAGGGTACAGAGGGCACGGCTGCAGGGTTGTCACCGCCCTCCCTTGCAAACACTGACACAGTTCATGCCGAGCTAGGGTACAGAGGGCACGGCTGCAGGGTTGTCCCAGCCCAACCTTCCAAGACACTGACACAGGGCATGCCGAGCTAGGGTACAGAGGGCACGGCTGCAGGGTTGTCCCAGCCCACCCTTCCAAGACACTGACACAGGGCATGCCGAGCCAGGGTACAGAGGGCACGGCTGCAGGGTTGTCACAGCGCACCCTTCCAAAGACACAGGGCATGCCGAGCAAGGGTACAGAGGGCACAGCTGCAGGGTTGTCACAGCCCACCCTTCCAAGACATTGACACAGGGCATGCGGAGCTAGGGTACAGAGGGCATGGCTGCACGGTTGTCACAGCGCACCCTTCCAAGTCATTGACACAGGGCATGTCGAGCAAGGGTAGAGAGGGCACGGCTGCAGGGTTCTCACAGCCCACCCGTCCAAAACACTGACACAGGGCATGCCGAGCTAGGGTACAGAGGGCACGGCTGCAGAGTTGTCACAGCCCACCCTTCCAAAACATTGACACAGGGCATGCGGAGCTAGGGTACAGAGGGCATGGCTGGAGGGTTGTCATCGCCCACCCTCCCAAACATTGGCACAGGGCATGCCGAGATAGGTTACAGAGGGCACGGCTGCAGGGTTGTCACTGCCGACCTTTCCAAAACACTGACACAGGGCATGCCGAGCTAGGGGTACAGAGGGCACGGCTGCAGGGTTGTCACAGCCCACCCTTCCAAGACATTGACACAGGGCATGCCGAGCTAGGGTAGAGAGGGCATGGCTGTAGGGTTGTCATCGCCGACCCTTCCAAAACACTGACACAGGGCATGCCGAGCTAGGGTACAGAGGGCACGGCTGCAGGGTTGTCACAGCCCACCCTTCCAAACACTGACACAGGGCATGCCGAGCTAGGGTACAGAGGGCATGGATGCAGGGTTGTCACCGCCGACCCTTCCAAACACTGCCACAGGGCATGCCGAGCTAGGGTACAGAGGGCACGGCTGCAGGGTTGTCACAGCCCACCCTTCCAAAACACTGAAACAGGGCATGCCGAGCTAGGGTACAGAGGGCACAGCTGCAGGGTTGTCACAGCCCACCCTTCCAAACAGTGACACAGGGCATGCCGAGCTAGGGTACAGAGGGCATGGCTGCAGGGTTGTCACAGCCCACCCTTCCAAAGACACAGGGCATGCCGAGCTAGGGTACAGAGGGTATGGCTGCAGGGTTGTCACAGCCCACCCATCCAAACACTGACACAGGGCATGACGAGCAAGGGAACAGAGGGCACTGCTGCAGGGTTGTCACAGCCCACCCTTCCAAAACACTGCCACAGGGCATGCCGAGCTAGGGTACAGAGGGCACGGCTGCAGGGTTGTCACAGCCCACCCTCCCAAAACACTGCCACAGGGCATGCCGAGCTAGGGTACAGAGGGCATGGCTGCAGGGTTGTCACAGCCCAACCTCCCAAAACATTGACACAGGGCATGCCGAGCTAGGGTACAGAGGGCATGGCTTCAGTGTTGTCACAGCCCACCCTTCCAAGACATTGACACAGGGCATTCCGAGCTAGGGTACAGAGGGCACGGCTGCAGGGTTGTCACCGCCCTCCCTTGCAAACACTGACACAGTTCATGCCGAGCTAGGGTACAGAGGGCACGGCTGCAGGGTTGTCCCAGCCCAACCTTCCAAGACACTGACACAGGGCATGCCGAGCTAGGGTACAGAGGGCACGGCTGCAGGGTTGTCCCAGCCCACCCTTCCAAGACACTGACACAGGGCATGCCGAGCCAGGGTACAGAGGGCACGGCTGCAGGGTTGTCACAGCGCACCCTTCCAAAGACACAGGGCATGCCGAGCAAGGGTACAGAGGGCACAGCTGCAGGGTTGTCACAGCCCACCCTTCCAAGACATTGACACAGGGCATGCGGAGCTAGGGTACAGAGGGCATGGCTGCACGGTTGTCACAGCGCACCCTTCCAAGTCATTGACACAGGGCATGTCGAGCAAGGGTAGAGAGGGCACGGCTGCAGGGTTGTCACAGCCCACCCTTCCAAGACATTGACACAGGGCATGCTGAGCTAGGGTACAGAGGGCACGGCTGCAGGGTTGTCACAGCCCACCCTTCCAAGACACTGACACAGGGCATGCCGAGCTAGGGTACAGAGGGCACGGCTGCAGGGTTGTCACAGCCAACCCTTCCAAAGACACAGGGCATGCCGAGCTAGGGTACAGAGGGCACGGCTGCAGGGGTCTCACAGCCCACCCTTCCAAGACATTGCCACAGGGCATGCCGAGCTAGGGTACTGACGGCATGGCTGCAGGAGTCTCACAGCCGTCCCTTCCAAACATTGGCACAGGGCATGCCGAGCTAGGGTACAGAGGGCACGGCTGCAGGGTTGTCACAGCCCACCCTTCCAAACAGTGACACAGGTCATGCGGAGCTAGGGTACAGAGGGCACGGCTGCAGGGTTGTCACAGCCCACCTTCCAAGACACTGCCACAGGGCATGCCGAGCTAGGGTTCAGAGGGCACAGCTGCAGGGTTGTCACAGCCCACCCTTCCAAACAGTGACACCGGGCATGCCGAGCTTGGGTACAGAGGGCACGGCTGCAGGGTTGTCACTGCCCACCCTTCCAAAACACTGACACAGGGCATGCCGAGCTAGGGTACAGAGGGCACGGCTGCAGGGTTGTCACAGCGCACCCTTCCAAAGACACAGGGCATGCCGAGCAAGGGTACAGAGGGCACGGCTGCAGGGTTGTCACAGCCCACCCTTCCAAGACATTGACACAGGGCATGCCGAGCTAGGGTACAGAGGGCATGGCTGCAGGGGTTGTCACAGCGCACCCTTCCAAGACATTGACACAGGGCATGCCGAGCTAGGGTACAGAGGGCATGGCTGCAGGCTTGTCACAGCCCACCCTTCCAAGACATTGATACAAGGCATGCCGAGCTAGGGTACAGAGGGCACGGCTGCAGGGTTGTCACAGCCTACCCATCCAAGACATTGACACAGGGCATGCCACGCTTGGGTACAGAGGGCATGGCTGCAGGGTTGTCACAGCCCACCCTTCCAAGACATTGATACAGGGCATGCCAAGCTAGGGTACAGAGGGCATGGCTGCAGGGTTGTCACAGCGCACCCTTCCAAGACATTGACACAGGGCATGCCGAGCTAGGGTACAGAGGGCACGGCTGCAGGGTTGTCACGGCACACCCTTCCAAACATCGGCACAGGGCATGCCGAGCTAGGGTACAGAGGGCATGGCTGCAGGGTTGTCACAGCCCACCCTTCCAAACATTGGCACAGGGCATGCCGAGCGAGGGTACAGAGGGCACGGCTGCAGGGTTGTCACAGCCCACCCTTCCAAACACTGACACAGGGCATGCCGAGCTAAGGTACAGAGGGCACAGCTGCAGGGTTGTCACAGCCCACCCTTCCAAACACTGCCACAGGGCATGCTGAGCTATTGTACAGAGGGCACAGCTGCAGGGTTGTCACAGCTCACCCTTCCAAACACTGCCACAGGGCATGCTGAGCTAGGGTACAGAGGGCAGAGCTGCAGGGTTGTCACAGCCCACCCTTCCAAACACTGCCACAGGGCATGCTGAGCTAGGGTACAGAGGGCACGGCTGCAGGGTTGTCACAACCCACCCTTCCAAAGATTCAGGGCATGCTTAGATAGGGTACAGAGGGCACCTCTGCAGGGTTGTCCCAGCCCACCCTTCCAAACACTGCCACAGGGCATGCCGAGCTAGGGTACAGAGGGCACGGCTGCAGGGTTGTCACAGCCCTCCCTTCCAAAAACACAGGGCATGCCGAGCTAGGGTACAGAGGGCATGGCTGCAGGGTTGTCACAGCCCACCCTTCTAAGACATTGACACAGGGCATGCTGAGCTAGGGTACAGAGGGCACGGCTGCAGGGTTGTCACATCCCACCCTTCCAAACATTGGCACAGGGCATGCCGAGCTAGGGTACAGAGGGCACGGCTGCAGGGTTGTCACAGAGCACCCTTCCAAAGGCACAGGGCATGCCAAGCTAGGGTACAGAGGGCACGGCTGCAGGGTTGTCACAGCCCACCCTTCCAAACACTGACACAGGGCATGCCGAGCTAGGGTACAGAGGGCACGGCTGCAGGGTTGTCACAGCCCACCCTTTCAAGACATTGACACAGGGCATGCGGAGCTAGGGTACAGAGGGCACGGCTGCAGGGTTGTCACAGCCCACCCTTCCAAACACTGACACAGGGCATGCCGAGCTACGGTACAGAGGGCACAGCTGCAGGGTTGTCACAGCCCACCCTTCCAAACACTGCCACAGAGCATGCTGAGCTAGGGTACAGAGGGCACGGCTGCAGGGTTGTCACAGCCCACCCTTCCAAAGACACAGGGCATGCCGAGATAGGGTACAGAGGGCACGGCTGCAGGGTTGTCCCCGCCCACCCTTCCAAACACTGCCACAGGGCATGCCGAGCTAGGGTACAGAGGGCACGGCTGCAGGGTTGTCACAGCCCTCCCTTCCAAAGACACAGGGCATGCCGAGCTAGGGTAATAGGGCATGGTTGCAGGGTTGTCACAGCCCACCCTTCCAAGACATTGACACAGGGCATGCTGAGCTAGGGTACAGAGGGCACGGCTGCAGGGTTGTCACAGCGCACCCTTCCAAAGACACAGGGCATGCCAAGCTAGGGTACAGAGGGCACGGCTGCAGGGTTGTCACAGCCCACCCTTCCAAACACTGACACAGGGCATGCCGAGCTAGGGTACAGAGGGCACGGCTGCAGGGTTGTCACAGCCCATCCTTCCAAGACATTGACACAGGGCATGCTGAGCTAGGTTATAGAGGGCACGGCTGCAGGCTTGTCACAGCCCACCCTTCCAAGACACTGACACAGGGCATGCCGAGCTAGGGTACAGAGGGCACGGCTGCAGGGTGTTCACAGCCCACCCTTCCAAACACTGCCACAGGGCATGCTGAGCTATTGTACAGAGGGCACAGCTGCAGGGTTGTCACAGCTCACCCTTCCAAACACTGCCACAGGGCATGCTGAGCTAGGGTACAGAGGGCAGAGCTGCAGGGTTGTCACAGCCCACCCTTCCAAACACTGCCACAGGGCATGCTGAGCTAGGGTACAGAGGGCACGGCTGCAGGGTTGTCACAGCCCACCCTTCCAAAGATTCAGGGCATGCCGAGATAGGGTACAGAGGGCACCTCTGCAGGGTTGTCCCAGCCCACCCTTCCAAACACTGCCACAGGGCATGCCGAGCTAGGGTACAGAGGGAACGGCTGCAGGGTTGTCACAGCCCTCCCTTCCAAAAACACAGGGCATGCCGAGCTAGGGTACAGAGGGCATGGCTGCAGGGTTGTCACAGCCCACCTTCCAAGACACTGCCACAGGGCATGCCGAGCTAGGGTTCAGAGGGCACAGCTGCAGGGTTGTCACAGCCCACCCTTCCAAACAGTGACACCGGGCATGCCGAGCTTGGGTACAGAGGGCATGGCTGCAGGGTTGTCACAGCCCACCCTTCCAAGACATTGATACAGGGCATGCCAAGCTAGGGTACAGAGGGCATGGCTGCAGGGTTGTCACAGCGCACCCTTCCAAGACATTGACACAGGGCATGCCGAGCTAGGGTACAGAGGGCACGGCTGCAGGGTTGTCACGGCACACCCTTCCAAACATCGGCACAGGGCATGCCGAGCTAGGGTACAGAGGGCATGGCTGCAGGGTTGTCACAGCCCACCCTTCCAAACATTGGCACAGGGCATGCCGAGCGAGGGTACAGAGGGCACGGCTGCAGGGTTGTCACAGCCCACCCTTCCAAACACTGACACAGGGCATGCCGAGCTAAGGTACAGAGGGCACAGCTGCAGGGTTGTCACAGCCCACCCTTCCAAACACTGCCACAGGGCATGCTGAGCTATTGTACAGAGGGCACAGCTGCAGGGTTGTCACATCTCACCCTTCCAAACACTGCCACAGGGCATGCTGAGCTAGGGTACAGAGGGCAGAGCTGCAGGGTTGTCACAGCCCACCCTTCCAAACACTGCCACAGGGCATGCTGAGCTAGGGTACAGAGGGCACGCCTGCAGGGTTGTCACAGCCCACCCTTCCAAAGATTCAGGGCATGCTGAGATAGGGTACAGAGGGCACCTCTGCAGGGTTGTCCCAGCCCACCCTTCCAAACACTGCCACAGGGCATGCCGAGCTAGGGTACAGAGGGCACGGCTGCAGGGTTGTCACAGCCCTCCCTTCCAAAAACACAGGGCATGCCGAGCTAGGGTACAGAGGGCATGGCTGCAGGGTTGTCACAGCCCACCCTTCTAAGACATTGACACAGGGCATGCTGAGCTAGGGTACAGAGGGCACGGCTGCAGGGTTGTCACATCCCACCCTTCCAAACATTGGCACAGGGCATGCCGAGCTAGGGTACAGAGGGATCGGCTGCAGGGTTTTCACAGAGCACCCTTCCAAAGACACAGGGCATGGCAAGCTAGGGTACAGAGGGCACGGCTGCAGGGTTGTCACAGCCCACCCTTCCAAACACTGACACAGGGCATGCCGAGCTAGGGTACAGAGGGCATGGCTGCAGGGTTGTCACAGCCCACCCTTTCAAGACATTGACACAGGGCATGCGGAGCTAGGGTACAGAGGGCACGGCTGCAGGGTTGTCACAGCCCACCCTTCCAAACACTGACACAGGGCATGCCGAGCTACGGTACAGAGGGCACAGCTGCAGGGTTGTCACAGCCCACCCTTCCAAACACTGCCACAGGGCATGCTGAGCTAGGGTACAGAGGGCAGAGCTGCAGGGTTGTCACAGCCCACCCTTCCAAACACTGCCACAGAGCATGCTGAGCTAGGGTACAGAGGGCACGGCTGCAGGGTTGTCACAGCCCACCCTTCCAAAGACACAGGGCATGCCGAGATAGGGTACAGAGGGCACGGCTGCAGGGTTGTCCCCGCCCACCCTTCCAAACACTGCCACAGGGCATGCCGAGCCAGGGTACAGAGGGCACGGCTGCAGGGTTGTCACAGCCCTCCCTTCCAAAGACACAGGGCATGCCGAGCTAGGGTAATAGGGCATGGTTGCAGGGTTGTCACAGCCCACCCTTCCAAGACATTGACACAGGGCATGCTGAGCTAGGGTACAGAGGGCACGGCTGCAGGGTTGTCACAGCCCACCCTTCCAAACATTGGCACAGGGCATGCCGAGCTAGGGTACAGAGGGCACGGCTGCAGGGTTGTCACAGCGCACCCTTCCAAAGACACAGGGCATGCCAAGCTAGGGTACAGAGGGCACGGCTGCAGGGTTGTCACAGCTCACCCTTCCAAACACTGACACAGGGCATGCCGAGCTAGGGTACAGAGGGCACGGCTGCAGGGTTGTCACAGCCCACCCTTCCAAGACATTGACACAGGGCATGCTGAGCTAGGGTATAGAGGGCACGGCTGCAGGCTTGTCACAGCCCACCCTTCCAAGACACTGACACAGGGCATGCCGAGCTAGGGTACAGAGGGCACGGCTGCAGGGTGTTCACAGCCCACCCTTCGAAAGACACAGGGCATGCCGAGCTAGGGTACAGAGGGCACGGATGCAGGGGTGTCACAGCCCACCCTTCCAAGACATTGCCACAGGGCACCCCGAGCTAGGGTACAGAGGACACGGCTGCAGGGTTGTCACCGCCCACCCTCCCAAAACATTGACACAGGGCATGCCGAGCTAGGGTACAGAGGGCATGGCTGCAGGGTTGTCACCGCCGACCCATCCAAACACTGCCACAGGGCATGCCGAGCTAGGGTACAGAGGGCACGGCTGCAGGGTTGTCACAGCCCACCCTTCCAAACACTGCCACAGGGCATACCGAGCTAAGGTACAGAGGGCACAGCTGCAGGGTTGTCATAGCCCACCCTTCCAAGACATTGCCACAGGGCATGCCGAGCTAGGGTATAGAGGACACGGCTGCAGGGTTGTCACCGCCCACCCTCCCAAAACATTGACACAGGGCATGCCGAGCTAGGGTACAGAGGGCATGGCTGCAGGGTTGTCACAGCCGACCCTTCCAAACATTGGCACAGGGCATGCCGATCTAGGGTACAGAGGGCACGGCTGCAGGGTTGTCACAGCTCACCCTTCCAAACACTGCCACAGGGCATGCCGAGCTAAGGTACAGAGGGCATGGCTGCAGGGTTGTCACAGCCCACCCTTCCAAAACACTGACACAGGGCATGCCGAGCTAAGGTACAGAGGGCACGGCTGCAGGGTTGTCACAGCCCACCCTTCCAAACATTGCCACAGGGCATGCCGAGCTAAGGTACAGAGGGCACGGCTGCAGGGTTGTCACAGCCCACCCTTTCAAGACATTGACACAGGGCATGCGGAGCTAGGGTACAGAGGGCACGGCTGCAGGGTTGTCACAGCCCACCCTTCCAAACACTGACACAGGGCATGCCGAGCTACGGTACAGAGGGCACAGCTGCAGGGTTGTCACAGCCCACCCTTCCAAACACTGTCACAGGGCATGCTGAGCTAGGGTACAGAGGGCACAGCTGCAGGGTTGTCACAGCCCTCCCTTCCAAACCCTGCCACTGGGCATGCTGAGCTAGGGTACAGATGGCAGAGCTGCAGGGTTGTCACAGCCCACCCTTCCAAACACTGCCACAGGGCATGCCGAGCTAGGGTACAGAGGGCACGGCTGCAGGGTTGTCACAGCCCTCCCTTCTAAAAACACAGGGCATGCCGAGCTAGGGTACAGAGGGCATGGCTGCAGGGTTGTCACAGCCCACCTTCCAAGACACTGCCACAGGGCATGCCGATCTAGGGTACAGAGGGCACGGCTGCAGGGTTGTCACAGCTCACCCTTCCAAACACTGCCACAGGTCAATGCGGAGCTAGGGTACAGAGGGCACGGCTGCAGGGTTGTCACAGCCCACTTTCCAAGACACTGCCACAGGGCATGCCAAGCTAGGGTTCAGAGGGCACAGCTGCAGGGTTGTCACAGCCCACCCTACCAAACAGTGACACAGGGCATGCCGAGCTTGGGTACAGAGGGAACGGCTGCAGGGTTGTCACAGCCCACCCTTCCAAAGACACAGGGCATGCCGAGCTAGGGTACAGAGGGCACGGCTGCAGGGGTCTCACAGCCCACCCTTCCAAGACATTGCCACAGGGCATGCCGAGCTAGGGTACTGACGGCATGGCTGCAGGAGTCTCACAGCCGACCTTTCCAAACATTGGCACAGGGCATGCCGAGCTAGGGTACAGAGGGCACGGCTGCAGGGTTGTCACAGCCCACCCTTCCAAACAGTGACACAGGGATTTCGGAGCTAGGGTACAGAGGGCACAGCTGCAGGGTTGTCACAGCCCACCTTCCAAGACACTGCCACAGGGCATGCCAAGCTATGGTTCAGAGGGCACAGCTGCAGGGTTGTCACAGCCCACCCTTCCAAACAGTGACACCGGGCATGCCGAGCTTGGGTACAGAGGGCACGGCTGCAGGGTTGTCACTGCCCACCCTTCCAAAACACTGACACAGGGCATGCCGAGCTAGGGTACAGAGGGCACGGCTGCAGGGTTTTCACAGCGCACCCTTCCAAAGACACAGGGCATGCCGAGCAAGGGTACAGAGGGCACGGCTGCAGGGTTGTCACAGCCCACCCTTCCAAGACATTGACACAGGGCATGCCGAGCTAGGGTACAGAGGGCATGGCTGCAGGGTTGTCACAGCGCACCCTTCCAAGACATTGACACAGGGCATGCCGAGCTAGGGTACAGAGGGCATGGCTGCAGGCTTGTCACAGCCCACCCTTCCAAGACATTGATACAGGGCATGCCAAGCTAGGGTACAGAGGGCATGGCTGCAGGGTTGTCACAGCGCACCCTTCCAAGACATTGACACAGGGCATGCCGAGCTAGGGTACAGAGGGCACGGCTGTAGGGTTGTCACGGTACACCCTTCCAAACGTCGGCACAGGGCATGCCGAGCTAGGGTACAGAGGGCATGGCTGCAGGGTTGTCACAGCCCACCCTTCCAAACATTGGCACAGGGCATGCCGAGCGAGGGTACAGAGGGCACGGCTGCAGGGTTGTCACAGCCCACCCTTCCAAACACTGACACAGGGCATGCCGAGCTAAGGTACAGAGGGCACAGCTGCAGGGTTGTCACAGCCCACCCTTCCAAACACTGCCACAGGGCATGCTGAGCTATTGTACAGAGGGCACAGCTGCAGGGTTGTCACAGCTCACCCTTCCAAACACTGCCACAGGGCATGCTGAGCTAGGGTACAGAGGGCAGAGCTGCAGGGTTGTCACAGTCCACCCTTCCAAACACTGCCACAGGGCATGCTGAGCTAGGGTACAGAGGGCACGGCTGCAGGGTTGTCACAGCCCACCCTTCCAAAGATTCAGGGCATGCCGAGATAGGGTACAGAGGGCACCTCTGCAGGGTTGTCCCAGCCCACCCTTCCAAACACTGCCACAGGGCATGCCGAGCTAGGGTACAGAGGGCACGGCTGCAGGGTTGTCACATCCCACCCATCCAAACATTGGCACAGGGCATGCCGAGCTAGGGTAAAGAGGGTTGTCACAGCCCACCCTTCCAAACACTGCCACCGGGCATGCCGAGCTAGGGTACAGAGGGCACAGCTGCAGGGTTGTCACAGAGCACCCTTCCAAAGACACAGGGCATGCCAAGCTAGGGTACAGATGGCACGGCTGCAGGGTTGTCACAGCCCACCCTTCCAAACACTGACACAGGGCATGCCGAGCTAGGGTACAGAGGGCACGGCTGCAGGGTTGTCACAGCCCACCCTTTCAAGACATTGACACTGGGCATGCGGAGCTAGGGTACAGAGGTCACGGCTGCAGGGTTGTCACAGCCCACCCTTCCAAACAGTGACACAGGTCATGCGGAGCTAGGGTACAGAGGGCACGGCTGCAGGGTTGTCACAGCCCACCTTCCAAGACACTGCCACAGGGCATGCCGAGCTAGGGTTCAGAGGGCACAGCTGCAGGGTTGTCACAGCCCACCCTTCCAAACAGTGACACCGGGCATGCCGAGCTTGGGTACAGAGGGCACGGCTGCAGGGTTGTCACTGCCCACCCTTCCAAAACACTGACACAGGGCATGCCGAGCTAGGGTACAGAGGGCACGGCTGCAGGGTTGTCACAGCGCACCCTTCCAAAGACACAGGGCATGCCGAGCAAGGGTACAGAGGGCACGGCTGCAGGGTTGTCACAGCCCACTCTTCCAAGACATTGACACAGGGCATGCCGAGCTAGGGTACAGAGGGCATGGCTGCAGGGTTGTCACAGCGCACCCTTCCAAGACATTGACACAGGGCATGCCGAGCTAGGGTACAGAGGGCATGGCTGCAGGCTTGTCACAGCCCACCCTTCCAAGACATTGATACAAGGCATGCCGAGCTAGGGTACAGAGGGCACGGCTGCAGGGTTGTCACAGCCTACCCATCCAAGACATTGACACAGGGCATGCCACGCTTGGGTACAGAGGGCATGGCTGCAGGGTTGTCACAGCCCACCCTTCCAAGACATTGATACAGGGCATGCCAAGCTAGGGTACAGAGGGCATGGCTGCAGGGTTGTCACAGCGCACCCTTCCAAGACATTGACACAGGGCATGCCGAGCTAGGGTACAGAGGGCACGGCTGCAGGGTTGTCACGGCACACCCTTCCAAACATCGGCACAGGGCATGCCGAGCTAGGGTACAGAGGGCATGGCTGCAGGGTTGTCACAGCCCACCCTTCCAAACATTGGCACAGGGCATGCCGAGCGAGGGTACAGAGGGCACGGCTGCAGGGTTGTCACAGCCCACCCTTCCAAACACTGACACAGGGCATGCCGAGCTAAGGTACAGAGGGCACAGCTGCAGGGTTGTCACAGCCCACCCTTCCAAACACTGCCACAGGGCATGCTGAGCTATTGTACAGAGGGCACAGCTGCAGGGTTGTCACAGCTCACCCTTCCAAACACTGCCACAGGGCATGCTGAGCTAGGGTACAGAGGGCAGAGCTGCAGGGTTGTCACAGCCCACCCTTCCAAACACTGCCACAGGGCATGCTGAGCTAGGGTACAGAGGGCACGGCTGCAGGGTTGTCACAACCCACCCTTCCAAAGATTCAGGGCATGCCTAGATAGGGTACAGAGGGCACCTCTGCAGGGTTGTCCCAGCCCACCCTTCCAAACACTGCCACAGGGCATGCCGAGCTAGGGTACAGAGGGCACGGCTGCAGGGTTGTCACAGCCCTCCTTCCAAAAACACAGGGCATGCCGAGCTAGGGTACAGAGGGCATGGCTGCAGGGTTGTCACAGCCCACCCTTCTAAGACATTGACACAGGGCATGCTGAGCTAGGGTACAGAGGGCACGGCTGCAGGGTTGTCACATCCCACCCTTCCAAACATTGGCACAGGGCATGCCGAGCTAGGGTACAGAGGGCACGGCTGCAGGGTTGTCACAGAGCACCCTTCCAAAGGCACAGGGCATGCCAAGCTAGGGTACAGAGGGCACGGCTGCAGGGTTGTCACAGCCCACCCTTCCAAACACTGACACAGGGCATGCCGAGCTAGGGTACAGAGGGCACGGCTGCAGGGTTGTCACAGCCCACCCTTTCAAGACATTGACACAGGGCATGCGGAGCTAGGGTACAGAGGGCACGGCTGCAGGGTTGTCACAGCCCACCCTTCCAAACACTGACACAGGGCATGCCGAGCTACGGTACAGAGGGCACAGCTGCAGGGTTGTCACAGCCCACCCTTCCAAACACTGCCACAGGGCATGCTGAGCTAGGGTACAGAGGGCACAGCTGCAGGGTTGTCACAGCCCACCCTTCCAAACACTGCCACAGGGCATGCTGAGCTAGGGTACAGAGGGCAGAGCTGCAGGGTTGTCACAGCCCACCCTTCCAAACACTGCCACAGAGCATGCTGAGCTAGGGTACAGAGGGCACGGCTGCAGGGTTGTCACAGCCCACCCTTCCAAAGACACAGGGCATGCCGAGATAGGGTACAGAGGGCACGGCTGCAGGGTTGTCCCCACCCACCCTTCCAAACACTGCCACAGGGCATGCCGAGCTAGGGTACAGAGGGCACGGCTGCAGGGTTGTCACAGCCCTCCCTTCCAAAGACACAGGGCATGCCGAGCTAGGGTAATAGGGCATGGTTGCAGGGTTGTCACAGCCCACCCTTCCAAGACATTGACACAGGGCATGCTGAGCTAGGGTACAGAGGGCACGGCTGCAGGGTTGTCACAGCGCACCCTTCCAAAGACACAGGGCATGCCAAGCTAGGGTACAGAGGGCACGGCTGCAGGGTTGTCACAGCCCACCCTTCCAAACACTGACACAGGGCATGCCGAGCTAGGGTACAGAGGGCACGGCTGCAGGGTTGTCACAGCCCATCCTTCCAAGACATTGACACAGGGCATGCTGAGCTAGGTTATAGAGGGCACGGCTGCAGGCTTGTCACAGCCCACCCTTCCAAGACACTGACACAGGGCATGCCGAGCTAGGGTACAGAGGGCACGGCTGCAGGGTGTTCACAGCCCACCCTTCCAAACACTGCCACAGGGCATGCTGAGCTATTGTACAGAGGGCACAGCTGCAGGGTTGTCACAGCTCACCCTTCCAAACACTGCCACAGGGCATGCTGAGCTAGGGTACAGAGGGCAGAGCTGCAGGGTTGTCACAGCCCACCCTTCCAAACACTGCCACAGGGCATGCTGAGCTAGGGTACAGAGGGCACGGCTGCAGGGTTGTCACAGCCCACCCTTCCAAAGATTCAGGGCATGCCGAGATAGGGTACAGAGGGCACCTCTGCAGGGTTGTCCCAGCCCACCCTTCCAAACACTGCCACAGGGCATGCCGAGCTAGGGTACAGAGGGAACGGCTGCAGGGTTGTCACAGCCCTCCCTTCCAAAAACACAGGGCATGCCGAGCTAGGGTACAGAGGGCATGGCTGCAGGGTTGTCACAGCCCACCTTCCAAGACACTGCCACAGGGCATGCCGAGCTAGGGTTCAGAGGGCACAGCTGCAGGGTTGTCACAGCCCACCCTTCCAAACAGTGACACCGGGCATGCCGAGCTTGGGTACAGAGGGCATGGCTGCAGGGTTGTCACAGCCCACCCTTCCAAGACATTGATACAGGGCATGCCAAGCTAGGGTACAGAGGGCATGGCTGCAGGGTTGTCACAGCGCACCCTTCCAAGACATTGACACAGGGCATGCCGAGCTAGGGTACAGAGGGCACGGCTGCAGGGTTGTCACGGCACACCCTTCCAAACATCGGCACAGGGCATGCCGAGCTAGGGTACAGAGGGCATGGCTGCAGGGTTGTCACAGCCCACCCTTCCAAACATTGGCACAGGGCATGCCGAGCGAGGGTACAGAGGGCACGGCTGCAGGGTTGTCACAGCCCACCCTTCCAAACACTGACACAGGGCATGCCGAGCTAAGGTACAGAGGGCACAGCTGCAGGGTTGTCACAGCCCACCCTTCCAAACACTGCCACAGGGCATGCTGAGCTATTGTACAGAGGGCACAGCTGCAGGGTTGTCACATCTCACCCTTCCAAACACTGCCACAGGGCATGCTGAGCTAGGGTACAGAGGGCAGAGCTGCAGGGTTGTCACAGCCCACCCTTCCAAACACTGCCACAGGGCATGCTGAGCTAGGGTACAGAGGGCACGCCTGCAGGGTTGTCACAGCCCACCCTTCCAAAGATTCAGGGCATGCTGAGATAGGGTACAGAGGGCACCTCTGCAGGGTTGTCCCAGCCCACCCTTCCAAACACTGCCACAGGGCATGCCGAGCTAGGGTACAGAGGGCACGGCTGCAGGGTTGTCACAGCCCTCCCTTCCAAAAACACAGGGCATGCCGAGCTAGGGTACAGAGGGCATGGCTGCAGGGTTGTCACAGCCCACCCTTCTAAGACATTGACACAGGGCATGCTGAGCTAGGGTACAGAGGGCACGGCTGCAGGGTTGTCACATCCCACCCTTCCAAACATTGGCACAGGGCATGCCGAGCTAGGGTACAGAGGGATCGGCTGCAGGGTTTTCACAGAGCACCCTTCCAAAGACACAGGGCATGGCAAGCTAGGGTACAGAGGGCACGGCTGCAGGGTTGTCACAGCCCACCCTTCCAAACACTGACACAGGGCATGCCGAGCTAGGGTACAGAGGGCATGGCTGCAGGGTTGTCACAGCCCACCCTTTCAAGACATTGACACAGGGCATGCGGAGCTAGGGTACAGAGGGCACGGCTGCAGGGTTGTCACAGCCCACCCTTCCAAACACTGACACAGGGCATGCCGAGCTACGGTACAGAGGGCACAGCTGCAGGGTTGTCACAGCCCACCCTTCCAAACACTGCCACAGGGCATGCTGAGCTAGGGTACAGAGGGCAGAGCTGCAGGGTTGTCACAGCCCACCCTTCCAAACACTGCCACAGAGCATGCCGAGCTAGGGTACAGAGGGCACGGCTGCAGGGTTGTCACAGCCCACCCTTCCAAACACTGCCACAAGGCATGCCGAGCCAGGGTACAGAGGGCACGGCTGCAGGGTTGTCACAGCCCTCCCTTCCAAAGACACAGGGCATGCCGAGCTAGGGTAATAGGGCATGGTTGCAGGGTTGTCACAGCCCACCCTTCCAAGACATTGACACAGGGCATGCTGAGCTAGGGTACAGAGGGCACGGCTGCAGGGTTGTCACAGCCCACCCTTCCAAACATTGGCACAGGGCATGCCGAGCTAGGGGACAGAGGGCACGGCTGCAGGGTTGTCACAGCGCACCCTTCCAAAGACACAGGGCATGCCAAGCTAGGGTACAGAGGGCACGGCTGCAGGGTTGTCACAGCTCACCCTTCCAAACACTGACACAGGGCATGCCGAGCTAGGGTACAGAGGGCACGGCTGCAGGGTTGTCACAGCCCACCCTTCCAAGACATTGACACAGGGCATGCTGAGCTAGGGTATAGAGGGCACGGCTGCAGGCTTGTCACAGCCCACCCTTCCAAGACACTGACACAGGGCATGCCGAGCTAGGGTACAGAGGGCACGGCTGCAGGGTGTTCACAGCCCACCCTTCGAAAGACACAGGGCATGCCGAGCTAGGGTACAGAGGGCACGGATGCAGGGGTGTCACAGCCCACCCTTCCAAGACATTGCCACAGGGCACCCCGAGCTAGGGTACAGAGGACACGGCTGCAGGGTTGTCACCGCCCACCCTCCCAAAACATTGACACAGGGCATGCCGAGCTAGGGTACAGAGGGCATGGCTGCAGGGTTGTCACCGCCGACCCATCCAAACACTGCCACAGGGCATGCCGAGCTAGGGTACAGAGGGCACGGCTGCAGGGTTGTCACAGCCCACCCTTCCAAACACTGCCACAGGGCATACCGAGCTAAGGTACAGAGGGCACAGCTGCAGGGTTGTCATAGCCCACCCTTCCAAGACATTGCCACAGGGCATGCCGAGCTAGGGTATAGAGGACACGGCTGCAGGGTTGTCACCGCCCACCCTCCCAAAACATTGACACAGGGCATGCCGAGCTAGGGTACAGAGGGCATGGCTGCAGGGTTGTCACAGCCGACCCTTCCAAACATTGGCACAGGGCATGCCGATCTAGGGTACAGAGGGCACAGCTGCAGGGTTGTCACAGCTCACCCTTCCAAACACTGCCACAGGGCATGCCGAGCTAAGGTACAGAGGGCATGGCTGCAGGGTTGTCACAGCCCACCCTTCCAAAACACTGACACAGGGCATGCCGAGCTAAGGTACAGAGGGCACGGCTGCAGGGTTGTCACAGCCCACCCTTCCAAACATTGCCACAGGGCATGCCGAGCTAAGGTACAGAGGGCACGGCTGCAGGGTTGTCACAGCCCACCCTTTCAAGACATTGACACAGGGCATGCGGAGCTAGGGGTACAGAGGGCACGGCTGCAGGGTTGTCACAGCCCACCCTTCCAAACACTGACACAGGGCATGCCGAGCTACGGTACAGAGGGCACAGCTGCAGGGTTGTCACAGCCCACCCTTCCAAACACTGCCACAGGGCATGCTGAGCTAGGGTACAGAGGGCACAGCTGCAGGGTTGTCACAGCCCTCCCTTCCAAACCCTGCCACTGGGCATGCTGAGCTAGGGTACAGATGGCAGAGCTGCAGGGTTGTCACAGCCCACACTTCCAAACACTGCCACAGGGCATGCCGAGCTAGGGTACAGAGGGCTCGGCTGCAGGGTTGTCACAGCCCTCCCTTCTAAAAACACAGGGCATGCCGAGCTAGGGTACAGAGGGCATGGCTGCAGGGTTGTCACAGCCCACCTTCCAAGACACTGCCACAGGGCATGCCGATCTAGGGTACAGAGGGCACGGCTGCAGGGTTGTCACAGCTCACCCTTCCAAACACTGCCACAGGTCAATGCGGAGCTAGGGTACAGAGGGCACGGCTGCAGGGTTGTCACAGCCCACTTTCCAAGACACTGCCACAGGGCATGCCAAGCTAGGGTTCAGAGGGCACAGCTGCAGGGTTGTCACAGCCCACCCTACCAAACAGTGACACAGGGCATGCCGAGCTTGGGTACAGAGGGAACGGCTGCAGGGTTGTCACAGCCCACCCTTCCAAAGACACAGGGCATGCCGAGCTAGGGTACAGAGGGCACGGCTGCAGGGGTCTCACAGCCCACCCTTCCAAGACATTGCCACAGGGCATGCCGAGCTAGGGTACTGACGGCATGGCTGCAGGAGTCTCACAGCCGACCTTTCCAAACATTGGCACAGGGCATGCCGAGCTAGGGTACAGAGGGCACGGCTGCAGGGTTGTCACAGCCCACCCTTCCAAACAGTGACACAGGGATTTCGGAGCTAGGGTACAGAGGGCACAGCTGCAGGGTTGTCACAGCCCACCTTCCAAGACACTGCCACAGGGCATGCCAAGCTAGGGTTCAGAGGGCACAGCTGCAGGGTTGTCACAGCCCACCCTTCCAAACAGTGACACCGGGCATGCCGAGCTTGGGTACAGAGGGCACGGCTGCAGGGTTGTCACTGCCCACCCTTCCAAAACACTTACACAGGGCATGCCGAGCTAGGGTACAGAGGGCACGGCTGCAGGGTTTTCACAGCGCACCCTTCCAAAGACACAGGGCATGCCGAGCAAGGGTACAGAGGGCACGGCTGCAGGGTTGTCACAGCCCACCCTTCCAAGACATTGACACAGGGCATGCCGAGCTAGGGTACAGAGGGCATGGCTGCAGGGTTGTCACAGCGCACCCTTCCAAGACATTGACACAGGGCATGCCGAGCTAGGGTACAGAGGGCATGGCTGCAGGCTTGTCACAGCCCACCCTTCCAAGACATTGATACAGGGCATGCCAAGCTAGGGTACAGAGGGCATGGCTGCAGGGTTGTCACAGCGCACCCTTCCAAGACATTGACACAGGGCATGCCGAGCTAGGGTACAGAGGGCACGGCTGCAGGGTTGTCACGGTACACCCTTCCAAACGTCGGCACAGGGCATGCCGAGCTAGGGTACAGAGGGCATGGCTGCAGGGTTGTCACAGCCCACCCTTCCAAACATTGGCACAGGGCATGCCGAGCGAGGGTACAGAGGGCACGGCTGCAGGGTTGTCACAGCCCACCCTTCCAAACACTGACACAGGGCATGCCGAGCTAAGGTACAGAGGGCACAGCTGCAGGGTTGTCACAGCCCACCCTTCCAAACACTGCCACAGGGCATGCTGAGCTATTGTACAGAGGGCACAGCTGCAGGGTTGTCACAGCTCACCCTTCCAAACACTGCCACAGGGCATGCTGAGCTAGGGTACAGAGGGCAGAGCTGCAGGGTTGTCACAGTCCACCCTTCCAAACACTGCCACAGGGCATGCTGAGCTAGGGTACAGAGGGCACGGCTGCAGGGTTGTCACAGCCCACCCTTCCAAAGATTCAGGGCATGCCGAGATAGGGTACAGAGGGCACCTCTGCAGGGTTGTCCCAGCCCACCCTTCCAAACACTGCCACAGGGCATGCCGAGCTAGGGTACAGAGGGCACGGCTGCAGGGTTGTCACAGCCCTCCCTTCCAAAAACACAGGGCATGCCGAGCTGGGGTACAGAGGGCATGGCTGCAGGGTTGTCACAGCCCACCCTTCTAAGACATTGACACAGGGCATGCTGAGCTAGAGTACAGAGGGCACGGCTGCAGGGTTGTCACATCCCACCCATCCAAACATTGGCACAGGGCATGCCGAGCTAGGGTAAAGAGGGTTGTCACAGCCCACCCTTCCAAACACTGCCACAGGGCATACCGAGCTAAGGTACAGAGGGCACAGCTGCAGGGTTGTCACAGAGCACCCTTCCAAAGACACAGGGCATGCCAAGCTAGGGTACAGATGGCACGGCTGCAGGGTTGTCACAGCCCACCCTTCCAAACACTGACACAGGGCATGCCGAGCTAGGGTACAGAGGGCACGGCTGCAGGGTTGTCACAGCCCACCCTTTCAAGACATTGACACTGGGCATGCGGAGCTAGGGTACAGAGGTCACGGCTGCAGGGTTGTCACAGCCCACCCTTCCAAACACTGACACAGGGCATGCCGAGCTACGGTACAGAGGGCACAGCTGCAGGGTTGTCACAGCCCACCCTTCCAAACACTGCCACAGGGCATGCTGAGCTAGGGTACAGAGGGCACAGCTGCAGGGTTGTCACAGCCCTCCCTTCCAAACCCTGCCACAGGGCATGCTGAGCTAGGGTACAGAGAGCAGAGCTGCAGGGTTGTCACAGCCCACCCTTCCAAACACTGCCACAGAGCATGCTGAGCTAGGGTACAGAGGGCACGGCTGCAGGGTTGTCACAGCCCACCCTTCCAAAGACACAGGGCATGCCGAGATAGGGTACAGAGGGCACGGCTGCAGGGTTGTCACAGCCCACCCTTCCAAAGACACAGGGCATGCCGAGATAGGGTACAGAGGGCACGGCTGCAGGGTTGTCCCCGCCCACCCTTCCAAGACATTGACACAGGGCATGCTGAGCTAGGGTATAGAGGGCACGGCTGCAGGCTTGTCACAGCCCACCCTTCCAAGACACTGACACAGGGCATGCCGAGCTAGGGTACAGAGGGCACGGCTGCAGGGTGTTCACAGCCCACCCTTCGAAAGACACAGGGCATGCCGAGCTAGGGTACAGAGGGCACGGCTGCAGGGGTGTCACAGCCCACCCTTCCAAGACATTGCCACAGGGCATCCCGAGCTAGGGTACAGAGGACATGGCTGCAGGGTTGTCACCGCCCACCCTCCCAAAACATTGACACAGGGCATGCCGAGCTAGGGTACAGAGGGCATGGCTGCAGGGTTGTCACTGCCGACCCTTCCAAACACTGCCACAGGGCATGCCGAGCTAGGGTACAGAGGGCACGGCTGCAGGGTTGTCACAGCCCACCCTTCCAAACACTGCCACAGGGCATACCGAGCTAAGGTACAGAGGGCACAGCTGCAGGGTTGTCACAGCCCACCCTTCCAAGACATTGCCACAGGGCATGCCGAGCTAGGGTATAGAGGACACGGCTGCAGGGTTGTCACCGCCCACCCTCCCAAAACATTGATACAGGGCATGCCAAGCTAGGGTACAGAGGGCATGGCTGCAGGGTTGTCACAGCCGACCCTTCCAAACATTGGCACAGGGCATGCCGATCTAGGGTACAGAGGGCACGGCTGCAGGGTTGTCACAGCTCACCCTTCCAAACACTGCCACAGGGCATGCCGAGCTAAGGTACAGAGGGCATGGCTGCAGGGTTGTCACAGCCCACCCTTCCAAAACACTGACACAGGGCATGCCGAGCTAAGGTAGAGAGGGCACGGCTGCAGGGTTGTCACAGCCCACCCTTCCAAACATTGGCACAGGGCATGCCGAGCTAGGGAACAGAGGGCACGGCTGCAGGGTTGTCACAGCCCACCCTTCCAAACACTGCCACAGGGCATGCCGAGCTAGGGTACAGAGGGCACGGCTGCAGGGTTGTCACAGCCCACCCTTCCAAACACTGACACAGGGCATGCCGAGCTACGGTACAGAGGGCACAGCTGCAGGGTTGTCACAGCCCACCCTTCCAAACACTGCCACAGGGCATGCTGAGCTAGGGTACAGAGGGCACAGCTGCAGGGTTGTCACAGCCCTCCCTTCCAAACCCTGCCACAGGGCATGCTGAGCTAGGGTACAGAGGGCAGAGCTGCAGGGTTGTCACAGCACACCCTTCCAAACACTGCCACAGAGCATGCTGAGCTAGGGTACAGAGGGCACGGCTGCAGGGTTGTCACAGCCCACCCTTCCAAAGACACAGGGCATGCCGAGATAGGGTACAGAGGGCACGGCTGCAGGGTTGTCCCCGCCCACCCTTCCAAACACTACCACAGGGCATGCCGAGCTAGGGTACAGAGGGCACGGCTGCAGGGTAGTCACAGCCCTCCCTTCCAAAGACACAGGGCATGCCGAGCTAGGGTAATAGGGCATGGTTGCAGGGTTGTCACAGCCCACCCTTCCAAGACATTGACACAGGGCATGCTGAGCTAGGGTACAGAGGGCACGGCTGCAGGGTTGTCACAGCCCACCCTTCCAAACATTGGCACAGGGCATGCCGAGCTAGGGTACAGAGGGCACGGCTGCAGGGTTGTCACAGCGCACCCTTCCAAAGACACAGGGCATGCCAAGGTAGGGTACAGAGGGCACGGCTGCAGGGTTGTCACATCCCACCCTTCCAAGACATACACACAGGGCATGCTGAGCTAGGGTATAGAGGGCACGGCTGCAGGCTTGTCACAGCCCACCCTTCCAAGACACTGACACAGGGCATGCCGAGCTAGGGTACAGAGGGCACGGCTGCAGGGTGTTCACAGCCCACCCTTCGAAAGACACAGGGCATGCCGAGCTAGGGTACAGAGGGCACGGCTGCAGGGGTGTCACAGCCCACCCTTCCAAGACATTGCCACAGGGCATCCCGAGCTAGGGTACAGAGGACACGGCTGCAGGGTTGTCACCGCCCACCCTCCCAAAACATTGACACAGGGCATGCCGAGCTAGGGTACAGAGGGCATGGCTGCAGGGTTGTCACCGCCGACCCTTCCAAACACTGCCACAGGGCATGCCGAGCTAGGGTACAGAGGGCACGGCTGCAGGGTTGTCACAGCCCACCCTTCCAAACACTGCCACAGGGCATACCGAGCTAAGGTACAGAGGGCACAGCTGCAGGGTTGTCACAGCCCACCCTTCCAAGACATTGCCACAGGGCATGCCGAGCTAGGGTATAGAGGACACGGCTGCAGGGTTGTCACCGCCCACCCTCCCAAAACATTGACACAGGGCATGCCGAGCTAGGGTACAGAGGGCATGGCTGCAGGGTTGTCACAGCCGACCCTTCCAAGCATTGGCACAGGGCATGCCGATCTAGGGTACAGAGGGCACGGCTGCAGGGTTGTCACACCTCACCCTTCCAAACACTGCCACAGGGCATGCCGAGCTAAGGTACAGAGGGCATGGCTGCAGGGTTGTCACAGCCCACCCTTCCAAAACACTGACACAGGGCATGCCGAGCTAAGGTACAGATGGCACGGCTGCAGGGTTGTCACAGCCCACCCTTCCAAACATTGGCACAGGGCATGCCGAGCTAGGGTACAGAGGGCACGGCTGCAGGGTTGTCACAGCCCACCCTTCCAAACACTGCCACAGGGCATGCCGAGCTAAGGTACAGAGGGCACGGCTGCAGGGTTGTCACAGCCCAGCCTTCCAAACATTGGCACAGGGCATGCCGAGCTACGGTACAGAGGGCACGGCTGCAGGGTTGTCCCAGCCCACCCTTCCAAACACTGACACAGGGCATGCCAAGCTAGGGTACAGAGGGCACGGCTGCAGGGTTGTCACAGCCCACCCTTCCAAACAGTGACACAGGTCAATGCGGAGCTAGGGTACAGAGGGCACGGCTGCAGGGTTGTCACAGCCCACCTTCCAAGACACTGCCACAGGGCATGCCAAGCTAGGGTTCAGAGGGCACAGCTGCAGGGTTGTCACAGCCCACCCTACCAAACAGTGACACAGGGCATGCCGAGCTTGGGTACAGAGGGCACGGCTGCAGGGTTGTCACTGCCCACCCTTCCAAATCACTGACACAGGGCATGCCGAGCTAGGGTACAGAGGGCACGGCTGCAGGGTTGTCACAGCGCACCCTTCCAAAGACACAGGGCATGCCGAGCAAGGGTACAGAGGGCACAGCTGCAGGGTTGTCACAGCCCACCCTTCCAAGACATTGACACAGGGCATGCGGAGCTAGGGTACAGAGGGCAGGGCTGCAGGGTTGTCACAGCGCACCCTTCCAAGACATTGACACAGGGCATGCCGAGCTAGGGTACAGAGGGCACGGGTGCAGGGTTGTCACTGCCCACCCTTCCAAACATTGACACAGGGCATGCCGAGCTAGGGTACAGAGGGCACGGCTGCAGGGTTGTCACAGCCCACCCTTCCAAGACATTGACACAGGGCATGCTGAGCTAGGGTACAGAGGGCACGGCTGCAGGGTTGTCACAGCCCACCCTTCTAAGACACTGACACAGGGCATGCCGAGCTAGGGTATAGAGGGCACGGCTGCAGGGTTGTCACAGCCCACCCTTCCAAAGACACAGTGCATGCCGAGCTAGGGTACAGAGGGCACGGCTGCAGGGGTCTCACAGCCCACCCTTCCAAGACATTGCCACAGGGCATGCCAAGCTAGGGTACAGAGGGCATGGCTGCAGGAGTCTCACAGCCGACCCTTCCAAACATTGGCACAGGGCATGCCGAGCTAGGGTACAGAGGGCACAGCTGCAGGGTTGTCACAGCCCACCCTGCCAAACAGTGACACAGGTTATGCGGAGCTAGGGTACAGAGGGCACGGCTGCAGGGTTGTCACAGCCCACCTTCCAAGACACTGCCACAGGGCATGCCGAGCTAGGGTTCAGAGGGCACAGCTGCAGGGTTGTCACAGCCCACCCTTCCAAACAGTGACACCGGGCATGCCGAGCTTGGGTACAGAGGGCACGGCTGCAGGGTTGTCACTGCCCACCCTTCCAAAACACTGACACAGGGCATGCCGAGCTAGGGTACAGAGGGCACGGCTGCAGGGTTGTCACAGCGCACCCTTCCAAAGACACAGGGCATGCCGAGCAAGGGTACAGAGGGCACGGCTGCAGGGTTGTCACAGCCCACCCTTCCAAGACATTGACACAGGGCATGCCGAGCTAGGGTACAGAGGGCATGGCTGCAGGGTTGTCACAGCGCACCCTTCCAAGACATTGACACAGGGCATGCCGAGCTAGGGTACAAAGGGCATGGCTGCAGGCTTGTCACAGCCCACCCTTCCAAGACATTGATACAAGGCATGCCGAGCTAGGGTACAGAGGGCACGGCTGCAGGGTTGTCACAGCCCACTCATCCAAGACATTGACACAGGGCATGCCACGCTTGGGTACAGAGGGCATGGCTGCAGGGTTGTCACAGCCCACCCTTCCAAGACATTGATACAGGGCATGCCAAGCTATGGAACAGAGGGCACGGCTGCAGGGTTGTCACAGCGCACCCTTCCAAGACATTGACACAGGGCATGCCGAGCTAGGGTACAGAGGGCACGGCTGCAGGGTTGTCACGGCACACCCTTCAAAACATCGGCACAGGGCATGCCGAGCTAGGGTACAGAGGGCATGGCTGCAGGGTTGTCACAGCCCACCCTTCCAAACATTGGCACAGGGCATGCCGAGCGAGGGTACAGAGGGCACGGCTGCAGGGTTGTCACAGCCCACCCTTCCAAACACTGACACAGGGCATGCCGAGTTAAGGTACAGAGGGCACAGCTGCAGGGTTGTCACAGCCCACCCTTCCAAACACTGCCACAGGGCATGCTGAGCTATGGTACAGAGGGCACAGCTGCAGGGTTGTCACAGCTCAACCTTCCAAACACTGCCACAGGGCATGCTGAGCTAGGGTACAGAGGGCAGAGCTGCAGGGTTGTCACAGCCCACCTTTCCAAACACTGCCACAGGGCATGCTGAGCTAGGGTACAGAGGGCACGGCTGCAGGGTTGTCACAGCCCACCCTTCCAAAGACTCAGGGCATGCCGAGATAGGGTACAGAGGGCACCTCTGCAGGGTTGTCCCAGCCCACCCTTCCAAACACTGCCACAGGGCATGCCGAGCTTGGGTACAGAGGGCACGGCTGCAGGGTTGTCACAGCCCTCCCTTCCAAAGACACAGGGCATGCCGAGCTAGGGTACAGAGGGCATGGCTGCAGGGTTGTCACAGCCCGCGCTTCCAAACACTGCCTCAGGGCATGCGGAGCTAGGGTACAGAGGGCACGGCTGCAGGGTTGTCACAGCCCACCCTACCAAGACACTGACACAGGGCATGCCGAGCTAGGGTACAGAGGGCACGGCTGCAGGGTTGTCACAGCCCACACTTCCAAAGACACATGGCATGCCGAGCTAGGGGACAGAGGGTACGGCTGCAGGGTTGTCACAGCCCACCCTTCCAAACACTGCCACAGGGCATGCCGAGCTAGGGTACAGAGGGCACGGCTGCAGGGTTGTCACAACCCACCCTTCCAAACACTGACACAGGGCATGCCGAGCTAGGGTACAGAGGGCATGGATGCAGGGTTGTCACAGCCCACCCTTCCAAACACTGACACAGGGCATGCCGAGCTAGGGTACAGAGGGCACGGCTGCAGGGTTGTCACAGCCCACCCTTCCAAAATACTGCCACAGGGTATGCCGAGCTAGGGTACAGAGGGCACGGCTGCAGGGTTGTCACAGCGCACCCTTCCAAAGACATAGGGCATGCCGAGCTAGGGGACAGAGGGCATGGATGCAGGGTTGTCACAGCCCACCCTTCCAAGACACTGACACAGGGCATGCCGAGCTAGGGTACAGAGGGCACAGCTGCAGGGTTGTCACAGCCCTCCCTTGCAAACACTGACACAGGGCATGCCGAGCTAGGGTACAGAGGGCACGGCTGCAGGGTTGTCACAGCCCACCCTTCCAAACACTGACACAGGGCATGCCGAGCTAGGGTACAGAGGGCACGGCTGCAGGGTTGTCACAGCCCACCCTTCCAAACACTGACACAGGGCATGCCGAGCTAGGGTACAGAGGGCACGGCTGCAGGGTTGTCACCGCCCTCCCTTGCAAACACTGACACAGGGCATGCCGAGCTAGGGTACAGAGGGCACAGCTGAAGGGTTGTCACCGCCGACCCTTCCAAACACTGTCACAGGGCATGCCAAGCTAGGGTACAGAGGGCACGGCTACAGGGTTGTCACAGCCCACCCTTCCAAGACACTGACACAGGGCATGCCGAGCTAGGGTACAGAGGGCACGGCTGCAGGGTTGTCACAGCGCACCCTTCCAAAGACACAGGGCGTGCCGAGCAAGGGTACAGAGGGCACGGCTGCAGGGTTGTCACAGCCCACCCTTCCAAGACACTGACACAGGGCATGCTCACACCCCTCAAGTTTTGCAGCGCGTTGTGCTTCCTACTGACTTACAGAATGCTGTGAAACCAAACTTTAATTTACTTATATTTATTTATGTTGAAACTTGTATAGCGCACAGCTACCCCCAACGGGGGTGTCCCGGCGCTACGGACGGTTAACAGTTGTGAGTATCACTGAGCGGCTAAGGGTTGGTAAACAGCCAGGTCTTTAAATTGCGTCGAAATAAACCTTCAGATTCTGTCATACGGAGGGACAATGGTAAGCTGTTCCAAGATTGAGCAGTAATAACTGCAAAGGCTGTGCCTCCCATTCTAGATCGACGAAACCGGGGAGTCCGCAAGAGGCGCAGATGATTCGATCTGAGTGATCGGATGGACTGAGCATGCTTAAGTCTAGCTCTGAGATAGGCAGGACCCTGACCCTGCATTGATCTATAAGTCAGGACCAGAGATTTATACTGAATGCGTCTAGTCACGGGCAGCCAGTGTAACTTTTTTAAGTGTGGTGAGATTGGGTGACGATATGGAATGTTACAGATGATTCTTGCCGCCGCATTCTGCACAATCTGCAGGCGTTTGACCAAGTAGGCTGGTGCTCCAACACACAGGCTGTTCGCATAATCCAGGTGTGATGTTATAAGGGCATAAATAATGGTCCGGCGAGCATCGAAAGGAAGAAAAGGGAGAATTTTGCGTATCATGTGTAGTTTACCAAAACACGCAGATGAGACCTTATTTATTTGAGCCTTGCAGGACAATTCATTGTCAAATCGCTTGCTGTTCTTCCTAACGTGGTAGGAGTACAGGAATTCTCACACATACTCCTGATTGACCCCAGGGCCAGTGAGCTGGTATTGTGTAATTCCAAGACACAAGACATCACCAATGTGCAGATGGCCTGTGATTCAGACCCGAGGGTTACACAGTTCTGTGCCAGATGTCTAAGCTCCGTCCATGACTCAATGATTCTGAGGAACAGCTGCAAACCACACAGTATTGAGTGACATAACGATTCTGAGGAACAGTTACAAACCACACTCCTTAGAGACACGTCACGATTCTGAGAGACACCACACACCATACACCATCGAGACACGTCACGATTCTGAGAGACACAACACCCCATACACCATTGAGACATGGAACATGATGGACATCAGTAGAATGTGGTTGCCACTACATTACTCGGAACTGACCTTAATCACAATAAAATACCATTAAGTAACAAATAGCACAAAATTGTGAACTTAGAAAATTCTATTTTGAGAAACAAATGTCCCCCAATGGGCCACCTGTGCTGTAGCAGATAGATTGTACCACCCAGCCCAGCCCCAATTGGCCCATCCCCTAGCAGTTCAATCCTAACACACACCCCTAAGCCACCTGGCCCACCCTGCTAGGTCAGTCTTAACACCCACCCTAACAACAGCTTCTCCATGACCTGAAGGCACTGGGACACCCATGCATTCCTTTATCTTGGTAGGTGGTTTTCCTGTGATTCTGGGGAGTTGCAGAGCAAGGGTTGATCCCCAGCTCAACCATGCGGGTAACACCTGTGTGGTTGCAGAGGCTTGAGGTAGTACATAGGACCAAGGGCGGCTTTGTACCGTGAATGTACTGCCACAGTCACATGGCAGCGAACCCTTCCATGTGATGCACGATCATCGCGTCTCTCTGGTAGCCGGGACAAGCTGGCACAAGCTGACCCGGTCTTGACTTGTCCCTCTGCCACCTGCTAGCTTCTTGTCAGTGCGAATGTAGGAAGCCTGATCACAGCTCAGCCAATGCCCCATCACTGGCAGCCCTACTCTGCCTTGGTCACTGTGCCAACCTCTTCTCCTCCCTTAGCAGGTCCTATATTTCTGGCCGAAGAGACCCGGATCTTGCTGTATCTTGGGAGTTCTCCATGAGAGACCCCTGCCTTACCTCCAAGGAGCACATCCACGAGACAGCTCCTGGAGCGCCTCAGCTGCCGTGGACATGGCTACACGTTGGCAGGTGCCATAGATGTGTCCTAGTGCGTGATTGGTAGTGATGGCCTCTAAGGTCATCCTTCACTGGATGAGTGCAGGGTATCAATTTCTTCACCACATTCCATCCATAAAAGATGCCAATTCAAGATGCTGACACACGCCTACAAGGCCCTCCACAACCAAGCACCATGATACATCAACCACCGCCTGAGCTGCCACCAATCCTCCGGACACCTGCGCTCCGAATCCCTCGTTCACACTCCCCGCATTCGCCAAAGCTACGGTGGAGGACGCTCCTTTTCCTACCTCGCTGCCACAACCTTCCCCTCAACTTCTGAGCATTGTCCTCACTCCCGGAAAGGGACTCAAGGCCTGGCTTTTTGACTGATCCCGGCAAGAACCCAGCGCCTGGATACCCTAGCAGATGATTAGCCGCACTCTACAAATCTTGATTGATTGATTGATTTTCTGGAACTTATGGACGATGTTCCCCAACAACAAGTAGAGCATCACCTCTGCACCAATGGCAATTACAGGCTGGTGGAGGTAGCTGTGCTGGTCATAGCTGTGGTGGTGGGAGTTCAGCACGTGGCAGCTGTTGTGCAGGCCATGGAGGCATTGATTGATGGCAGAGTTAACTCTGCAGTTGCCAGCTGTGGCAGTGGTGGTGGAGGTAGCTCTTCTGTTGACAGCTGTGATGGTAGTAGCTGTGGCAGCTGTCATGATGATTGTGGTGGTGGTGGCAGCGTTATTGGTGGCGGAGGAGCATGTGGTAGGGACACTCATCGCCACCGTAGCCACATGATGGGAATCACCTGCAGAGGATGTGGTAGTAAGTGTGCGGCACGTGCACACACGTCCCCAACATCTACCACCACGGACACATTCCGTGCCCACCTCTCTGCTGTGGCTGCTTGGATGAAGACCAGTTCACTTAGGATAAACATTGACAAAACTGCACTGGTGCTGTTTGGGGTGCTTCCCTCATATGGTCTCCTTATGAGTCTATCTGAGGGTCCTCACCTTCGCATACTAACTCTGCCAGAAAAGTGGGCACTAATCTGACCTTTGTAATGCAAATAAAGGCACTTACATCCTCTTGGGTTTGCTAACTGGGAATGGCAAGCCGAATAGTGTTGTTTATCCCCATGGACTCGCCAAATCAGTGGTTCAAGCTATTAATTCCTCTCACGTTCACTACTGTAAAACCCTCTACTTGGGTCTTCCTAAATTCCTCAACCAGCACCCTCAGGGTACTTCATATCATGCAGCTAGAATCCTCTTTAGCCTTCCCCCTCCCTGCTGTATCTCCCATCAGAGCTCTCCACTGGCTCCTGGTGGAAAAGTGTCTGATTTTTAAGGCATTGTGTATATGCCCTTGGCCCTCTTTCATGAGCTCTAGAATGACATGGTATTTTCACAGAGGGAAGCTAGGCTCAGCGGCGGCTTCTCTGGCACCTCGCATCTCTCAGGCACCTCTCGCCGTGGAGCCTTTTCCTACCTTGCACCCAAACCTGGGGATGCTTTACCGGTTCACCTGCAGCAAGAAACTCAATATCTCCATTTATGAAAGGGTCTGACGCCTTGGCTATTCTGCTGACCTTTTGTTTAGGGAATTCTCCCTAAGGCTCTTAGCACCGCATCACCCATTTTTGAGTATTTGCTGTACTCTAAAAACACAATTGTAAGGAAACAAGCTTTTGCAGGTTTCCCCCACTCTTTGCCCCTATTTGGACTATTAGCTGCTGGCTTTCGACTCTTAGGAGTGCACTGAGGCCTGCTGTCCAGACCTCAGTGCCAGTGTTCTGACCCATTACAAGAGGTATGTCGAATTGGATGTCCCCAATTGTCAGGTGCTGACTTACTTATAAGTCCCTAGTATATGGTAACCAGGTTACCAAGGGCATGTAAGGCAAAGTGTCCACCCAGGGCTGCAGCCCTGTTTGTGCCACCCTGTGTGTGACAAAGTACAAAATGGCTCCCAGCCTGCCACTGCAGACTGGAAAGACAGTTGTCTCACTGCAAGTTCGACTTTGCCAGTACAACTAATGGCAAAGCCACCAGTATGTGAAAGTCTCCCGTAAGGAAGGCCTATAGAGCCCTAGGGCCAGGAGCTTTATATTGTTAAGTAAGACACATAGGTTTATATATGGCTTAGCTGCAAAACCCCTAAAAGTTGTCGTTTTGCTGAGGAAAGTTAGTAGCCCCATTGGCTAACACAGGGTTACCGTCTGGCATCCCAGCCTGGTTAACTTCTGAATGGGACTACTGCTGGAACCAGCACCTTCTGGTTGGCTGAAGGGGTAATCAATCAATCAGGGGTTGTGAAGCACAGCTACTCACCCGGAGGGGTCTCAAGGCGCTGGGGGGAAGTGGGGGAGGGAGCTCGCAGCTCCAAATCCTTCGTTGAGAGTCATCAGAAGGCTGCCATAGCCCATCAGGGAGCATGCGGTGCGGACGCTCATGGTGATTCGTCGAAGAGCCAGGTCTTGAGGTCCTTCAGGAACTTGGAGAGTGTTGGTGTCTGGCGGAGGTGGAGAGGGAGGGTGTTCCATGCTTTGGCCGCAAGGAAGGAGAAGGAGCGACCTCCTGTTCTGGTCTTCTTGATGCGTGGTATTGTGGCGAGGGAGAGCTGGGCTGAGCGGAGGGATCTTTGAGGTGCGTGGAAAGAGAGGCGGTGGTTCATGTAGGCAGGGCCGGTGTTGTGTACCCTAGCTCGGCATGCCCTGTGCCGGTGTTGTGGAGGGCCCTGTGGGCGTGGGTGAGAAGCTTGAAGGTGATTCTCTTCTCGACAGGGGGCCAGTGTAGTGCCCGCAGGTGTTGGGGGATGTGGCAGTGGCGCGGTGGGTTAAGGACTAGTCTGGCGGTGGCGTTTTGGATGTTCTGGAGTTTGCGGGTGAGGTTCATGTTGATCCCGGCGTAGAGTGCGTTGCCGTAGTCCAGTCTGCTGCTGATGAGGGCGTGGGTGGCGGTTTTCCTGTGTTCAAGGGGATCCAGTTGAAAGTTTTACATAGGACACAGAGGGTGTGGAAGCAGGAAGAGGTGACGGCATTGATCTGGTGGTCCATTTTGAGTTCGGAGTCCAGGATGAATCCGAGGTTACGTGCGTGGTCCGTGGGTGGGGGTGGATTCCCGAAGGTGGGGGGCCACCAGGTGTCGTTCCAGGCGTCACGATGTGGGCCTAAGATGAGTACTTCGGTTTTGTCTGTGTTTAGTTGTAGGCAGCTGTTCCTCATCCACCTGGCGACTGCTTCCATTCCTTCTTGAAAGTTGTGTTTCGAGATGTTGGGTTCGTTGGATAGTGAGAGGATCAGTTGTGTGTCGTCTGCGTAAGATACGATGTTGAGTCTGTGTGTTCTGATGATGGAAGCAAGAGGGGCCATGTAGATGTTGAACAGGTTGGGGATAATGGAGGATCCTTGGGGACTCTGCAGGTTGTTGGCGTGGGCTCTGAGGTGAAGGGAGGGAGTCTGACCTGCTGTGTTCTGCCGGAGAAGAATGAGCGGATCCAGTCGAGGGCTTTGTTCTGGATTCCTGCGTTGTGGAGTCTGCTGGCTAGGGTGCGATGTGAGACTGTGTTGAAGGCCGCGGAGTGGTCCAGGAGGATGAGGGCCAGTCTCTCCTCTGTCGAGGAGGGAGCGTATGTCGTCTGTCGCGGCGATGAGGGCGGTTTCTGTGCTGTCATTCTTCCTGAAGCCTGATTGGGAGGAGTCGAGGATGTTGTTCTCGTCGATGAAGGAGGCGAATTGGCTGTTGACAGCTTTTTCGATGACTTTCACCGGGTAGGGAAGTAGGGAAATCGGTCTGAAGTTCTTGAGGTCGGTGGGGTCTGCCGAGGGTTTCTTTAGGAGAGGGTTGACCTAATGCTTGTTTCCAGTCATCGGGGTATGAGGCGAGGCGGTCTCGAAAGATCGGTTGATGATTGTTTGTAGCTCGGGGCGATGATGTCTGCGGCTCTGTGGTAGATGTGGTGGGGGCAAGGGTCCATGGGGGCCCCGGAATGGGTGCTCCTAATGGTCATTAGGGTGTCTTCAATGCTGAGGGTGGTCCAGCTGTCCAGTGTCGGCTGTGTGGAGCAGGGAGCGGAGGATGTGAGTTCCTCGTGGTGGATGTTGTTGTCGAATTTTTCATAGATGGTCTTGATTTTGTGGTGGAAGAAGGCGCTGAGTTTGTCGCAGAGGTCGTGGGAAGGTGGGATGTCGGTGGACTCGCTGTTGGGTTGGCCGAATTCTTTGATGATCCAGGATAGTTCCTTGCTGTTCTGTGCGTGGGCAGAGATTCTGTCCTGGAGTGCCTTTTTCTTCGAGTGTCTGATGAGTCTGTGGTGGGCCTTGGTGGCTGTTTTGTATTTGTCGAGGATTGCTGCGTTTTCGAGTTCCTCCATAGTTTCTCGAGACGTCTGCAGGTACGTCTGGATTCCCGGAATTCGGTGGAGAACCAGATAGCCTTATTGGCGCGAGGGTCGGAGGATTTCTTGAGGGGAGCGACGGTGTTGGCGCAGCCGGTGATCCATTTGTGTAGGGTACGGGCGGCGGTGGTGGGGTCATTGTCTGAGGCGGTGGGAGCGTAGCGATTGAGGGTGGTGGTGAGCTGCTCGTCGGAGATCTTGTTCCAGTTTCTGCGTTGGAGCTGGGGTGGGCGTCTGCGGGGGGAATTCGCTCTGTAGGTGAAGTGGATGCAGCGGTGGTGCGTCCATGGGAGTTCGGAGGTGTGGCTGAAGGAGATGGAGTTTCCTGCTGTGAAGATAGGGTCAAGGGTGTGTCCTGCTGAGTGAGTTAGTCCTGGTACGATCTGATTGAGTCCGATGACGTGGAGGTTTTCCAGGAGGGAGATGGAGTTGGGGTCTTGGCTGCTGTCGAGGTGGAAGTTGAGGTCACCCACTAGAATGTAGTCGGTGGAGGTGATGGCATGCGGGGTGATTATGTCGGTGATGGAGTCGGAGAAAGGTGCGCGGGGTCCGGGAGGTCGGTAGATGAGGGTGCCATGTAGGGTGGTGGTCAGGTTGACCTGTATCTTGAAGTGCAGGTGTTCCATGAGGTCCGTAGGCCAGTGGGTGTAGGTGCTCAGGTGGAGGTTGGCCTTGTGGACGACGGCGATGCAGCCTCCGGGGCAGTTTGTGTGGTCCTTCTGGGTGATTTTGTAGCCTTCGGGAATAGCGATCGCAATGTCAGGTCCCGAGGTGGGGCTTGTCCAGGTTTCGGTGAGGAAAGCAACGTCAGGAAAGATGCTGTCGAGGAGCTCCCAGATTTTCGTGGCGTGTCTGTGGAGGGAGCGGACGTTGAGGAGAAAGCATTGCAGGGTTTGGGCTGCAGTGGGGGTGTTGGTGGTCGGCGGAAGAGGGTCCTGGGTTTTGGCGATGTTGACAAAGTGGCGGCAACTTCGGCAGGTGAAAGGACCATGGGTGTTGAGAGGTGATTAGAATACGACTTTTTCTCATCTGTGCATATTATTGAAATCCTATCAACACGATTAGGCCTAGAACTGCTAATAATATTGCCAAGTGTGATTTATGCCCATAAATACATGATATTCATGTTGCATTGATTAATGTGTGTGCTGTCTATAAACAATATTTTCCTACATTTGGTGTGATGTCTCTCTTTTGTGACGTGCCGTGTATTTACCGTGGTGGCATGCTATGCCTTTGCTGTACACTTTGCCTCTATAATAATCCAGACTGCTCAGTGCCAAGCTACCCAAGGGTGAGCGTTGGTTGTACAGTTTGTGTAATAAACTGCCCTTGACGGGAGCGGTGGATTCTGCCTGGCTGGGGGACCTAAGCCCCTTGGGTGCCTGCTCTCCCAGGGCGCATCTCCGTAGCTCAGGCAATGCTCTGCCCGTGCCATCTGCCTGACACAGACTGCGGTCCTTGCCCCTGGACTGGACTGCCCTCGCCTCAGTCCTTGCCAGCTGCTGCCTTAATTTTCTTTAATTTGATTTTTATCAGATTTATATTAGTTTTCTAGACAGTCTTTTAGTTTTTAGTCAGTCTTCTACTGACTTAATCCCCCCTCTGCCGCTTCCTGACGCTGCTGCCCCCGCGGCCCCTCCCGTGTTTTTTCCCCGTTCCCGCCTCCCGCCTCCCAGCTGTCCTGTCCTCCCCCGACCTCTACTTAATGGAGGCCGCTGCACACTGAGTCGAGCTAAGCCCCTTGAGTGCCTGCTCTCCCAGAGTGCAGCTCCATAGCTCAGGCAGTGCTCTGCCAGTGCCATCTGCCCGACACAGACCTGGGTTCTCGCCCCTGGACTGGATTGGACTGCCCTCGCCTCAGTCCTTGCCTGCTGCTGCCTTAGTTTTCTTTAATTTGATTTTTATCAGATTTACTTTAGTTTTCTAGACAGTCTTTTAGTTTTTAGTCAGTCTTCTACTGACTTACTCCCCCCTCTGCCGCTTCCCGCCACTGCTGCCCCCGCGGCCCCTCCTGCTCCCGTGTTTTTTCCCCGTTCCCGCCTCCCAGCTGTCCCGCCCTCCCCCGACCTCTACTTAATGGAAGCCGCCGCGCCGCCCGCTGCGCGTCTGCGTGTCTGAGACCGTTCGCGACCCAACCAGCGCCAGGAACCCTGGTCCTCCGACCTACCAATGCTACAGTTCAACGGCTCTCCACGCACTCAACGACGGCAAGAACAACAACTGCAAGCTCTCCTCCCACACAGCACCCGTATGTGGTGCGACACGTTGTCAGTCCCAGGCCCACCCCCACAATCCTATTACTGCAATATCACACAGTTTAAGGGTGCACCCTAGGCTACAACGGCATCAGTAATATGTACATACAAAGAATGATAACACTTTTTAGCAGCACCGCAGGCTGGGGCCACGCGGGTAAAACCAGTGTGAATTGTAAAGTACTTTTGGCAGGAAATCAACATATAAACCAACACCGCCATTTAGTATTGTTAATCACAGGCGGTCCACAGACTGTCACTCCCACACACTCACTCACTCTGCACCGTTACACGATGCAACAGGTACCAGCCCAGTCTGTACAGGACACTCTCGTACACATACGCACCCGACACCCTAATGTGGTGCCACTAATACCCGGCATGTCAACGGATAACACACTGAAGACCCCATGGCTCCAAGTCTCCCGCCACCCTCCTATTCAAACCCACTGTCCCCGACACCCTGGATGGAAGATCACCAGCCCCTCCCTCCGGATACAAGGCCACACGTGGTCGAGGTCACACTTAGTCTGGGTCCCTGGAAAGCAGGTGCGGATAAGTAGTCTAAATATACACGAGGTAGACGTAAACAAAGGGGTCTTGGCGACACTCGGGAAGTTCACCAACAGGTTGTAAAGCAGGTGCAGGTTTGGGGAAATAACTGGTTAGAAACAGGGATCTGCCCGGGCCTTCTGACACCAGCCCAGTTCTGAGAAGCACAAGGGGGTCACTCAGTCTCTTGACCTGCTTCCGAACATTCTCAGAAGTGTTCCTTTAGCCTAGTCACTCACTCTCCCACCTACCTGGCACCAAGACGTCTCCGGGAGGGCCAGGTGGGAAGAGGGCAATCGGTCCACTGTGATGAGGCCTGTGATGGTGCCAGGAAGGTACAAGCGATGAATGGGAAATAACACGGGGAAACCACGCGGTCTGAGGAGCACCGCTTCTGGTACACGTTGATCAGGGTCATGTCCAGGCAATCCAGGCACAAAGTCTGGTGTGTGATACGATGAGCTGCACCAGACACTTCAGGTCACACAACGAAGAGTTGCAAATTCTGTACCTCCCTGGAAATGAAGTACTCTGTCCGGCACACGTTGATGTAGGTTGTGCCTACATCGCATCCTCCATGCACGCCAGCCCACTGCTGCACATTGCTTCCTCCAAGCACGCTAGCACACTGCTGTACATTGCTTCCTCCAAGCACGCCAGCACACTGCTGCACAGTGCGTCCTCCAAGCACGCCAGCACACTGCTGCACATTGCTTCCTCCAAGCACGCCAGCACACTGCTGCACAGTGCGTCCTCCAAGCACGCCAGCACACTGCTGCACATTGCTTCCTCCAAGCACGCCAGCACACTGCTGCACAGTGCGTCCTCCAAGCACGCCAGCACACTGCTGCACATTGCTTCCTCCAAGCACGCCAGCACACTGCTGCACAGTGCGTCCTCCAGTGCATGAATCCAGACAGCGCCAGCAGGCCATGATAACCGTCAGCCTTTCCTTCACTGAAAGCCATTCAGTATAAAAATTTAAAAAACACAAAATGGCGCCATGATTGAGAAGTCTTCTGCCTCCATGACACTAATTGGGGTGGCATGGACCAAATGTAGACAGAGGCCCCCTCCTCTGTGTCCCTGAACTGTTGTTGTACAGATCAAGATGGCCACTAGCGTGACTTCTGGTATGACGCACATATGGTGTATTTGCATATGTGCTAATTCTGTACAGTTTTACTGCACTCAGTAACACTGCATGGAATTAGTGCACATATAAGTACCACTACCAGGCAAAATCGAGGGTGTGGTGTACATACTTAGAGTGTGGAAGTGACGTTTTCAGATGCTGTCAGTTTTGCTCTCTAATAACAAAGAACTTGTAAGCAGGCTGTAACAGATTTCTGCTTATTATATCATCTTCAGAGCCATTATACTAAAACTTCAGTGGCAGATTTTCTTATGTATTTATTTACCTATGAATTTATTCATATAACCCCCAAGGTAAACGTGAGGCATTTTATTTCAGGAAACACACCAACATTATATGATATTGCTTAGCAGGTTAATGAGTGTAGGTAAGTAGCGTTTCCTCCTTCCTGCTTTTTCACTATTCATCATTTAACATCCAAATTCAAAAATTCTCCATGACTTCGTTGGTAGTGGTTATATAGTTTTCAACATAAAGTCAAACTGTGAACTTTTCGGCGTTTCAGGGATGCAGTAGAGTACAATTACATCAACAAACATCATTTCCCCGCATGCGAAACAACGCATGCCATTACAGCGCGGTCATTACAACGACCGCATTGTTACATCGCATGCCATTACAACGCAAGCCGTTGCAAAGACTTGCTGCAGGGGCAGAAGGTGTTGGATTTTAAATCCAACACCTTCCCTACTGCTGCACAGACTGGAGTTGGAATAGTAAATTATACTATTCCAACATCCAGCGCCCCTACAGCAAGTCTTTGTAATGAATTGTGCTGTAATGGTATGCGATGTAACAACGCGGTCGTTGTAATGACCGCGTTGCAATGGCATGCGTTCTAAACGCATGCGTTATAACGTGGCCTATTCGTACTATTTAGATGGCAGATTCTCTTGTAAATTGAAAACATATTAAAAAGAAATTTCCTTGCAGATTTGGTGGGGACTTCTTTCTTTATTGTGGTTAAAATGTATTTCCATGGAAGTCCTGATGAAGGCCCTCATATACGTTTTTCGCCAGAACATATACATGGTTTTTGATTCATAGTGCATAGCAATCTCAATCCAATTAATAATTAATGAAGTTGAGTACAGGAGAAAGAGGGGATCATGTCTGTGGTGATATTTATATCATAAAATATCTTTATTTATGTCAAATTGATTTTGTGTCTAAAACCTGTATCAGTTGTGTAAAAAAGATTTGTTTTTTTTTGTTTGATAATTGTGCACTTTTGAGTTAAAACTTTGATTTCCCAATCATCTTGTCTTTTTTTTCCGAAGCAATTTATCACCTACAAAAATGCACCATCGAAGGTAGGATTGTGAAATTAGCACTACTGTACAGCTAAAGTAATAAAAATATCTACAAAAAATAAAAAAATAAAGAACATATGGGGGTAGAGAATCTATGGAACAGCCATTTCTGTCAGCAAACAATAGTTTACATGCTAGCGCAACATCATAATGAGTGAATAGATCATTTCTGTCCACCAGAACCACACCGGAGATTTACTCCCCACCAGAATAGTTTGAATTGTGGCTCGATTGCAAAAAATGTTTTTAAACAGCTGCCAAACCGAAGTCTCCTTGACCACATGCCCCTTAAATTTCCCAAAAAATGTTTATAAATGATATATATATTTTTATTTTTTGTAGTTTTATATAGCGCAAACTCGACCCGAAGGTATTGGAGCACTTTACATGAGTACTAGTTACATTACACAGGGTCAGATTCATTTTTTAGGCACGGGGAGGTTAAGTGATTTGCCCAGAAACACAGGAGGTTGAGTCAACGTCGAGACTCAAAAGTAATTTCCCACTTTCAAATTGGCAGCTCAGGCCCTTATGCCACATCCTCTCCTGATGGAACTTTAGCTCTAGAAACCAAAGAATGAAAACCACAGCTGAACCTTCACATTAGTGGAGGAAACGTCAGCACAGTTGGTCGATATCATCTGGGTCTTCATTTATAAGTAGTCTCTTAATACCGTTTTTTGAAGAAACAAGAGTTTCTGCCCAAATTTGTATTATAGCCGGGTCTAGTGGCTTAGTGGACTAATGCGCCCACTGTAGGGGCCTGTGTTTGACCTCATGGTCACAGGTTCGAATCCCAGTGGGGTCCACTCAGCCTTTCATCCTTCTGAGGTCGATAAACTGAGTACCATTGAGTTAGGTAACAATAAATGTCTGTTATTCAGCGCCAAGATGCCCTTCTGGGTGAATGCTGACTTTACAAATACATATGTTACGTTATAAGGCATAATACCACCAGTGGTATTACTGCCTGCATTATTACCCCGGGTGACACCAGGGACAATTTCAACTCGCCCTTTGCACAAAGGCACAGAATTCTGAAAGGTAATGAGAAACCTGGTGCGGTAGTGCTGATTTCTGCATGTTATTCCTCATTCCACAGAGGACCGCTGTGGGATCACTGCAGGATTCAAGATGTCACTGAAGGAGGGTGAGGGCCCAGATGGTACGGCAGTCCCAGGGCTCTCTGGGATCATTTTTCTGCTCTCCTCAGGGCCTGAGTCGCTGACGCCCTCGTGGCTGCATCCTTGGTGAGCGAGCTAAGGAGGAAACCACGGAGCCCACCTTCATTGCTGACAGCAGCGTCATCTTAAGGATTTTGAGGCCCCAGTAAGACATATTTTCGGGGCCCCTGTATGGAACAAATTCAAATGTTATTCCTAATTTTCTTCTAATATAGTGACGGTAGTGGAGAATCGGAATTGTATTAGTGCAGTCGTCGCCATGCTGATTCTCCTCTTTATCCAATAGGGTGCACCATTGCTGGTTATTCCAAGAGGGGTCCCTCTGATGTCACTTAGGAGCATCAGGGTCACCAAGAGATACACGTGCTTTCATCTGCGTCCCCACGAATGCAACCAGTGGACATTGGCGTTCTGCACATTTGACAGAAACTCAGATGTTTGCATAGACACCGCCCCCACCCCTTTACTTGCTCCTATATTGCTCTGGTTAAGTGGGCAATACATCAATCAGCATCTGTATAGCGCAGCTCTGTCATCCCTAGGGGTATCTGGGCGCTGTGGATGCAACGTCAGAATAAAGGCCAGAAACGAGCAGAAAGAGGCAGAATAAAGGTCAGAAACGAGCAGAAAGAGGCAAAATAGAGGTCAGAAATGAGCAGAAAGAGGCAGAACAAAGGTCAGAAACTAGCAGAAAGTGGTAGAATATAGGTGAGAAACGAGCAAAAAGAGGCAAAATACAGGTCAGAAACGAGCAGAAAGGCAGAACAAAGGTCAGAAACAAGCAGAAAAAGGCAGAATAAAGGTCAGAAACTAGCAGAAAGAGGCAGAAAAAAGGTCAGAAACAAGCAGAAAGTGGTAGAATAAAGGTCAGAAATGAGCAGAAAGAGGCATAATACAGGTCAGAAACGAGCAGAAAGTGGCAGAATAAAGGTCAGAAACGAGCAGAAAGTGGTAGAATATACATGAGAAACGAGCAAAAAGAGGCAAAATACCGGTCAGAAACTAGCAGAAAGTGGTAGAATATAGGTGAGAAACGAGCAGAAAGAGGCAAAATACAGGTCAGAAACGAGCAGAAAGAGGCAGAACAAAGGTCAGAAACAAGCAGAAAGAGGTAAAATACAGGTCAGAAACGAGCAGAAAGAGGCAGAACAAAGGTCAGAAACAAGCAGAAAGAGGTAAAATACAGGTCAGAAACGAGCAGAAAGAGGCAGAACAAAGGTCAGAAATGAGCAGAAAGTGGTAGAAATAGGTGAGAAACGAGCAAAAAGAGGCAAAATACAGGTAGGAAACGAGCAGAATGTGGTAGAATATAGGTGAGAAACGAGCAAAAAGAGGCAAAATAAAGGTCAGAAACGAGCAGGAGGCAGAATAAAGGTCAGAAACGAGCAGAAAGGGGCAGAATAGAGATCATAAATGAGCAGAAAGAGGCAGAATAACTGTCAGAAATGAGCACAAGAGGCAAAATAACAGGCAGAACGAGCAGAAGAGGCAAAATAGAGGGCAGGAGCGAGCAGAGAAGAGGCAGAAAAACCAGCAGAATACGAGAAAAGTAGGCACAAAAACGAAGGCAGCAAAGGGTAGCGGATTGCGGGTAAGCTGGACAGGACAGTCACAGGGGGTGCCTGAGGACAGCTTTTTACAACCATATGTTAAAAGAAAGGAAAATCAAAATGGCATAAGATCTCTGTATTGCAGCCCTCTGCGTATTCATTCGCACAGAGCTCCTATTGTACATACATTACGGTAACTACGAGAGCTAAGCCTGTCTTCAGTCGGATTTAATCAGAGCATCATTAATACCCTTGGAAGGTACGAGCATCCCAGGGGGCTCATAAAAACCTTATTTCCGGGGGTGACATCCCACCCACAGCTGCCTCAGTCTGCACTGCAGGCGGCCCGGGGAGGGATCTTCAAAGGAAGGGCCTCGTCAAATTATTGATGACCCATGAAATATAAATGGCTGCTGGAGCCCCTCCGCCATCTTGTCTTCACATTATCCTCGTCACTTCCCCTCGAAGCAGTACCTGCTTCCGCTCCTCACCCTGTCTAAACTCTATCTGTTCCTCCATGGCATGTTCTGGATACTTTATGCAGTCTAATACCCACAAACATTGGTTTCACTCTTCGTTTGTAGAGATTTATGTTTTTTGGTGAATGAAGGTTTTCAGGAGTACACTTGGGAAGCTGTGACAGTCATAGTTTCCCAGTATGACTCCTGGAAATCTGTAGAGAACTCCTATTTGCTCGCACATGTATTTTACATGCACAAATATATATTTAAATATAGGGAAATATCTGTTGCTTAAGAGTAATTCCATTGGTTACATTGTTTGTGATGTGGCCCCTAAATATCTGACGAGCAAGATCAGGATATAGGGGACAGAATGTCAAAAATGCAATATCGAGAGTCAGTCTAGGGATCCTGTACCTAACTCCACATAGATGTACCTATGTGGTACGTATGGTACGCAGATGAGGAGTTAGGGATAGTAATCTCCCTCTCTCTCTCTCTCTTTCCAGCATCCTAAGAAACTAATCCACCACAATGGACAACATTCTAGGAAACAAATCCACCACAATGGACAACATTCTAGGAAACTTATCCATCACAATGGACAACATTCTAGGAAACTTATCCACCACAATGGACAACATTCTAGGAAACTTATCCACCACAATGGACAACATTCTAGGAAACTTATCCACCACAATGGACAACGTTCTAGGAAACGTATCCACCACAATGGACAACATTCTAGGAAACTAATCCACTACAATGGACATCATCCTAGGAATATCCACCACAGCAGACAGCATCCTAGGGACACTAACCGACCACAATGTACAGAATCATAAGGAAACGAATCCACCACAGTGGACAGCATCCTAGGGACACTAATCCACCACAATGGACAGCATCAGAGGGAACGTAATCCACCACAATGGACAACATTCTAGGAAACTAATCCACCACAATGGACATCATCCTAGGAATATCCACCACAGCAGACAGCATCCTAGGGACACTAACCGACCACAATGTACAGAATCATAAGGAAACGAATCCACCACAGTGGACAGCATCCTAGGAAACTAATCCACCACAATGGACAATATTCTAGTAAACGAATCCACCACAATGGACAACATTCTAGGAAACTTATCCACCACAATGGACAACATTCTGGGAAGCTTATCCACCACAATGGACAGAATCATAAGGAAACGAATCCACCACAGTGGACAGCATCCTAGGAAACTAATCCACCACAATGGACAATATTCTAGTAAACGAATCCACCACAATGGACAACATTCTAGGAAACTTATCCACCACAATGGACAACATTCTGGGAAGCTTATCCACCACAATGGACAGAATCATAAGGAAACGAATCCACCACAGTGGACAGCATCCTAGGAAACTAATCCACCACAATGGACAATATTCTAGTAAACGAATCCACCACAATGGACAACATTCTAGGAAACTTATCCACCACAATGGACAACATTCTAGGAAACTTATCCACCATAATGGACAACATTCTGGGAAGCTTATCCACCACAATGGACAGCATCCTGGCTGCAGCCAAGAGTCATTCCACATTTGTTTTCTGATGGGGGAGGTTATAATGTCCCTCCCACCAGAAATGGCCTTCCCCTTCCCTCCCCTAATGCCCCTAACCCCCTCCTTGCCACCACAGCCAGAGGTCCCTGCATATATTTACCACCTGCTCTGAGCAGGTGGTAAATGTATGGTAAATTCCATGGAACTGCAAATTCCCCGTGATTTTATGATCAGAAAAACTGGTCCCACACAGTAATTCCACATTCGATGATGTTTAATTTGTAATTGCACGGAGCTGGGGGCGATTACCTGCAAAGTACTGTGCAATTCAGAATGAGAACCCCCGAGCCAACTAAGGCTGCCGCACTACTCCACCTTGTTGAAGTGTTGGCTGGGTCGGCACTTGCACTGACAGAGATGTGGGCCAGTGTCATGGCTCTTTGTTGTAATCCTCAAGGCCTGGGATGGGCCTAGGACTGAGGAACCAGCCTCAGCTAGGGAAGAAGATGAGGTGGGCTGGCCTTAGCTCCCGTACCCTGAGGGAAAGAAGATGAGGCGGACTAGCCTCAGCTCATACACCCTGAGGGAAAGTAGATGAGGTGGACTAGAACAGCTCATGTACCCTGAGGGGAAGAAGATAAGGTGGACTAGCCTCAGCTCATGTACCCTGAGGGGAAGAAGATGAGGTGGACTAGCCTCATCTCATGTACCCTGACGGGAAGAAGGAAAGATGGACTGGCCTCAGCTCATGTACCCTGAGGGGAAGAAGATGAGGTGCACTAGCCTCAGCTCATGTACCCTGAGGGGAAGAAGATGAGGTGGACTAGCCTCAGCTCATGTACTCTGAGGAGAAGAAGGTGAGGTGGACTGGCCTCAGCTCATGTACCCTGACGGGAAGATGAGGTGGACTAGCCTCAGCTCACGTACCCCGAGGGAAAGAAGGAAAGGTGGACTGGCTTCAGCTCATGTACCCTGAAGAAAAAAGAAGATGAGGTGGACTAGCCTCAGCCAATGTACCCTGAGGGAAAGAAGATGAGGTGGACTAGTCTCAGCTCATGTACCTTGAGGGGAAGAAGGAGAGGTGGACTGGCCTCAGCTCACGTACCCTGAGGGGAAGAAAATGAAGTGGAATAGCCTCAGGTCATATACCCTGAGGGGAAGAAGATGGATTGGGCTAGCACCAGCTCATGTACCCGGAGGGGAAGAAGATGAGGTGGACTAGCCTCAGCTCATGTTACCCTGAGGGGAAGAAGATGAGGTGGACTAGCCTCAGCTCATATACCCTGGAGGGAAGAAAATGAGGTCGACTAGCCTCAGCTCATATACCCTGAGGTGAAGAAGATGAGGTGGACTGGCCTCAGCTCATGTACCCAGAGGGGAAGAAGATGAGGTGGACTAGCCTCAGCTCATGTACCCTGAGGGGAAGAAGGTGAGGTGGACTGGCCTCAGCTCATGTACCCGGAGGGAAAGAAGATGAGGTTGACAAGCCACAGCTCATGTACCCAGGGGGCAAGAAGGTGAGGTGGCCTAGCCTAAGCTCACGTACCCTGATGGGAAGAAGATGAGGTGGACTAGCCTAAGCTCACGTACCCTGATGGGAAGAAGATGAGGTGGACTAGCCTCAGCTCACGTACCCTGAGGGGAAGAAGATGAGGTGGACTAGCCTAAGCTCACGTACCCTGATGGGAAGAAGATGAGGTGGACTGGCCTCAGTTCATGTACCCTGAGCGGAAGAAGATGAGGTGGATTAGCCACAGCTCATGTACCTTGAGGGGAAGAAGGAGAGGTGGACTGGCCTCAGCTCATGTACCCTGACGGGAAGAAGATGAGGTGGACTAGCCTCAGCTCATGTACCCTGAGGGAAAGAAGGAGAGGTGAACAAGCCTCAGCTCATGTACCCTTAGGGAAAGAAGATGAGTTGGACTGGCCTCAGCTCACGTACCCTGATGGGAAGAAGATGAGGTGGACTAGCCTCAGCTCATGTACCCTGAGGGAGAGAAGGAAAGGTGGACTGGCCTCAGCTCATGTACCCTGAGGGGAAGAAGATGAAGAGGACTAGCATCAACTCATGTACCCTGCAAGGAAGAAGGAGAGATGGACTATTCTCAGCTCAGGTACCCTGAGGGGAAGGAGAGGTGAAAAGTCTCAAGCCATGTACCCTAAGGAGAAGAAGATGAGGTGGACTAGCCTCAGCTCATGTACCTTGAGGAGACGAAAATGAGGTGGACTTGCCTCAGCTCATGTACCCTGAGGAGACGAAAATGAGGTGGACTGGCCTCAGCTCATGTACCTGAGGGGAAGAATAGGAGGTGGTCTAGCCTCAGCTCATCTACCCTGAGGGGAAGAAGATGAGGTGAACTGGCCTCAGCTCATGTACCTAAGGGGAAGAATAGGAGGTGGACTGGCCTCAGCTCATGTACCCTGAGGGGAAGAAGGAGAGGTGAACAAGCCTCAGATCATGTACCCGGAGGGGAAGAAGATGAGGTGGACTGGCCTCGGCTCATGTACCCTGAGAGGAAGAAGATGAGGTGGACTGGCCTCAGCTCCCTTACCCTGAGGGAAAGAAGATGAGGTGGACTACCCTCAGCTCATGTACCCTGACGGGAAGAAGACGAGGTGAACGAGCCTCAGCTCATGTACCCCGAGGGGAAGAAGGAAAGGTGGACTGGCCTCAGCTCATGTACCCTGAGGGGAAGAAGATGTGGTGGACTAGCCTCAGCTCCCGTACCCCGAGGGGAAGAAGAAGAGGTGGACTAGTCTCAGTTCATGCACCCCGAGGGGACGAAGATGAGGTGGACTAGCCTCAGCTCATGTACCCTGACGGGAAGAAGATGAGGTGGACTAGCCTCAGCTCACGTACCCCGAGGGGAAGAAGGAAAGGTGGACTGGCCTCAGCTCATGTACCCTGAGGGGAAGAAGATGAGGTGAACGAGCCTCAGCTCATGTACCTTGAGGGGAAGAAGAAGAGGTGGACTAGCCTCAGCTCATGTACCCTGACGGGAGGAAGATGAGGTGGACTAGCCTCAGCTCACGTACCCCGAGGGGAAGAAGATGAGGTGGACTGGCCTCAGCTCACGTACCCCGAGGGGAAGAAGATAAGGTGGTCTAGCCGCAGCTCACGTACCCTGATGGGAAGAAGATGAGGTGGACTGGCCTCAGCTCCCGTACCCTGACGGGAAGAAGATGAGGTGGACTGGCCTCAGCTCCCGTACCCTGAGGGAAAGAAGATGAGGTGGACTAGCCTCAGCTCATGTACTCTGAGGGGAAGAAGATGAGGGTGACTAGCCTCAACTCAAGAGGTGAACTAGCCTCAGCTCCTGTACCCTGAGGGGAAGAAGTTAAGGTGAACAATCTGCGCCATCGTCTGCACTGTCACCTGCACTATTACCTGCACTGTCACATGCACTGTCAGCTGCACTGTTACCTGCACTGTCACCTGCGCCTTCGTCGGCACTGTTACCTCCACTGTCACCTGCACTATTACCTGCACTGTCACCTGCACTTTTACTTGCATTGTTACCTGCACTGTTGACTGCACTGTCACCTGCAGTGTCACCTTCACTGTTACCTGCACCGTCACCTGCACTGTTACCTGCAATGTCACCTGCACTGCCCCCTGCACTGTCACCTTCACTGTCACCTGCACTACTGCTTGCACTGTTACCTGCACTGTCACCTGCACTGTCAGCTGCACTGTCACATGCACTGTCACATGCACTGTCACCTTTCACTGTTAACTGCACTGTTGCCTGCCCTGTTGCCTGCACTGTTGCCTGCACTGTTACCTGCACTGTTACCTGCACTGTTAACTGCACTGTTAACTGCACTGTTGCCTGCACTGCCACCTGCACTGTTTCCTGCACTGTTGCCTGCACTGCCACCTGCACTGTTACCTGCACCTGTCACATGCACTGTTACCTGCCCTGACATCTGCACTGTTACCTGCACTGTTACCTGCACTGTTACCTGCACTGTCACCTGCATTGTTACCTGCACTGTCATCTGCACTGACACCTGCACTGTCACCTGCACTGTTAACTGCTGTCTTATCTGCACTGTCACCTGCACTGTTACCTACACTGTCACCTGCACTGTTACCTACACTGTACCCTGCACTGTTACCTGCACCTGTCACCTCGCACTGTTACCTGCACCTGTCACCTGCACTGTTACCTGCAATCCGGGATTTGCGCGCTGGGCGTCTGCTCAGTGGTGCGCAAGTGTAGGCCCGGAGCCTGCAGGATTCCCTTATGCCCTGTATGTTTAAATCGTTCGAGTGACTGTTCTCCATCTGCCGTCCGTGGATCTCGAGGGCTCTCTCGCGAGAAAACACGTAAGTAAGAAGAGGCCTGGGGACATTCGCCAGATGGTAACTCTGGCCTCCATCATGAGGTCAGGCTGGGCCTCAATCATGAGGTCAGGCTGTACCTCCATGCCTCTTGCATTACTGGGCCATGCAGATAGAGACGGAACATGCGGTGACAATGGTGCAATTATAACCTGGTTTGGCAGTAAAAGGCAGAGGTAATTGAGGTGCATTGGGCTCCAAAGGCCCCTGGACCCGGTGCTACTGCACCTGCTGCACTGTTGGCAGCTGGGAACACGTCCTGCTCATGCAGGGGTAGGCTGTGCTTGACAGAGGAGTGCGGCTGGGTTACTTTTGTGCTTAAATCACATAAAGGTTTAAGAGTCAGCTAGTGTGGTGATGCCACCAATGCCAGTCTGGCAGGCTGGGGTGGTGACAGAGCCGGGCACTAGTTTGGTACTTTGGGTGAGGTTAGAGTTAGACGTTTGGCGAGGATAGTACTGGGTGCCAGTCTGGCAGGTTGGGTAGAGATAGGGTCTGATACTGGTCTGGCAGGCTGGGGTGGCATTCGAGTCTGATGCCAGTCTGGTACGTTTGGTGAGGATGGTGCTGGGTGCCATACTGAGGGGTTGGGAGGAGATAGAGTCTGATGCCAGTCTGGCAAGCTGGGGTGGTGACAGAGCTGGACATCAGTCTGCTACCTTGGGTGAGATTAGATACAGACACCAGTCTGGTACGTTTGGTGAGGATGGTGCTGGGTGCCAGTCTAGCAGGTTGGGTGGTGATAGCCTCGGATGCTAGTCTGGCAGGTTGGATGGTGATAGAGTCTGATGCCAGGCTGGCAGGTTGGGTGTTGATAGAGTCTGATGCCAGTCTGCTAGTTTTGGGTGGTGATAGAGTCTGATGCCAGCCTGGCAGGTTGGGTGGTGATAGAGTCTGATGCCAGTCTGGCAGGTTGGGTGGTGATAGAGTAAGATGGCAGTCTGGGAGGTTAGTTGAGGATAGAGGTGGTTGCCAGTCTGGCAGGTTGAGTGGTGATAGCCCCGGATGCCAGTCTGCTTGTTTGGGTGAAGATAAAGTGTAAGATGTCAGTCTGGCAGGTTCGGTGGTGACAGCCCCGGATGCCAGTCTGGTAGAGCAGGATGTTAGTCTGGCAGGTTGGGTGGTGATAGAGTCTGATGCCAGTGTGGCTAGTTGGATGGTGATAGAGTCTGATGCCAGTCTGCTAGTTTTGGGTGGTGATAGAGTATGATGCCAGGCTGGCAGGTTGGGTGGTGATAGAGTTTGATGCCTTTTTGGCAGGTTAGATGAAGATATCGTTGTTTGCTAGTCTGGCAGGTTGGATGGTGATAGAGTCTGATGCCAGTGTGGCTAGTTGGGTGTTGATAGAGTCTGATGCCAGTCTGCTAGTTTTGGGTGGTGATAGAGTCTGATGCCAGGCTGGCAGGTTGGGTGGTGATAGAGTTTGATGCATTTTTGGCAGGTTACATGAAGATATCTTTGTTTGCTAGTCTGGCAGGTTGGATGGTGATAGAGTCTGATGCCAGTGTGGCTAGTTGGGTGTTGATAGAGTCTGATGCCAGTCTGCTAGTTTTGGGTGGTGATAGAGTCTGATGCCAGGCTGGCAGGTTGGGTGGTGATAGAGTTTGATGCCTTTTTGGCAGGTTAGATGAAGATAGCGTTGTTTGCTAGTCTGGCAGGTTGGATGGTGATAGAGTCTGATGCCAGTGTGGCTAGTTGGGTGTTGATAGAGTCTGATGCCAGTCTGCTAGTTTTGGGTGTTGATAGAGTCTGATGCTAGTCTGGCAGGTTGGATGGTGATAGAGTCTGATGCCAGTCTGCTAGTTTTGGGTGGTGATAGATTCTGATGCTAGTCTGGCAGGTTCGGTGGTGACAGCCCCGGATGCCAGTCTGGTAGAGCAGGATGTTAGTCTGGCAGGTTGGATGGTGATAGAGTCTGATGCCAGTCTGCTAGTTTTGGGTTTTGATGCCAGGCTGGCAGGTTGGGTGGTGATAGAGTTTGATGCCTTTTTGGCAGGGTAGATGAAGATAGCGTTGTTTGCTAGTCTGGCAGGTTGGATGGTGATAGAGTCTGATGCCAGTGTGGCTAGTTGGGTGTTGATAGAGTCTGATGCCGGTCTGCTAGTTTTGGTTGTTGATGGAGTCTGATGCCAAGCTGGCAGGTTGGGTGGTGATAGAGTTTGATGCCTTTTTGGCAGGTTAGATGAAGATAGCGTTGTTTGCTAGTCTGGCAGGTTGGATGGTGATAGAGTCTGATGCCAGTGTGGCTAGTTGGGTGTTGATAGAGTCTGATGCCAGTCTGCTAGTTTTGGGTGGTGATAGAGTCTGATGCCAGACTGGCAGGTTGGGTGGTGATAGAGTTTGATGCCTTTTTGGCAGGTTAGATGAAGATAGCGTTGTTTGCTAGTCTGGCAGGTTGGATGGTGATAGAGTCTGATGCCAGTGTGGCTAGTTGGGTGTTGATAGAGTCTGATGCCAGTCTGCTAGTTTTGGGTGGTGATAGAGTCTGATACCAGGCTGGCAGGTTGGGTGTTGATAGAGTCTGATGCCAGTCTGCTAGTTTTGGGTGGTGATAGAGTCTGATGCTAGTCTGGCAGGTTGGATGGTGATAGAGTCTGATGCCAGTCTGCTAGTTTTGGGTGGTGATAGAGTCTGAGGCTAGTCTGGCAGGTTGGATGGTGATAGAGTCTGATGCCAGTGTGGCTAGTTGGGTGTTGATAGAGTCTGATGCCAGACTGCTAGTTTTGGGTGGTGATAGAGTCTGATGCCCGGCTGGCAGGTTGGGTGGTGATAGAGTTTGATGCCTTTTTGGCAGGTTAGATGAAGATATTGTTGTTTGCTAGTCTGGCAGGTTGGATGGTGATAGAGTCTGATGCCAGTGTGGCTAGTTGGGTGTTGATAGAGTCTGATGCCAGTCTGCTAGTTTTGGGTGTTGATGGAGTCTGATGCCAGGCTGGCAGGTTGGGTGGTGATAGAGTTTGATGCCTTTTTGGCAGGTTAGATGAAGATAGCGTTGTTTGCTAGTCTGGCAGGTTGGATGGTGATAGAGTCTGATGCCAGTGTGGCTAGTTGGGTGTTGATAGAGTCTGATGCCAGTCTGCTAGTTTTGGGTGGTGATAGAGTCTGATGCCAGGCTGGCAGGTTGGGTGGTGATAGAGTTTGATGCCTTTTTGGCAGGTCAGATGAAGATAGCGTTGTTTGCTAGTCTACCAGGTTGGATGGTGATAGAGTCTGATGCCAGTGTGGCTAGTTGGGTGTTGATAGAGTCTGATGCCAGTCTGCTAGTTTTGGGTGGTGATAGAGTCTGATGCCAGGCTGGCAGGTTGGGTGGTGATGGAGTTTGATGCCTTTTTGGCAGGTTAGATGAAGATAGCGTTGTTTGCCAGTCTGGTAGGTTGGGTGGTGATAGCCTGAGATGCCAGTCTGGTAGGTTGGGTGGTGATAGTCCTGGATGCCAGCCTGTGTGGAAGTATCTAATAACAGCGCGGAGGCAACAGGACAAGCTCAGCGTGCCCTTTAATATGCACCTGAGCCACAGTCTCCAGAGTAACTATCAGAAATCAAAACATGCTCTTCCCTGTAGAATCCTGGAACATTCAAGAGAGTACTTGCTACAGAACCCCTTCAAGGTTACACTGTAGAAGGATGCCACCGTCTGGAAGGTAATCTGAGAAGAGGATCTGATGGCAGTCTGGCAGTGTAGAAAAGTTTTTTTTTTTTTTAATTTTTAATTTTGTATTACCCATTAAGCAATAATGATACATATAATTGCATAGGCAGATACATCATTATACATTCTGTACATCAACATGTCATATACAATAGTTTCCACAGCAACAGATATTGTATAGGTCTGTTGTAGATTATTCGTATTTGTTGACATTGCATAAGACAGCCAGAATTGAAACTTTATATTGCCAACCATCTGTTTTCCCCCTCATTTTCCCAAGTGTCTGTGGTCTCCCTGTATATAACGCGTATTATCCTGACTAAGCATTAATAGTAATATCTACTGGGTGTAACATTAAGTGAACACAAGGAGATGATGGACGGAGCGCTGAAACTTTTCAGACACTCACCCCCAGTCACAGATCTCGGTTGAATCCATCATGGTTCTTTAGCTCACTTCGCCACCCCAGTTCAGACACAGCTATATGCAAATCAGTCTTGACCCTGTACCTCATGGGAACAGTCCAGCCCGAACTGCCAAGCCATGTCTTCCCTGGACCGGAATCAAACATCCTGGGACCAGTTTCGGGCTAACAGCCCTCATCAGCCAGGCTAGTTTGAATCCAGTGGCAAAGTGAGCAAGGGACCCACGTCTGGGCATACCCTGCCAACGTAGGGCGAACAAAGCAAACACAAAGAGATGATGGACTGAGTGCTGAAACTTTTCAGACACTCAGCCCCAGTCACAGATCTGGGTTGAATCCATCATCGTTCTTTAGCTCACTTCGCCACCCCAGTTCAGACACAGCTATATGCAAATCAGTCTTGACCCCGTGCCTCATGGGAACAGTCCAGCCCGAACTGCCAAGCCATGTCTTCCCTGGACCTAAGTTGGCAGGGTATGCCCAGAGGTGGGTCCCTTGCTCACTTTGCCACTGGATTCAAACTAGCCTGGCTAATGAGGGCTGTTAGCCCGAAACCGGTCCCAGGATGCTTGTTTCCGGTCCAGGGAAGACATGGCTTGGCAGTTCGGGCTGGACTGTTCCCATGAGGCACAGGGTCAAGACTGATTTGCATATAGCTGTGTCTGAACTGGGGTGGCAAAGTGAGCTAAAGAACGATGATGGATTCAACCCAGATCTGTGACTGGGGGTGAGTGTCTGAAACGTTTCAGCACTCCGTCCATCATCTCCTTGTGTTTGCTGTGACATTAAGTGTGTCTTGAGGGGGTCCCATATGTCTCTGGGGCGTGAAGTTGGTGGGAGTAGTTCAGCTTAAGCAAGTGTTTGTTCCTGCCAGTACAGCATATCTCTGATCCATTCCTTGAACTTCGGAGCTCTTCCTCATCCCCATCTACATGCTACTCTTCGTTTGGCTAATAGGAGCCCTAATGACAAAAACCGTCGGTATCCTGCTTCGATATGTTCCGTGTATCCCAATAAAGCTAGTGTTGGAGATGCTGTAATTGACAGTGACGTCATCTGTTCTAGTGCTACAAACACTTGTCAGTATTCATTAATGCTATTGCAATTCCAAGCGAGGTGTAAAAAATTCCCCCCTTCCATCCCACATCTGTCACATCGATCATTATCTCTCAATTTGTATTTGTACATTTTGACAGGGGTATAGTAGGTACGTTGTAAAAATTTGAAATGAATAACACGCAAGCGGCTGCTGGCCGACACTTGCTCTGTTTGAGTACAGCAATAGATCCATTGCTTGTCAGTTATTTCCTGACCAATATCTGTAGTCCATTTTTGCCTTGCGGGGCATTGTTCTAACACCTGGTTTGTATGTATGTTATGATATAGTGCGGACACTACATGTGCAGCCGTCGCACATTGTAGCAGCATATGTAGCAGGGTACCTGTGGCTCCTGCGGATACGAGGGTGTGTATTCTTTAATAGCTTGCCTCAACCTAACATATAGGAAAGTGTCCATAGGAGTGGGTGTCGAGTTCACAAACATCTGTTCCATTGTGTGGAACTTCCCATGCAGATAGAGGTCTCCCCAACATGTTATATCTAACTTGTTTATAACTTTTTTGAAGGCCACTTCTTGAATCACCTGTATCTGTGGGTGATACACTAGCAGTGTAGAAAAGTGGATTATTATTTGGGGTGGACAAGTGTCCATCTCAAAGGATAAGGCCACCTCCTGCTAGATGTCACACAAATTACATTTTTAAAAAACCTGTGCTCCATCCCTGGTCATGTGAGACAAAGCAGTCAGGCTTAAATCAAAAGTAATGTGTAAAGTATTTAAGCAGTGAATTCACAGTAGAAAAAGTCACACAAAACACAATAAAACTCCACAACGAATTGTAAAATAAAGAGAAGAAAATGATTAGTAATATAAGGCCAAAAACAACAAAACAGCAAGGGGAACTAGAGATATACATTTTTGAAGATTTAATGGAAGCTAGCACCAAAAAGCACAAAGCACCAATGATAGTCAATGGAAGCAGTAGAGTGGGTGCTAAGTGCAATTTGAAGCGACTACGATGGAGCTCTGGTTGGATACAACAAATGGATTGGTCCCAGTGAAATCCTGGAAGGGAGAAAGTTTCAAAAAGTTTCTAAGTTCTAACACAGGAAGAGACTTTGTCACTGAAAGAGACTTTGTCACTTTTTGAGAGGAAAAGTCCTTCCTGAGTGGGCCTCTGTTGAAACTGTAACCGCCACTATGGAACCAAATGCCTCATACTTGCAGCAGGCAGAGCCCGCCGTGGCTGTAGCTTTGAAGATTTCTCAATGAAAATGTTCTAAGTCCCAACACAGATTTCTTTCAGAGGTGCTGGTAGCTTTGACCAGGATGGAGCTGAAATTCAATCCGACTCCGTGGAACTGTCAGCCGGATACTTTTTCCCACAGGTCCCCTGAAGCTCTGGAGCAAAGGTTTTCTAAAGTTTCCAAACTTTCTTCTGGTGCCCAAAACAACCCTAGCAGTGCACTTCTAAGGCTCCCTGGACCTCATATGGGGGGTGGGGAGGGGGTACTTAGAGACTTTCATGGTGTCAGGCAGAGGCCAACAGCAAAGTCCAGACCATGTTCAGTTGCCACTGGTCAGCTGGGTAGTTCAGGGAAAATGCCTCTTGCAGCTTGTTGTGTCCCTACAGCTACACAGGTGAACAGCCAACTCCCCCCTAGAGTCCACATCTTTGTCCTTGGCACAAGAATGAGCATGTCCAGTCCTTCAGGTCACAGACAGCAGGACCAGACCTCTTATGATTTTCCACAGGTTCAGAGAATGTTCTAACCAACCTTTATGGGTGGCACTTGCTGGTGGGCCGAGGTGACTTGAAATGAAATGAAATTTGTACTTGTAAAGCGCACCCATACCCCCAAAGGGGTGTCCAGGCGCTGTACGCATACCGCTGTGGAACCCTTCCTGGCTTTTCCCTGTGAAATGTCCACTCCTGGGCACCCCCAGGGTGAAGCCAGGCATCCCAGCGCTGTTGGGGCCGTTGTGGAGATTAAGCAAGCTATTCCCCAGAGTTGCAGAGTGGGACCCATGATTAGAATAGGCACCGAGGCGAGAATTATCAGGTCCGAGGAAATTGAGCCCAAGACCCGCCGAGGCGGGAATTGAACCCTGGTCCCGGGCCAGATCTCTGCGTCAGGGTCTGCCGCTCTAACCATTGAGCCACACTTCTCCACTGCTTCTTCTTAACTAACTAACGGGGTAAACGTTCCCAGGGACAACCCTGAATACTTTTTCAGGTGTTCCTGTTTGCCCTCATGCAACGAACCCCACAGTGCACCTTACTCCTAAAATCCAAGATTGGGAAACCCTTCCCCTTGTTCAGAGCCTGTGTGCCCGCCCACAGGTGCAGCTGGGGTCTAAGCCGTCCACTCCTCGGTGGTCACTGACAACTGCTTCTGGAGGTCGCTTTCCTCCCAGTAGGTTTGATGCCAGCCGGGCTAGGGGGACAAAAGCTGAACAGGGCTTTCTAAGTGTCCCCTAACATTTACTTGTGAGAAGCCAGGCCCCTTTCAAGTACCTGGGCTCACCTCAACTGAACGTCCTGTCAGGGGAGAAATCACCCTCCCCCCCACCTCCCAGGCCATTGTCTCTCATCTGGGAGCGCTTTTCACATCTCTCTCACGCCCAGTTCAGGTCAGGTGTAGGCTGGGAAGGTGCTGCAGAGCTAATAGAAATTATCCTCCAGCAGCTTCAGACATGGTGGTAAAGGTAACTTTTAAAAGTTTTATTTCCAATATATTTATTAAAAATCCAACTTCACCATTATATTGGATGTTTATTAAATATAAAAATAAGTCTTTTAAGTGGAGACTTTAGCTGGTGCAGGTCAAACATTATAGATTGAAGTGCATTATCTGTACTTTGACTTTTCCTATGTACCAGTTACAGCCTGACTAGGGGCAATGACGTCATGGGCCTAGTCACTGGAGGAACATGCCACTTCTAATGCCACACATATTCCACTCTTAAATATTGTAATTGTATTTATATAGTGTCTACTACCCCTGACAGGGCATAAAAGCGCTTTATGCTGGGCAGCACGCTGCTCTGGAACCCAAGGTTAGTGGTTAGTCCAGTGTTATTGGTTACTGTTAGTTATTGGGATTAGTCGTGTGTGCTCAGCAAACCATTCTGTGCAGTCATTCCAGTTTCTTTGCAACAGATTACATTCGAAGGAGTAAGGTGTGATCATTGGGGGGTGTGAGTTCATGTAGATGGTTGGTGGGGTTAATAGATGAGCGTGAGAAGATTAGGTATACTAAGGTTGCAGGGGTGTGACATGCAAAGGAGAGTTTTTTATTTTATTTTTTATAGCGCAAACGCGACCTGAAGGTATTGGAGCGCTTTACATGAGCACCAGTTACAATACAGAAGGACACATTCATTTTTTTGGTGGGCCCAGGGAGATTAAGTGATTTGCCCATAATCACAGGATGTTGAGCCAACACCAAGACTCGAACCTGGGTCTCCAGCTCCAAAGTTGGAGGCTCTAGCTGTTACACCACATTCTCTCTTATGATCTGTATTGTGGGCAATTTGGAGAAATACAATGATAGTGATTAAGGCAAACATGATCAGGACTTTGAAAAGGTTGTGCTCAGAGAAAGGAGGTGTGCAGAGGATGGATTGGAAGGAGAGGGTCTATTTAGAAGAAAAAAGGTAAATGTTTTAAGTAAAGGTCAGTTTTGATTCCTGATTGAGAAATATAGAGGTTGCCTTTTGAGATAGCCTGCAATTTCAAGATGCAAGACTTTAAAAAGAAATAGTATCATTTGTATGCACAGACAGTGATCTATTAGGTACTTGTGATAGGCACTAGAATCAGGTGAACAGTCCATCTACTTCAAGGCTACAACTATGCCCCACTCCAACAAAGTCAGCTGCTCAGCTCAGGGGTAGGAAGCATAAGGTAATAGCTGGACGCATAGACTGGAAAAATCAAGAGCTTTAGGCTGTGCTTGTAGGAAGCAGCAACCTCGTGATCATAGCAATGTGGGACGATATATAGGTAAATAATGCAAACATCGAAAAAGAGATTCTTTAAATGCTGGAGTGGATGTCTAGTCGTGTCTATCTGTAAGTTTTGTTCACAGTATTAATTGTAAAAAGCAAAGTGGGATCCTTTAGGAGCCCCTGGCTGTAGCATGGCACATGAGGGAGGGTAAGGACAGAGTCTCAGACATTGGAAGCGTATTACCTTCACTCCCGTGGCTGGACGTGGAGATCTAGACACTGAGGTGTGAAGGATCGTGACTGGGCTCACTTTAGAAATTAAATGAAGACTTTGTAAGCAAAGGGCTGCTGATTAAACGTCCTGAAGCACTGCCCTCTGGTGAATAGAAGGGGCGGGTTTGGACTGCAGAGTCTGTTTCTGTAAGGTGAAGGAGGGCCTTGAGGCGAAGCCTAGAATTTTGTCTTTCTTGATCACAAACAAATACCGAAATGTCACACCTGTTTATGTGTGCTCTAGGCAGGAGACTACCCTACAGTGAGGGGCATCATTACACAAAGGCTGTCTCTGGAGAACAGCCAAGAAACTGCATTCACATTCTGACACCAATAATTGCAATGTTTTCTTAGGTGTTCAGTGCCTTCAAAGTCTCATTAAGCCTTTCTGAAACGCTATCTGAACCGACACCGCCCTGATCGCTGCCATCGACGACATCGGAACCCTCCTGGTTCGGGGGGAAACAGCGGCCGTGATCCTCCTTGAACTCTCAGCAGCGTTCAATACCATATCCCACCACACACTCATCAAGAGACTCCACCACATTGGGATCCGGGGAGATGCCCTCAAATGGATCGCATCCTTCTTTATAGAATGAAACCAGAGAATCCACCTTCCACCCTTCACCTTGGAACCCATGAGCACCATCTACGTCGTCCCTCAAGGCTCTTCACTCAGCCCCACCTTGTTCAACACCTACTTGACGCCCCTGGTCAACATCGTCAGAACCCATGGCCTCAACATCATATCCTATGCAGACGACACCCTGCTTATCCTCTCACTCTCTAAAGACCCCTCCACCACCAGGACCAACTTCCACAACTGCATGACGAGTGTCGCTGACTGAATGAAGACCAACTGTCTGAAGCTCAACACTGACAAGACAGAAGTATTGATTTTTGGGAATAACACCTCCCTGTGGAACGACACCTGGTGGCCCTCCGAACTCAGACCTACACCCACACCGACAGACCACACCTGCAACCGTGGCATCATTCTTGACGGCAAACTCACCATGAAATGCCAGATCAACGCAGTCTCCTCTGTCTGCTTTCACACCTTCCACATGCTATGAAAGATCTTCAGATGACTCCCTGTCAACACCAGGAAAACCGTCACTCAAGCCCTAGTCACCAGCCTGATGGACTACAGCAACATGCTCTACGCAGGACTCACCACCCAACTCATGAAGAGACTCCAGACGATATAGAACTCAGCTGCCAGACTCGTCCTCGACCTTCCCAAATGAACCCACATCACCCCCCACCTCAGGAACCTCCACTGTCTCCCCATCCAGAAGAGATACCAATTCAAGAAGCTGATACACGCCTACAAGGCCCTCCACGACCAAGGACCAGTGTACATCAACCACTGCCAGAACTTCTAACAACCCTCCAGACACCTGCGCTCCGCCTCCCTCGCCCACATGCCCAGCATCTGCCAAAGCAACAGTGGAGGACGTTCCTTCACCTACCTTGCCACCAAGACCTTCCCCTGCACCTCCGAATATCATCCTCTCTCCCTGAATTCAGAAAGGGACTCAAGACCTGGCTTTGCGACTGATCTCAACAAAAACCGAGAGACTAGATACCCTCATGGGTGATTAGTTGTGCCCTAAAAATTTGAGTTGATTGATTGATTCAATATCTGAAATGCTAACTTTAAAGGACCCTGTGAAAGCCAGTCTCATTTAATTTGCAACTTATTTTAGGTAAAATGTGAAAAGAAAGCCGCTGCTAGAGTATCACAAGCAAACAGCCTATTTATTGCTTTTTCATAGATTTGCGAATCACTACTGCAATCGAGGCAATGAAAGAATGAACAATTAAAAATTTAAAAATACTCAAAATGAAAGGTGTAGGTAGAATAATGTAAACATGAAACAGTATGTTTCCTCCTTAGGCTTCAGTTACAATATTAACTGTAGACAGCGTCAGATAAATGTTTGTTCCATTAACAACACTACTGAGCAATGAAAACTGGGGGATGACCACCCAAAGAGGGGTCACTCTGCAACAGGCAGGTTGGGCAGAGATAGAGCAGACTGGGGCTGTGATAAAGCCCAGTGCCAATATGGCAGGCTGAGGTTGTGATAGAGCCTAATGCCAGAGTGGCATATTGGGTGAGGATGGCACCGGGTGACAGACTGGTATATTGGGTGAGGATAGCGCCAGATGCCAGTCTGGTACATTGGGTGAGGATAGCGCCAGATGCCAGTCTGGCAGATTGGGGATAGTGACAGAACCAGATGCCAGTCTGGTACATTGGGCGAGGATAGTGCCAGATGACTGTCTGGCAGACTGGGGATAGTGACAGAACCAGATGCCAGTCTGGTACATTGGGTAAGGATAGAGCCAGATGCCAGCCTAGTACATTTGGTGAGGATAGAGCCAGATGCCAGCCTGGTACATTGGGTGAGGATGGAGCCAGATGCCAGCCTGGTACATTGGGTGAGGATAGAGCCAGATGTCAGTCTAGTACATTGGGTAAGGATAGAGCCAGATGCCAGCCTGGTACATTGGGTAAGGATAGAGCCAGATGCCAGCCTGGTACATTGGGTAAGGATAGAGCCAGATGCCAGCCTGGTACATTGGGTAAGGATAGAGCCAGATGCCAGCCTAGTACATTTGGTGAGGATAGAGCCAGATGCCAGCCTGGTACATTGGTTGAGGATGGAGCCAGATGCCAGTCTGGTACATTGGGTGAGGATAGAGCCAGATGTCAGTCTAGTAGATTGGGTAAGGATGGAGCCAGATGCCAGTCTAGTAGATTGGGGGAGGATAGTGCCAGGTGTCAGTCTAGTACATTGGGTGAGGATAGTCAGGTGTCAGTCTAGTACATTGGGTGAGGATAGAGCCAGATGCCAGCCTAGTACATTTGGTGAGGATAGTGCCAGATGCCAGTCTGGTATATAGGGTGAGGATAGAGCCAGATGCCACTTTAGTACATTGGGCGAGGATAAAGTCAGATGCCAGCCTGGTACATTGGGTGAGGATGGAGCCAGATGCCAGTCTTGCACATTGGGTGAGGATAGAGCCAGATGCCAGTCTAGTAGATTGGGGGAGGATAGTGCCAGGTGTCAATCTAGTACATTGGGTGAGGATAGAGCCAGGTGTCAGTCTAGTACATTGAGTGAGGATAGAGCCAAGTGTCAGTCTAGTACATTGGGTGAGGATAGAGCCAGATGCAAGTCTAGTACATTGGGTGAGGATGGAGCCAGATGCAAGTCTAGTACATTGGGTGAGGCTAGAGCCAGATGCCAGTCTAGTAGATTGGGGGAGGATAGTGCCAGGTGTCAGTCTAGTACATTGGGTGAGGATAGAGCCAGATGCAAGTCTAGTACATTGGGTGAGGATAGAGCCAGATGCCAGTCTAGTACATTGGGTGAGGATAGAGCCAGATGCCAGTCTAGTACATTGGGTGAGGATAGAGCCAGATGCAAGTCTAGTACATTGGGTGAGGATAGAGCCAGATGCAAGTCTAGTACATTGGGTGAGGATAGTGCCAGATGCCAGCCTGGTACATTGGGTGAGGATGGAGCCAGATGACTGTCTGGCAGACTGGGGATAGTGACAGAACCAGATGCCAGTCTGGTACATTGGGTAAGGATAGAGCCAGATGCCAGCCTAGTACATTTGGTGAGGATAGAGCCAGATGCCAGCCTGGTACATTGGTTGAGGATGGAGCCAGATGCCAGTCTGGTACATTGGGTGAGGATAGAGCCAGATGTCAGTCTAGTACATTGGGTAAGGATAGAGCCAGATGCCAGCCTGGTACATTGGGTGAGGATGGAGCCAGATGCCAGTCTGGTACATTGGGTGAGGATAGAGCCAGATGTCAGTCTAGTAGATTGGGGGAGGATAGTGCCAGGTGTCAGTCTAGTACATTGGGTGAGGATAGTCAGGTGTCAGTCTAGTACATTGGGTGAGGATAGAGCCAGATGCAAGCCTAGTACATTGGGTGAGGATAGAGCCAGATGCCAGCCTAGTACATTTGGTGAGGATAGTGCCAGATGCCAGTCTGGTATATAGGGTGAGGATAGAGCCAGATGCCACTTTAGTACATTGGGCGAGGATAAAGTCAGATGCCAGCCTGGTACATTGGGTGAGGATGGAGCCAGATGCCAGTCTTGTACATTGGGTGAGGATAGAGCCAGATGCCAGTCTAGTAGATTGGGGGAGGATAGTGCCAGGTGTCAGTCTAGTACATTGGGTGAGGATAGAGCCAGGTGTCAGTCTAGTACATTGGGTGAGGTTAGAGCCAGATGCTAGTCTAGTACATTGGGTGAGGATAGAGCCAGATGGAAGTCTAGTACATTGGGTGAGGATAGAGCCAGATGCAAGTCTAGTACATTGGGTGAGGATAGTGCCAGATGCCAGCCTGGTACATTGGGTGAGGATGGAGCCAGATGCCAGTATGGTACATTGGGTGAGGATAGAGCCAGATGCCAGTCTAGTAGATTGGGGGAGGATAGTGACAGGTGTCAGTCTGGTACATTGGGTAGGATAGCGCCAGGTGCCGGTCTGGTATATTGGGTGAGGATAGCGCCAGATGTCACTCTAGGACATTGGGTTAGGATAGAGCCAGATGCCAGTCTGGCAGGTTGGGGATAGTGACAGAGCCATATGCCAGTCTAGTACATTGGCTGAGGATTGCACCAGGTGCCAGTCTGGTACATTGGGCGAGGATAGAGTCAGTTGCCAGTCTGGCAGGTCAGGGAGCTTGGAGTGGTTGGGCTAAAACAGCAGCACTTGGTCACCCCGGAGTGCAATATACAAACCAATGATCTTTAGTTTTTGCCGAGTCTGTCAACTCAAAGGTGAACTCTCCTATGAAGCTTTGAATGGACCACATATCAGCAGTGGCTTGAACAACCACCAGTGGCTTCATGATAGGTGGTGAAGATCTGGCAAAGTGTTATCTCACCAGGAGGACTCCTATCTAGGGGGTCTCTCCAAGGTGGTGGATTGCCATTCTCACAATCTCTTAGATTTCTGCAGCTGGGAAGTGACCTGGAAGGTTTTCCAGAGGACCAAAGTGGGACAGGGGTCTATCCGGAGTTGGTCTGTTGCCCCTCGGCTGAATGCACCACAACCCAGGTTTGAACACCAGACAATCCGGCATTGACACCTGAAGCATCTTCGCAACGGTGGACAGCACCTCACTCTATACACACTACCCTTGGAGAAGGACCTATGGATGTTGGTTCAAAGGAGGGATTTGATGGAGAAGAAGATGTGAAGGACTCAGGAGTGGTTTCCAGTTCTGATGCAGATGTCAGTGGCTTGTCTAGAAGGGCGATGGCATCAGGGGCCCGAGGAGTGCTGTGCAAAGTGCTGGTGGTACGAAGCCTTTTCCAATGGTCCGAACAGCGTGTGTATTTGTGAAGAGTATGTTCTTCACAGAGGTAGCTTGGTGCTGAAACACAGATGTTTGTTTCCCATCTGTGGCCCTATAAGTGGTAGGATGAAAGCCTAAGTGGTCCATGCAGGTTTGGAACCTGTGACCATGAGGTCAATACAGATTCCTGCCATGGATGCTTTAGTCCAGTGAGACACAGACCTGGCTGCCAGTGCAGTGTGCATGAAATGTCTGTGTTGGTGTGTGGACAAGGTGTGGACCCTGTCACAACAGCAGAGGCTGTTCTTTATCAAGTTTATATAACAGATGGTTGTCTTACAGGGTGTACATTGCCACAGGTAGTCTGTATGAGCTTCGCAGCGGCTGGTGGAGGGGGTGCTGGTTGGCCATCACCTGTTGGTCTGTTAGACACAGATGATCTCTCGGTTAGCTGGCCCATTGTAGGTCAGGTGTGCTGATCTTTGGGTTGTAAACATGGTTGTGACACTCATTTCAAGTTTAACTGAAAACCGAGGGGCATATTTACAATGCCCTGGTGGCACTTTCACGCCACCGGAGCATCACTTTTGTGACGTTCAAGAGGGGCAGTATGCCGGCCCACATTTACGAGGTCACGCAAAGCCACCCTACAAGGCTTTTCATGGCCTTGTAAATATGGCCTCCTTTCACGCATTACTCTGCATGAAAGGGGTTGCTGTGGGTGTTCCCACGCAACACCCATGGATTCTGACGCATTCCCAGATTGACAAAGTGTCGTAAACCTGGGAATGCGTCAGAATCCTACTCCTCCCCACGGGAGGCATTAAAGTGGCGCAATGACGAGAGATACCTTTATTTCTCCTCGTTTTTTTCTCTTTCTATGTGTGCTGCAAAATGCAGCATGCATAGAAGGAGGAAAACACCATCAGGAAGATACTCCTTCCTGCACAAAAACAATCCTCCCTACTACACAGACACCCTTGCACTGTGGTGGCCACATGGGAGGTCACAAGGGAGCTCTGAATTCTTTTCTATTATGATTCACAATCAAATATGTTCCCTGTATCCCAGGGAAGACTCTGTATGTGACGAAACGCCACCTTGTGCCAGGAGCTTGCAGCGTAAATCAGAGATGCCCACCTTATGCCAGATGCTAAATGTTACACGACCATGCCAAGGATGCCCATCGCATGCCAGGGGGTTTGTGGCCTGCGCATGTTGAGGCCCTAGGGAGAGTTTCACTATGGACTGTGTGAGACACTGGGAGTTCAAGCGCAGAGGGCTGAAGAAAGACACAGAGGGGTAATTAAGATGCCTAAAGAACAAGCAGTGAGTGGCCAGGGCTGTAAATAGTGAATGAACAACCTTGTGTCTAGCAAATAAAATTGAAGGCAGTGGAAGAACAAGGAGCGCATATCCAGGACAGAGGACCAACGACAGCGAAAGAACAAGAGGTGCACGCCAAGGAAGAAGGACATAAGTAGCCAAAGAATAAGAGGTGCATCCCAGGCAGGACTTAAGTCGCCAAAGAACAAGAGGTGCACCCAAAGGCAGGACTTAAGTATCTAAAGAACGAGAGGTGCACCCTAAGGCAGAGGGACTTAAGTAACAAAAGAACAAAAGGTGCACCCAGAGGAAGAAGGACTTAAGTAGCCAAAGAACAAGAGGTGCACCCAAAGGCAGGACTTAATTATCTAAAGAACAAGAGGTGCACTCCAAGACAGAGGGACTTAAGTATCCAAAGAACAGAAGGTGCAGCCCAAGGCAGGGCTTATGTATCCAAAGAATAAGAGGTGCATCCCAAGGTAGAGGGACTTAAGTAACAAAAGAATAAGAGGTGCACCCAGAGGAAGAAGGACTTAAGTAGCCAAAGAACAAGAGGTGAACCCCAGGCAGGACTTAAGTATCTAAAGAACAAGAGGTGCACGCCAAGGCAGAGGGACTTAATTATCCAAAGAACAAGAGGTGCATCCCAAGTTAGAGGGACTTAAGTAACAAAAGAATAAGAGGTGCACCCAGAGGAAGAAGAACTTAAATAGCCAAAGAACAAGAGGTGCACCTAAAGGCAGGACTTAAGTATCCAAAGAACAAGAGGTGCACTCCAAGGCAGAGGGACTTGAGTATTCAAAGAACAAGAGGTGCACGCCATGGCAGAGAGACTTAAGTATCCAAAGAACAAGAGGTGCATCCCAAGGTAGAGGTACTTAAGTAACAAAAGAATAAGAGGTACACCCAGAGGAAGAAGGACTCAAGTAGCCAAAGAATAAGAGGTGCACCTCAGGCAGGACTTAAGTATCTAAAGAACAAGAGGTGCACTCCAAGGCAGAGGGGCTCAAGTATCCAAAGAACAAGAGGTGCATCCCAAGGTAGAGGGACTTAAGTAACAAAAGAATAAGATGTACACACAGAGGAAGAAGGACTTAAGTAGCCAAAGAACAAGAGGTGAACCCAAGGCAGGACTTAAGTATCTAAAGAACAAGAGGTGCACTCCAAGGCAGAGGGACTTAATCATCCAAAGAACAAGAGGTGCATCCCAAGGTGGAGGGACATAAGTAACAAAATAATAAGGAGGTGCACCCAGAGGAAGAAGGACTTAAGTAGCTAAAGAACAAGAGGTGCACCCAAAGACAGGACTTGAGTATCTAAATGACAAGAGGTGCACTCCAAGGCAGAGGGTCTTAAGTATCCAAAGAACAAGAGGTGCATCCCAAGGTAGAGGTACTTAAGACACAAACGAATAAGAGGTACACCTAGAGGAAGAAGGACTTAAGTAGCCAAAGAATAAGAGGTGCACACCAAGGCAGAGGGACATAAGTAAAAAAAGAAAAAGAGGTGCATCCCTGGCATAACCTAAGTAGCCAAAGAACAAAGGTGCACGCCAAGGCACAGGGACTTAAATAACAAAAGAAAAAGAGGTGCATCCCAGGCATAACTTAAGTAGCCAAAGAACAAGAGGTGCATGCCAAGGCAGAGGGATGTAAGTAACAAAAGAACAAGAGGAACACCCAGAGGAAGAAGGACTTAAGTAGCCAAAGAATAAGAGGTGCACCCCAGGCAGGACTTAAGTATCTAAAGAACAAGAGGTGCACTCCAAGGCAGAGGGACTTAAGTATCCAAAGTACATGAGGTGCATCCCAAGGTAGAGGGACTTAAGTAACAATAGAATAAGATATACACCCAGAGGAAGAAGGACTTAAGTAGCCAAAGAACAAGAAGTGCAAACCAAGGCAGAGGGACATAAGTAACAAAAGAAAAAGAGGTGCATCCCAGGCATAAATTAAGTAGCCAAAGAACAAAGGTGCACGCCAAGGCACAGGGACTTAAGTAACAAAAGAAAAAGAGGTGCACCCCAGGCAGAACTTAAATAGCCAAAGAACAAGAGGTGCATGCCAAGGCAGAAGGACTTAAGTATCCGAAGAACAAAAGGTGCTTCCCAAGGCAGGGCTTGAGTTTCCAAAGAACAAGAGGTGCATCCCAAGGTAGAGGGACTTAAGTAACAAAAGAATAAGAGGTGCACCCAGAGGAAGAAGGACTTAAGTAGCCAAAGAACAAGAGGTGCACCCAAAGGCAGGACTTAAGTATCTAAAGAACAAGAGGTGCACTCCAAGGCAGAGGGACCTAAGTATCCAAAGAACAAAAGGTGCATCCCAAGGTAGAGGGACTTAAGTAACAAAAGAATAAGATGTACACCCAGAGGAAGAAGGACTTAAGTAGCCAAAGAACAAGAAGTGCACACCAAGGCAGAGGGACGTAAGTAACAAAAGTAAAAGAGGTGCATCCCAGGCATAACTTAAGTAGCCAAAGAACAAAGGTGCACGCCAAGGCACAGGGACTTAAGTCACAAAAGAACAAGAGGTTCACCCCAAGGAAGAAGGACTTAAGTAGCCAAAGAACAAGAGGTGCACACCTATGGCAGGATTTACGTAGCCAAAGAAGAAGAGGTGAACTCCAAAGCAGGAAGACTTATGTAACAAAAGAACGAGAGGCAGACCAGAAGAAGAAGCCCTTATATAGACAAAGGAGAAGAGGTGCACCAAGCGGGTAAGGGACGGTATATATTCAAAGAATAGGGAGAGATCACCCAGGACAAAATACGCTGAAGACAGTGAAAATACAAGAGTTTCTCACCTATGGCAGGTGCCAAGGATATATAAAAACCAAAGCTCACCTGCAAATGGCAGAGGCACCAACATAGCCAAAGAACAAGAAGTATGCAACATGATGGTAGTACTTGCCCAGGGAAGAGAGCATAAGATACCCAAGTACAAGGGGCTTCTAGCTGGGGGCAGAGAGCAGAAGATACCCAAGAACAAGGGGATCACTGCCAAGGCAGAGGGCATATGATACCCAAGAACAAGGGGACCGTGGCCTGGGAAGAGGGCATAAGATACCCAAGAACAAGGGGCTCATACCCGGGGGCAGAGAGCACAAGATACCCAAGAACAAGGGGATCACTGCCAAGGCAGAGGGCATAAGATGCCTGTGAGAAGTTGGCCTGGCATATGCTGTCCACTAATTATAGTGGGCACCTTGCACCAGTCCAAACAACCCTTATTGGAGATAGGTTAAAGACAACCTTTATTGAAAGCTATCCTAGTGGTAGCTATGGAGAGCAGCCTTCAGGCTAAGTCTTGAAGGAATGTAAAGCAGCTTGTTTTACCAGTCTATAATCTCTTGAGTGACCAAATGAAAGAGCACCACACCAGGTATATATTCAAAATATATGTATTTATTACTAAACACACCCCTCTAGTCTCTTTATGAGGCTAGAGTTCGAAATACATAAGTTATAAGTTATTTAAACACAGTAATAGCACAAATACACGTTTGGGCCCTAGGGGCGTACCAAACCATATACCAATAAAGTGGTATAAGAACCACGACTGAGCTAGACACTAGGCCTAGAGCCTCTAGAAGTGCTTGGACCACAAGGAACCACCCAAGGTAGTGACACAGGGGACCCACGGGGGACGCGTGCAGTGTAGTAACACAGCCGCGAATCGCCGTTAACTTCTATGAAGAAAGTCGCGGTTGGGAATTTAAAGAAAAGGGACACTTAAAGAAGAACTTGGAGCAAACCCTTTGAGAACTAGGTCGTTCTAGAGTCTCTACCCACGGGAGCACCGGAGTACTCTTGTTACCTCACCCAGGGGAGCCGGGTGCATAGGTGCCTTTCGGGGTCGGGTTTCGTCGTCGATTTGAATGGCGATTTGCTGCAAAGTGCTGCTGGCGACCAAGTGAAAAGTGTCCGGGTGGATCCAAGGCTGGATCGAAGATCTGAAGAACCTGAAAGCAGAGGGGACAGAGTCTGGGTCACTAGCCAGTGACCAGGAAGGCGATGAGCAGATGCCCACCGATGTCGAGTGCTTCAGGTGCATTGACGGTCGTCTTGACTCTTCAGCCACGAGGTCCAGGAGGCATTGTCGGCAACCAGAAGCAGGATTCGGGCTGATACACGATGTCTGTCGAGTGCTGAGGTGTCGGCGACCGGATTGGACCCAACAAGCCTTGGCAACGGCAAGTCTTGATGAAGATGAAGATTGACGATGGTGCAGACCAGCAAGGTCTGAGGAACTCACCCAGCAAGGGTAAGTGAGGGCAAGCCTGGAGCAACCAGGGAGCCCAAGTAGAAAAAGATTGGCCTTCGTGAAGGGCTACTAGCCAACGGGCTAGCGACGGCGAAGGAGCCTCGAGACGGTGCACGTGGAGCTGGCTCACAGGACACTCGTGGAGTGGAGGCCAGTGATCTTCAGTGCAGTTGGTGCTGGAGGCTGGGGCTACTCGGAGCCCAAAGCACGACTTTGTGAGAGACCCAGAAGAGGATGCACTTGCAAATGCGTGCGGTGTCCAGGGGTCACGGTTCCACGATACCCACGACAGCTACGGGCCTCAGCTTTGCTGGAGACTCAGGGCAGCTTCGGGGAAGTCTGGAAATCCACCTCTGGTGATGCAAAGACTTCGGCATCCGACGGGAGCTTCGGCGATGCAGACCGGACAATTGCTTCTTTGGTGCCTGCCAAGCAGGGGAGTCACTCCTTGACCCCAAGGGAGATTCTTCTGTCCTCTAATCTTTAAGTAGAGCGTCGAAGGTCCAGGATTCTGTGTCAGAGTTTCGTCCAGGGATAATCTAAAATCCTAAGGACTGGGTTCCTATACTTATACTAAGTTTAGGGGTTGGACTTACTCTGTGGTCCCACCTATGGGTGAGTCAGGGCAGAGGGGTGGCTACACCCCTTTCCCTTTGTCCAGTTCGCACCAAAGCAGGGGCTGCAAGCCCCTGATCCGGTTTGAACTGGGGTATGCACAGGGACACCAAACGTGCCCCCAGTGCAGGACTTCAAAGCACCCGAAAGTGCTCCCGCCCAGCCCCAATACACACTATCCTGTCTGGGGAGGTGGTCACACCTCCCTGGGACAGGAAACCTATTGTCCAGGCCTCCCCTGCCGGAGTTTCGGTCAGCAGCAGGAGGCCAGACTTGTGTCTGTGGCAGCAGCATCCATTTTGTGATGCCAGGGCTTTGGAAAGAAGTTACCGGCCAGGCCAGGGTTAACATGTCTCTCCCTCTAGAAGGGTGGAATGCTACCCCCGCTGCCAGAATTGGCGGGGGGGTAGTATTCCAAGATGTTTGACACCAAACACGACATGTTTCGGTGCAGCCTTCCCAAAGTTAGCATTTAACGCGAGGTTATAATGCGCTTAAGAGTATATGGTCATGCTGCACTACAAACAGCATCAGAGAAGGGTCTCCGAACGCTGCAGAGGGGCCCTGCTCATGCAGGGGCACCCTCTCACATAGGAACCACGCACTCTGCCTTCAGGATTGATAAGGCCTGCCATAGGAGTGACTTATAGGTTTATATGTGTGTTTGTATATAGTGATATAGGTAGCCTATATCACAGAAAGGGGTGCATGCACCTCCTTACCCAGGCTGCAGTAGCAGACCTGGGGTGTCAGTTTGGATGGCCTTCCAGGGGTGGCATAATACATGCTGCAGCCCCTGGTAGGCCTCTGAGGTACCTATGCCCTGGGTACATAGTATACCATATACTAGGGACTTATAAGGGCACTCCAGATTCCAATCAGTGATGTGCCTAAGGCACATGGAAACCATTTTAGAGAGGAAGCAGCTAGGCTGGGGTTCTGATTAGCAGGGTCCCAGCCAGACTAAGGTCGAAAAACAGTGAAGCATCAGCAAAAAGTGGGGGTACCCATGTGAAGCAGATCCTACTCTCCTACACAACCCCCCCCAAACGTAGGGACATTAAACTAACCTTGCCCAGTTAAGTCTTCATGTTCTAAGTGGAAGTACCTAGAGAGTCCATCTGCATTGGCATGGTTACTCCCAGGTCTATGTTCCACTGTGAAGTCCATCCCCTGTAGGGAAATGGACCACCTAAGCAGTTTGGGGTTTTCAACCTTCATTTGTTTTAGCCATAAGAGGGGCTTATGGTCTGTTTGAACAAGGAAGTGAGTACCAAACAAGTATGGCTTCAACTTCTTCAGAGCCCAGACCACAGCCAAGGCCTCCCTCTCAATGGCTGACCAACGTTTCTCTCTAGGGGTCAGCCTTCTGCTAATGAAAGCTACTGGCTGATCCTGACCTTCTTCATTCAATTGTGACAGTACAGCCCCTACCCCCAATTCAGATGCATCAGTTTGAACAATGAACTTCTTGGAGTAGTCAGGACTCTGTAGAATGGGAGCAGTGCACATGGCCTGCTTCAGGTCATCAAATGCCTTTTGACAGCTAGCTGTCCACTGAACCTTTTGGGCATTTTCTTGGAAGTTAAGTCATTCAGGGGTGTCACTATTGATCCATACCCCTTGACAAATCTCCTATAGTACCCAGTCAGGCCTAAGAAGGCTCTCACCTGAGTCTGGGTAGTTGGAGCAGTCCAGTCCATGATGGTCTGGATCTTGCTCTGCAAGGGTTGAACCTGGCCTCCACCCACAAGGTGGCCCAGGTACACAACCTGACTCTGCCCTATCTGGCACTTGGTGGCCTTGATAGTCAGGCCTGCCTTTTGCAGGGCCTGTAAAACATTCCTGAGGTGGACCAGGTGATCCTCCCAGGTGGAGCTAAAGACAGCAATATCATCTAGATATGCTGCACTATAGGCTTCCAGACCTGTGAGGACTGTATTCACCAACCTCTGAAAAGTGGCAGGTGCATTTTTCAGACCAAAGGGCATCACCACAAATTGATAATGCCCACTAGGGGTTGAAAATGCTGTCTTTGGCTTTGCATCATCAGCTAGTCTGATCTGCCAGTAGCCAGCTGTCAGGTCAAATGTGCTTAGATACTTGGCTGATGCCAAAGTGTCTATTAGCTCATCTGCCCTAGGTATTGGATGGGCATCAGTCCTAGTGACTGCATTGAGACCCCTGTAGTCCACACAAAACCTCATCTCTCTTTTTCCACCACTGGTGTGAGGTTTTGGCACAAGGACCACTGGACTAGCCCAAGGGCTATCTGAGGGTTCAATAACTCCCAAATCCAACATTTTCTGGACTTCTGTCCTGATACAGTCCCTGACATGGTCAGGTTGCCTGTAAATCTTATTTTTAATAGGCAGACTGTCCCCAGTGTCCACTTCATGAGTGCACCAGGTGGTCTGACTGGGTGTCAGTGAAAACATGTGTCTAAACTGATTGAGCACCTGTCTACAATCAGTTTGATGCTGGGTAGTGAGGCTGCCTGCCAAGGCTGCACCATCTACTGACCCATCGTCAGGGTTCTGTGAGAGCAGGTCAGGGAGTGGGTCACTCTCTTCCTCCTGCCCTTCATCAGTAGCCATGAGCAAGCCCATGTCTGCCCTGTCCACATATGGTTTTAACCTGTTGACATGGAGAACCCTGTGGGGACTCCTGGGTGTTCCTAGGTCTACTAAGTAGGTAACCTCACCCTTCTGCTCAACAATGGTGTGGGGTCCACTCCATTTGTCTTGGAGAGCTGCTGGGGCCACTGGCTCCAACACCCACACCTTCTGTCCTGGCTTGTAAACAGTCAGTACAGCCTTTTGGTCATGCCAAGCTTTCTGAAGTTCCTGGCTAGCCTCAAGGTTTTTAGTTGCCTTTTTCATATACTCAGCCATCCGGGAGCGGAGACCAAGTACATAGTCCACTATGTCTTGCTTTGGGGGCTTGAGAGGTAACTCCCATTCTTCCTTCACCAAGCACAGTGGACCCCTGACAGGGTGACCAAACAAAAGTTCAAAAGGGCTGTAGCCAACCCCCTTTGAGGCACCTCCCTGTATGCAAATAAAAGGCAGGGCAAGAGTATGTCCCATCTTCGCCTAAGCTTTTCTGGGAGCCCTTTAATCATGCCCTTCAAGGTTTTGTTGAATCTCTCAACTAAACCATTGCATTGTGGGTGATAGGGTGTGGTGAACTTGTAAGTCACTCCACACTCCTTCCACATTGCTTTTAAGTATCCAGACATAAAGTTAGCACCCCTGTCTGATACAACCTCCTTAGGAAAGCCCACTCTTGAGAAAATTCCCAGGAGGGCCCTTGCCACCACAGGTGCTGTAGTGGTCCTAAGGGGAATAGCCTCTGGGTACCTGGTGGCATGATCCACTACCACCAGGATAAACCTGTGCCCAAATGCTGTTTGGGGATCCATGGGACCAACAATGTCAATCCCTACCCTTTCAAAGGGAACCCCCACCACAGGTAGTGGTATCAGGGGGGCCTTTGTAGTGCCACCTGCCTTGCCACTGGCCTGGCAGGTTACACAGGAGCGACAAAACTCCTTGGTGTCTTCAGACATGTGGGGCCAGTGAAAGTGAGGGACAATTCTGTCCCAAGTCTTGTTCTGGCCCAGGTGACCTGCTAAGGGAATATCATGGGCTAGGGTCAATAGGAAGCCCCTGAACTTTAGAGGTATAACCAACCTTCTGGTGGCACCAGGCTTGGGGTCTCTACACTCTGAGTACAGGAGTCCATCATCCCAATACACTGTATGGGGACCACTAGCTTTCCCAGCAGCCTCAGCAGCAGCTTGCTGTCTGAGGGGTTCAAGAGAGGGGCAACTCTGCTGCTCCTGGCTCAGATCTGCCCTGGAAGGTCCCCCTGTCCCCAAGAACTCAACCTGGTCAGGTTCAAGCTCCTCTGGGACAGTTCCTTCCTCAGGACTGAGATCATCCCCCTCAAGGGACTGATCTTCCTTCTGAGCCAAGGGGAAGGCACTGCCTTTACCCTACTACTCCTCCTCTTGGAAGGCACTTGGTCCATTATTCCAGAATCCAAGGCCTGTTCAGTGCTAGACATTTTGGCTTGTGACCTGGTCACAGCAAACACATCTGCAGGGATCCCCAGCATTTCTGCATGGGTCCTGAGCTCCACTTCTGCCCAAGCTGAAGTTTCTAAATCATTGCCAAGCAAGCATTCAACTGGTAGGTCTGCACTTACCACAACCTTCTTAAGGCCAGTTACCCCTCCCCAGGAGAAGTTAACAACTGCCAGAGTATGGTCTGTTCTGACATTGCTAGCATTGGTCACTTGGTACATTTCACCAAGTATAACTTGCCCAGGATTCACAAGGTCTTGTGTCACCATGGTGACACTTGCCCCTGTGTCCCTAAATGCCAAAGCCTCTCGTCCATTGATTAAAGGCTGTTGTCTGTACTTGCCCAGATTACTGGGACTCATAGAGGAGGACATATCCATGCCTCCATCACAGACTAAGACAGCCTGAGTGAGTTCTCTGACTAGGTCAGAGCCCATCTCAGTACCCAGGGTCAACCCTACTAAACCCTTGGCTGGAGCACTCCCACCAACTGTAACTGTACTAGGGGGAACAGGTGCCTTAGGGGCATTGGTGGGGGCTGGATTAGAGTCTTTGGACTTGGTGCAATCACTGGTCCAGTGGGTCTTTTGCTTACAGACCTTGCACCATGGTTTCTTTTGGCCTTTCCCTTTGTTAGACTGTGAATCCCCACCTGAAGAAGGTTTTTGGGGCCCTTGTGAAGACTTCTGGTCTTTACCCTTCTCCCCACCCTTATCAGAGTTCTTTGAATCTTGCTTCTTAGGGTCACCACCTTGGTTCTGTACCTTCTGCCTCACCCTGGTTCTGACCCATTTGTCTGCCTTCTTTCCCAATTCTTGGGGAGAGGTCAGATCAGAGTCCACCAGGTACTGATGCAACAGCTGATTTTGACAGTTATTAAGAATCTGCTCCCTCATTATCAGATTGTACAATCCTGTGAAGTCACACACCTTACTGCCCATCAACCAGCCTTCCAGAGCCTTAGCAGAACAATCCACATAGTCTACCCAGTCTTGAGTCTGTGCTTTTTGGGCATCTCTGAACTTTAACCTGTATTGTTCAGTTGTTAGGCCAAACCCATCAATAAGAGCACTCTTCAAGACCTTGTAATTATCAGCATCCTCTTCTCTTACAGTGAGGAGCTTGTCTCTACCTTTGTCTGCAAAGGAGAGCCACAAGATTGCTGCCCACTGCTCCTGAGGGACCTTCTGTACTTTACAGGCCCTCTCTAGAGCAGTTATCCATTTGTGGATGTCATCCCCACTCTGGTAGGGAGGGACAATCTTGCTCAGGTTTCTATGGTCATATGACCTTTCCCTATCTCTAGGGATATGGCTGCCACCATGGGACTCTAGTCCCAACTTTTTTCTCTCTCTAAGGAGATCTAGGGACTCCCTGTCTAGGGCCAATTGCTGTTTTCTGAGTTCAAGCTGAGCTTCCTCATACTGAATCAGCCTCTTTCTCCTCTCATAAGAGGATTCCCTCCTATGAGAGGAGACAGAGGTCCCTATTGCGGTGCCAGAGTGGTTAGACTCCTGAGAAGGAGATCTAGACCTTCTAGGCACACTCACAAACCTTCCTGGGGGGACAAAGTGGAGGTCATCCAGATCCTCCTCCTCATCCACAGGAGGAATTGGGTTTTCCAGGTCAGGGTCATTGTCACCCTCCTGGTCAGTTCCAGAGGGGGTTGGGGGTGTTGCTACCCCTGGCCCCATCCTCATCTTCTGCCCCACCCTCTGCACCTACCCCTTCAGTCCCTAAGGGCCTGTTGAGATCATCAGCCATTAACATCTCTCTCAGATGTTGGGTGGTGGGACTTTGGCCTGTCTTCAGTATCCTCACATTGCATATTGCTCTCAATTCCAAGAATGGGAGTGTATCATACTTGGAGGGAAGAAGCCCAGTGGCTTCTGGCAAGGACTCACTGGGTCCTGGCTTTGAAGACATCACTAGTGTGGTGTGGTGTATGCACTACCTACTCTAGTGTGGCCTACTAAACTCTCTTGAGTTGTAGAAAGGGTTGTGCTATCCCTTAACACACAACTCTAAGTTCAGTAGAACTTACTGTATAGTAAACTTAATTTATATGTACCTTAGGTACCTTTAGTGGTTTTCAGTTGATCAATTCAATTGAGATTATCTGGTAAAACAATAGCAAGCTGGAAATCCCACACGCTGCACACCAATGTGAGAAGTTGGCCTGGCATATGCTGTCCACTAATTATAGTGGGCACCTTGCACCAGTCCAAACAACCCCTTATTGGAGATAGGTTAAAGACAACCTTTATTGAAAGCTATCCTAGTGGTAGCTATGGAGAGCAGCCTTCAGGCTAAGTCTTGAAGGAATGTAAAGCAGCTTGTTTTACCAGTCTATAATCTCTTGAGTGACCAAATGAAAGAGCACCACACCAGGTATATATTCAAAATATATGTATTTATTACTAAACACACCCTCTAGTCTCTTTATGAGGCTAGAGTTCGAAGTACATAAGTTATAAGTTATTTAAACACAGTAATAGCACAAATACACGTTTGGGCCCTAGGGGCGTACCAAACCATATACCAATAAAGTGGTATAAGAACCACGACTGAGCTAGACACTAGGCCTAGAGCCTCTAGAAGTGCTTGGACCACAAGGAACCACCCAAGGTAGTGACACAGGGGACCCACGGGGGACGCGTACAGTGTAGTAACACAGCCGCGAATCGCCGTTAACTTCTATGAAGAAAGTCGCGGTTGGGAATTTAAAGAAAAGGGACACTTAAAGAAGAACTTGGAGCAAACCCTTTGAGAACTAGGTCGTTCTAGAGTCTCTACCCACGTGAGCACCGGAGTACTCTTGTTACCTCACCCAGGGGAGCCGGGTGCATAGGTGCCTTTCGGGGTCGGGTTTCGTCGTCGATTTGAATGGCGATCTGCTGCAAAGTGCTGCTGGCGACCAAGTGAAAAGTGTCTGGGTGGATCCAAGGCTGGATCGGAGATCTGAAGAACCTGAAAGCAGAGGGGAGAGAGTCTGGGTCACTAGCCAGTGACCAGGAAGGCGATGAGCAGATGCCCACCGATGTCGAGTGCTTCAGGTAGGTTGACGGTCATCTTGACTCTTCAGCCACGAGGTCCAGGAGGCGTTGTCAGTGACCAGGAGCAGGATTCGGGCTGGTACACGATGTCTGTCGAGTGCTGAGGTGTCGGCGACCGGATTGGACCCAACAAGCCTTGGCAACGGCAAGTCTCGATGAAGATGAAGATTGACGATGGTGCAGACCAGCAAGGTTTGAGGAACTCACCCAGCAAGGGTAAGTGAGGGCAAGCCTGGAGCAACCAGGGAGCCCAAGTAGAAAAAGATTGGCCTTCGTGAAGGGCTACTAGCCAACGGGCTAGCGACCGCAAAGGAGCCTCGAGACGGTGCACGTGGAGCTGGCTCACAGGACACTCGTGGAGTGGAGGCCAGTGATCTTCGGTGCAGTTGGTGCTGGAGGCTGGGGCTACTCGGAGCCCAAAGCACGACTTCGTGGGAGACCCAGAAGAGGATGCACTTGCAAATGCGTGCGGTGTCCAGGGGTCACGGTTCCACGTTACCCACGACAGCTACGGTCCTCAGCTTTGCTGGGGACTCAGGGCAGCCTTGGGGAAGTCTGGAAATCTACCTCTGGTGATGCAAAGACTTCGGCATCCGACGGGAGCTTCGGCGATGCAGACCGGACAATTGCTTCTTTGGTGCCTGCCAAGCAGGGGAGTCACTCCTTGACCCCAAGGGAGATTCTTCTGTCCTCTAATCTTTAAGTAGAGCGTCGAAGGTCCAGGATTCTGTGTCAGAGTTTCGTCCAGGGATAATCTAAAATCCTAAGGACTGGGTTCCTATACTTATACTAAGTTTAGGGGTTGGACTTACTCTGTGGTCCCACCTATGGCTGGGTCAGGGCAGAGGGGTGGCTACACCCCTTTCCCTTTGTCCAGTTCGCGCCAAAGCAGGGGCTGCAAGCCCCTGATCCGGTTTGAACTGGGGTATGCACAGGGACACCAAACGTGCTCCCAGTGCAGGACTTCAAAGCACCCGAAAGTGCTCCCGCCCAGCCCCAATACACACTATCCTGTCTGGGGAGGTGGTCACGCCTCCCTGGGAAAGGAAACCTATTGTCCAGGCCTCCCCTGCCGGAGTTTCGGTCAGCAGCAGGAGGCCAGACTTGTGTCTGTGGCAGCAGCACATTTTGTGATGCCAGGGCTTTGGAAAGAAGTTACCGGCCAGGCCAGGGTTAACATGTCTCTCCCTCTAGAAGGGTGGAATGCTACCCCCGCCGCCAGAATTGGCGAGGGGGTAGTATTCCAAGATGTTTTTTTTAAAAAATTTTTTTTTTGTTTATTCATGTTTTCAAAACCAAAAACACAATAAAGTAACACGTACAATACAATTAGCCAGCATATTATCACTTATTACAAAGCAAATTTTAGTTCCGGACAAGTGGACATAATACAATTGGTGATCGCTGTTGGTCGCCCCATGCACCCATCTCCAAAAACATCTTGAGATTCCCAGACCCACAGGCATCTAACGGAAACAGATTTTTCATGCTGACAGTGTAGTCCATAGAGGGTGTGTGAACTAGAGTTACATATAGGCCAATCACCTCTGCATCCCAAGCCCAAGGAGGCATATCATGATTTGAACAACACCCACCAGAATGGCATAGGCAAACACATCTAGGTGTCCACGGCTTGCGCCCGCGCAGGAGACCCGGGCAGGTTCCGAGCCCAGTCCACAAATGGCTCCCATATATCCGAGGCCTCGAGGACGGGGGCATGAGTTCCCAAAAAGTACTCAATTGCGTGTGGCCATACGTGACATCCCTCAACCAGTCCTTAATCGTGGGAATCCTCTCCCCTCCCCAGCGAAGTGCAACCTGCCTTTTAGCATAGAGTAACAGGAGTGCATGTAGTTTTCGATGCTTGGGTGGTGTATCCTTCACGTACCCCAGAAGTCCCATTTCCGGTGAAGGAACATCCGTCCTACCAACAATTTGGTTCACTGCAGCAAATATTTTAAGCCAGAAATCCGCTATCCGAGGGCATTCCCATGCAACATGCAGGAAAGAAGCTGGCGTGTAGCTACACCGCCAGCAGCACTCATCTTCCCTAAGCCCCATGCGAAACAGGCCAACAGGTGTCCGATAGTATCTATGTAAGTATTTGAAATGAATTAATCGTAACCTGTAGTTCGGGGAGAGTTCAGTGAGTTGTCTACAGCAGAAATCCCATTGAATTTCAGTGAGCGGAGTGGGAAGCTCGCTGTTCCAGCCCTCAAGAGACTTAGGCCTTACCACAGGGCACGTGTTCTGCATTTGGGTGTATAGCCGTGTGACAAGCTTGCGGGGGGAGGGGATTTCAATACGTTTTCCAAAGCCAGCAGCGTAGGGGTGCCTCCGGGAAGCCAGCGCACATGGCTCGGCATGCCGCACGCAGCTTGTGATATAGGAATAACTCAGCAAATGGCGTCACCCGGTCAGTGCTAGCGTCGGGAGGGGATCTAAATTTATTGTCTGGATATATATCCGCAAACGTGTGCAAGGACATGCTATTGATTAAATTCTTGCTAATTCCATCCTGGACGCAGGGAAGCATGGGATTACGCGCCAGCGGTATAGAGGGGGCGTATAATATCGGAATGTCAGCCCTCTTACGCAGCTCGCCCCACGCCCACCGCAATGTGCCTGCTGTGTCCACATCCCCACGGGGCCGCTGCGAAGCCTGATAGAGCGCCACCTTGAGTGGGAGCGGGGCCACCGCATCCATTTCTACTGCCACATGGGGCTGATACGGCGTTGGGTGGACCCAGAAGTGCAAAAATTGGGCTTGCGCGCATAGAGCATATAAGTGCATGTCTGGTGCGCCTAGACCCCCCTGTCTCAACGGCAGAGTTAATGGGTCCCACGAAATCCTGGCCTGCCCTCCAGCCCAGACCAGTGAGATCATCTGCGACCTAAGGGCGCTGAAAAAATGTTTTGTGAGGGGGATCGGTACGTTCACAAAAAGATACAAAAACTTTGGTAAAATTACCATTTTGGTAAGTGCTATTCTCCCAGCTATGGAGAGAGGCAGTTTAGACCAGAGCTCTACTTTCTCTTCTAACCAGGCGATCCCCCGTCCGAAGTTGAGGTTCCATATCTCCTGCATATCCCGGCTTAGCCACACACCCAAATATTTAACCGCTGCATCCTCCCATCTTAAAGGAAATTCAGATATCACCCGGGGTGTGCCATCTGTCAATGGAAACACCACCGATTTAGACCAGTTAACTGCCACCCCCGCCAAGCCCCCGAATCGTATGAATTCTCTGAGTACAGGTTCAAGATTCTCTTCGGGTTTAGTAATGTACAACGTCACATCGTCCGCGTATAGCGAAATAAGGAGATTTCGAGTGCTAAAGCCGATCCCCCGGGCCTTGTGATGCTGCCTGATCCGGGCTGCCAGCGGTTCGATCGCAATGGCAAAGAGCAGGGGTGAAAGAGGGCACCCCTGTCTAGTGCCTCGCGATATGGGGACCGGGCCGGAAAGCAGGCCGTTCACCCGAATCCTGGCAACCGGTAAAGTGTACAATAGTCTGATACGGCTCATAAAGGACGGACTTAGTCCCATACGTGTTAATATGTTAAACAAGTAGGGCCATTTGAGCGTATCAAACGCTTTTGTAGCGTCCAGAAAAATTGCGGCAGCGTGTTCCTCCGGGTGGAGATAATGCAGCACCGAAAAAATCGTCCGCAGGTTGTGGGCAGTCGACCTCCCAGGAATGAACCCTGATTGATCCGGGAGTGCAATCATCGGAAGTAAAGGCTGTAGCCTATTAGCAATTAACTTAGCCAGTATTTTTACGTCTACGTTTATCAGGTACAGTGGTCTATAGGAATCCACCTCCGTCTCCGGCTTTCCGGGCTTTAACAGGGTTATAATTATTGCCTCTCGCATGGACTGGGGCAAGACCCCCACCTCCAACGCCTCCTCGTATACCGCCAGGAGTCTGGGCGCCAGCTCCTCGCAATAAGTCTTATAGAACGAGGTAGTAAGGCCATCGGGTCCCGGGGCCGTATCAAGTGGTAGACTTTTAATAACCTGTGTCACATCCTCTACTGTTATGGGGAGATCCATGTATTCCCTGTGGGCATTATTGAACCAGACAAGGGCCACAGAATCCAAAAAGTCCTGCATCCCCTCCGGGCATACCTGTTGGGTGGCCGTATAAAGTGTGGAGTAAAATGACGAGAAGGCATCCCGAATTTCCGCCTGACCCCTGATTACATCTCCACCCGCAGTGCGGATTTCGTGCACAAACGTAGCCGATCTGGAAGGGCGGATCATACTGGCCAATGTGCGACCCGGTCTGTCACCCTCTCCATATCTACGGGCTTCAACATATTTACCCAGGAATTTAACTTCCCGTTTGGACTCCTCCGCAAATTCAAGTAGTTTAATTTTCAAGGAGGCAGCGGTGCCCGGTTCGCTCATGGTGTAGAACTGGTTTTCAAGGGCTCTTATTTGATTCTCCAGCGAGGCCAGGGTGCCCCTAATGGCCTTCAATACTCCAGCCTGCCTGGCAATACAGTTGCCCCTTATCACAACTTTAAACGCCTCCCACAATGAGGCCGCGGTATCAACGGAGCCTTCATTAAGAGCAAAATAAACTGTAATGTCAGAACGGATTTCTTCCTTGAATGCCTCATCAAGGAGGGCATGCGGAGGCAATCGCCAGGAGAAAGCTCGGGGTGGCGCTCCCGGTAGTAGCAGTCTGAGCAGACAGGGGGCATGATCTGATAAAGAGCGTGCTAAGTGTCGGACCTCTAACGTCCAGGTTGCAGGGGCTCTCGATATCAGCCAGTAATCCAACCTGGACCATGCACTATGTTGACTTGAAATGCATGTACCCTCTCGGAGTTCCGGATGTCTGCACCGCCAAATATCAAGAAGCTCCCCATCTGACATAATAGCATTTAGAGCATTACTGGCATGTGGGTGCAAGGACCTGGCCGTGCCCTGCCTGTCGAGCCCATCATCTAACACAGCATTGAAATCGCCCCCACAATATTGTATTACAGCCAGTTGCTCTGATCCTAGACCAGATGTCACCAAAGAAGTCGGGTGAATCTACATTAGGACCATACACTGCAACTAAAACCAGCGGTATGCCACCCAGTTTGCCATGAATGAGAAGGAATCTCCCCTCCGGGTCTACAATGTGGTGGTCCTCCCTCCAATCAATCCCCCTTCTTATCAACACTGCCACACCTCGAGCATAATTGGAATAAATGGAGGAATACACATGGCCCTATCTATTACGGCGTAGTCTGTGTGTCGGTTTAACATTTAAATGGGTTTCTTGCAAAAAACATATATCTATGTTATGTCTGGTTAAATAAGCATGCACCAACCTGGCCTTCCTGTTATCGTTCAACCCTCGAATGTTCCATGTCAAGAAATTTATTGTAACAGCGTGTAGCCTGGCAATCCTATCCCGCCTGAGCAACTTACACTGAAAGAACATGGCGACACCCAACAGCAAAGTTCTGTCCTGATATGCAACTCATCCCTCATGCTGGCTACCAACAATGAAACGACCCCTACCCACCACCCACCACCCACACCAACCCCCCAATCAGGTTGCAGCATACCCACCCCAAGATTTGCACACAAAAACACATGTATTAACAGCGGGAAATCTCCCATGGGGGCGAGGAGGAACCGGCGAACTACCCTGCTTATACAGGGTGGCCGGGAGATCTGCAGAGAGGCAGGCAGCTAATTAAAATAAAAAGCAAGAACCCATGTACCAGAACCGCTTTCGGGTCACGGTGCCCCAAACAACAGCATGCTGCGAATGAAAGGGACCGCAGCGAGGGGGAGCGCGCAACATTGCCCACCCATTTTTCTCCTACCCATCTCAGCACTGCCTGTTTATGGGCAAAGCAAATACAGGGAAACAAACTAGTCATTGTCACTCAAACGGCCTGACGATCTTCCCTCTGCGGCACTAGAGGTTTTCGCCTTTTTACCACCAACATGTTTGGCGAACTTCAAAGCAGACTTCGCATCAGTGAAATAGTGTGCAGTGCCATCATGGGAGACCTTCAGCTTGGCTGGATAAAGCAGGGAGTACGGAATCTGTGCTTGCAACAGGATGCGCTTGGCAGGAATGAACTCCCGACGCGCCGCTTGTACAGCCGGAGTAAAGTCCGGATAAAATGCAATATTGTTCCCTTTATGTGAAATTTGACCTTTCTCCCTGGCCAGGCGCAGAATGAGATCTCTATCTTGATAGTTCAGTATTTTGGCCAGGATCGGCCTAGGTGTCGCACCCACTGGAGGTCTCGGCCCTAGAGATCTGTGGGCCCTCTCCACCGCAAATACTGTCGACAAGTGAGGGTCAAAGAGCTCATGAAGGAGTTCCGCCACAAAGGTCTCCATTTTGGAAAAAGCGGTGGTCTCCGGAATGCCCGGAATGCGGAGGTTGTTCCTTCGAGATCTCGCCTCTAAGTCCTCGTTTTTGGCCCTGATGACGCCCAACAGGCGGTCCATATGCAGCATTTTCTCTTTAGTGTCCATCTGGAATTCGTGGAACTCTGTATGCCGGTTCTCCAGGAAGTCTAGCCGGGTCTCATGTGAGGCCACCTGCGTCTTGACGGAATCCAATTGTGTAGTTAGGGTATCTAATTTAGTATCTATATTCCGCAGGCTGGAACGCATCTCCAGCATGAGGGTCCGCAGGTCTTCCCCATGGTCGTCCGTTGACATCTCATTGTGACTAAATCCGTATTTGTATTTGTAAAGCGCGAACTACTCACCCTTACGGGTCTCAAGGCGCTGGGGGCCGTAGTGGAAATTAAGTGAGCTATTGCCCAGAGTCACATGGTGCTGAGCTGAGCTGCCGCCGGAGCCGGGGATCGAACCGTGAACCCTGCTGCTCCGAAGTCAGCTGCCCTGGCCGCTGCACCACACCTCTCCACTGCCCTCCGGTGCCTCGGAGTCCTGGTCCGTCTGCCTCGTGGAGCGTTTGTTTTCGAATGGCAGTTTGGACTGCCTTGCATCCGGTTTTCCCATGCCGCCAGTGGTCCTTGACCGCTATGGAGCAATCGGGGCCAGCACACCAGTCTCCCCCTTAAGTGCAGCACAGTGGATCCGCACTCCGCCCCCATGCCCCTCCAGGTATCACACCGGCACCACAGCTCACAATGTCCGATCAAGTCCGGCAGGGGCCGAGCCGAAGACCGCCCCCACACGCAGCCGCTTTAGGCCCAGTCTCCGCAGCCCATAAGTCTCAATCACAAGCCATCCGCACACAGCCCAAGGGCATGCGACTCCAGGGCTCCCGATGTCTCAAGGGCACCGCAGATCACCGACTCACCCAGTCCGCTCGTGCCCCACGCGTCACTCCAGGCTCCGGCGTCGCACCATCCCCCAGCCAGCCATCTTCAGGATGCACTCGGTATTATCTAGGGTCTACCGCTGTCAGGTGTCTCTCCACAGTGGCCCCCCGCCGGTGGCTGGGCTCCAGAGATGCAGTGCCACAATCTCACAATCCCCCCTCAACAGCAGGGCTCACAGCACGCATTTCACTCCTTCCACCAACCTCCTCCACCAGCGATCCGCTCTCCGGCCGGCTTCGGGTGCCTCCTCCGATGTCAACGGGCGCAGAGCAGGCCAGCCGCACCTGCTCTCCACGGTCACCAAGCTTGTGCCCGCGAAATGGCGGCCGCGGCCCTGTGAGGAGATGTAGCGCGGTGCTTCACACTTGGTGCTTCGTCGCTCTTGGGCTCATTTCCGCAGTCTGCAGCAGTTCCGATCCGCAATACACCTCCGCGCGGCCCCGTCAGGTCTCCAGGCCGCACCGCAGCCGCGGCGTCGAGTTCAGGGCGGCCCGGCTTCCTCCAGCGGCTCGCCTCGACCTCTCAGCCGCTTACTAGCACGCTGCCTCGCCGCTCCGGCGTCCCACGCTCCCCGCTCCCAGGAGAGCCAGCTTTAGGACCAGGGGCACCTCCGCAGTCCGAATATCGGCTATATGCGCCGCATCAGCCCTCCGTGTGCAGGATTATTCAAGGATTTCTACCCGGCCGGCGGAGCTCGCTCACAGAGCGGCCATTCCGCAGCACGGCAAGCCACGCCCCCCTAGTATTCAAAGATGTTTGACACCAAACACAACATGTTTCGGTGCAGCCATCCCAAAGTTAGCATTTAACGCGAGGTTATAATGCGCTTAAGAGTATATGGTCAGGCTGCACTACAAACAGCATCAGAGAAGGGTCTCCGAACGCTGCAGAGGCGCCCTGCTCATGCAGGGGCACCCTCTCACATAGGAACCACGCACTCTGCCTTCAGGATTGATAAGGCCTGCCATAGGAGTGACTTATAGGTTTATATGTGTGTACGTATATAGTGATATAGGTAGCCTATATCACAGTAAGCGGTGCATGCACCACCTTACCCAGGCTGCAGTAGCAGACCTGGGGTGTCAGTTTGGATGGCCTTCCAGGGGTGGCATAATACATGCTGCAGCCCCTGGTAGGCCTCTGAGGTACCTATGCCCTGGGTACATAGTATACCATATACTAGGGACTTATAAGGGCACTCCAGATTCCAATCAGTGATGTGCCTAAGGCACATGGAACCATTTTAGAGAGGAAGCAGCTAGGCTGGGGTTCTGATTAGCAGGGCCCCAGCCAGACTAAGGTCGAAAAACAGTGAAGCATCAGCAAAAAGTGGGGGTACCCATGTGAAGCAGATCCTACTCTCCTACAATGCCCAAGCACAAGAGGCTCACTGCCAGGGCACAGGGCATAAAATACCCAAGAACAAGGGGTCCGTGGCCTGGGCAGAGGGCAGAAGATACCGAAGAACAAGGGGCCCATGGCCTGGGCAGAGGGCAGAAGATACCCAAGGACAAGGGGCTCACTGCCCGGTCAGAGGGCAGACGATATCCAAGAATAGGAGGCTCACTGCCAGGGCAGAGGTCAGAAGATACCCAAGAACAAGGGGCTCCCAGCCAGGGTAGAGAGCATAAGATACCCAAGAACAAGGGGCTCACTTCCAGGGCAGAGGGCATAAGATGCCCAAGCACAAGAGGCTCACTGCCAGGGCACAGGGCATAAAATACCCAAGAACAAGGGGCCTGTGGCCTGGGCAGAGGGCAGAAGATACCCAAGAACAAGGGGCCCATGGCCTGGGCAGAGGGCAGAAGATACCCAAGGACAAGGGGCTCACTGCCCGGTCAGAGGGCAGGTGATACCCAAGAACAGGAGGCTCACTGCCAGGGCAGAGGTCAGAAGATACCCAAGAACAAGGGGCTCCCGGCCAGGGCAGAGGGCATAAGATACCCAAGAACAAGGGGCCCGGGGTTGGGGCAGAGAGAAGATGATACCCAAGAACAAGGGGACTGTGAGCTGGGCAGAGGGCAGAAGATACCCACGAACAAGGGGCTCATAGCTGGGGGCAGAGAGCAGAAGATACCCAAGAACAAGGGGCTCACTGCCAGGACAGACGGCATAAGATACCCAAGAACAAGGTGCCCATGGTTGGGGAAGAGAGCAGAAGATACTCAAGAACAAGGGGCCCGTGGCTTGGGCAGAGGGCAGAAGATACCCTGGCACAAGGGGCTCATGGCTGGGGCAGAGAGCAAAAGATACCCAAGAACAAGGGACCCGTGGCTGGGGCAGAAGATACCCAAGGACAAGGGGCCCATGTCTGGGGCAGAGAGTAGAAGATACCCAAGAACATGAGGCCTGTGGCATGGGCAGAGGGCATAAGATACCCAAGAACAAGGGGCTTGTGGCTGGTGACAGAGAGCAGAAGATACCCAAGAACAAGGGGCCCATGGTCAGGGCAGAGAGCAGGAGATCTCCAAGAACATGGGGCCTATGGCTGGCGCGGTTGGCAGAAGATATTCAATAATAAGGGGCCGGTGGCCTGAGCAGAAGATACTCAAGAACAAGGGGCCAGTGGTCTCGGCAGAGAGCAGAAGATACCCAAGAACAAGGGGCTCGCAGCTGTGGAAGAGAGCAGAAGATATTCAAGTACAAGGGGCCGTTGGCCTGGGCAGGAGATACCCAAGAACAAGTGGCCCGTGGCTGGGGCAGAGAGCAGACGAAACCCAAGAACAAGAGGCCCATGACCAGGGCAGAAGACACACAAGAGCAAGGGGTCCGTGGTTGGGGCAGAGAGCAGGCGATACCCAAGAACAAGGGGCCCGTGGCTGGGGCAGAGAGCAGAAGATACCCAAGAACAAGGGGCTCACGGGTGGAAAAGAGATCAGATGATACCCTAGAACAAGGGACCCGTGGCTGGGGCAGAAGATACCCAAGGACAAGGAGCCCAGGGTTGGGGCAGAGAGCAGAAGATACCCAAGAACAAGGGGCCTGTGGCCTGGGCAGAGGGCATAAGATACCCAAGAACAAGGGGCTTGCGGCTGGGGCAGAGAGCAGAGGGTACCAAAGAACAAGGGGCCCATGGCTGGGGCAGAAGATACCCAAGAACAAGGAGCTCAGGGTTGGGGCAGAGAGCAGAAGATACCCAAGAACAAAGGGCCCGTGGCCTGGGCAGAGGGCATAAGATACCCAAGAACAAGGGGCCCATGGCTGGGGCAGGGAGCAGAAGATACCCAAGAACAAGGGACTATGGCCAGGGCAGAGAGCAGAAAATACCCAAGAACAAGGGGCTCATGGTGGGGGCAGAGAGCAGAAGATATTCAAGAACAAGGGGCCTGTGGCCAGGGCAGAAGATACCCAAGAGAAAGGGGTCCGTGGTTGGGGCAGAGAGCAGACGATACCCAAGAACAAGGGGCCAGTGGTCTGGGCAGAAGATACCCAAGAACAAGGGGCCCATGGTGGGGACAGAGAGTAGAAGATACCCAAGAACCAGGGGCCCATGATGGGGGCAGAGAGTAGAAGATACCCAAGAACAAGGGGCCCATGATGGGGGCAGAGAGCAGAAGATACCCAAGAACAAGGGGCCCATAATGGGGGCAGAGAGTAGAAGATACCCAAGAACAAGGGGCCCGTGGCTGGAGCAAAGAGCAGAAGATACCCAAGAACAAGGGGCTCATGGTCAGGGCAGAGAGCAGTAGATCTCCAAGAACATGGGGCCTATGGCTGGCGCGGACGGCAGAAGATATTAAAAAATAAGAGGCCGGTGGCCTGAGCAGAAGATACCCAAGAACAAGGGGCCCGTGACTGGGGCAGAGAGCAGAAGATACCCAAGAACAAGGGGCCTGTGGCTATGGCAGAGAGCAAAAGATACCCAAGAACAAGGGGCCTGTGGCCGTGGCAGAGAGCATACGATACCCAAGAACAAGAGGCTCGCGGCTGTGGAAGAGAGCAGAAGATATTCAAGAACAAGGGGCCAATGTCCTGGGCAGAAGGTACCCAAGAACAAGGGGCCCGTGACTGGGGCAGAGAGCAGACGATACCCAAGAGCAAAGGGTCCGTGGTTGGGGCAGAGGGCAGACAGTATCCAAGAACAAGGGGCCTGTGGCCAGGGCAGAAGATACCCAAGAGCAAGGGGTCCGTGGTTGGGGCAGAGAGCAGACAATACCCAAGAACAAGGGGCCAGTGGTGTGGGCAGAAGATACCCAAGAACAAGGGGCTCATGGTGGGGGCAGAGAGTAGAATATACACAAGAACAAGGGGCCCATGGTGGGGGCAGAGAGTAGAAGATACCCAAGAACAAGGGGCCCGTGACTGCGGCAGAGAGCAGAAGATACCCAAGAACAAGGGGCCCGTGCCTGGGCAAAGGGCAGAAGATACCCAAGAACAAGGGGCTCATGGGTGGAGCAGAGATCAGATGATACCCAAGAACAAGGGACCCGTGGCTGGGGCTAAAGATAACCAAGGGCCAGATGCACAACCCTAAATTGCATGCGCAATCGGGTTAGCGCCCCTTTTGCGCATGAAAAAACGAATAGGGCCATGTACAATTCCTATTTAGCGAGTCGCAATTTATTTGTGACTCGCTAAATAGGAATTGCGACTCGCTATTAGGAAGGAGCGTTTCAAGAGTGTCTCTTCCTAATAGCGACTCTCTACCCCATGTATGAATGTTTTGCAACTGCAAGTGCGGTCGCAAAACACTCGCAATTTACTACCCTCTTCAAGAGGGTGGTAATGCACTCGCAAGTGGTAAGGGGTCCCCCGGGGACCCCTTCCCCTTTGCAAATGCAGGGGAGAGTATTTTTTAGGGGCGGGCAGTGGTCCCAGGGACCACAACCTGCCCTTAAAAAATGAAACTAAAACGTTTCATTTTCTTTTTTAAATGGATCCCGTTTTCCTTTAAGGAAAACGGGCTGCATTTAAAAAAAAACTGCTTTATTTAAAAGCAGTCCCAGACATGGAGGTCTGCTGAGCCCAGCGGGCCACCATCCCTGGGAGGGCCAGCCATTCCCAATGGGGTCGCAAATTGCGAGTGCCTCCTGAATATTCATGAGGCATGCAATTTGCGACCCCATTGGGAATCGCAAACAGTGTCTCAGACACTGTTGTACATGACATTTTGCGACTCGCAAATTGCGACTGCAATCGAGCGCAATTTGCGAGTCGCAAATTGTCATGGTCGTACATCTGGCCAAAGGTGCTCATGGCTAACGTGGAGTGCAGAAGATACCCAAGAACAAGGGGCCCGTGGCTGGGCAGAAGATACCCAAGAACAAGGGGCCCATGGTGCAGGCAGAGACTAGAAGATACCCAAGAACAAGGGGCCCATGATGGGGGCAGAGAGTAGAAGATACCCAAGAAGAAGGGGCCCGTTGCTGGGGCAAAGAGCAGAAGATATCCTAGAACAGGGGGCTCGCGGCTGGTGACAGAGAAAAGAAGATACCCAAGACAAGGGACCCATGGTCAGGGCAGTGAGCAGGAGATCTCCAAGAACATGGGGCTTATGGCTGGCGCAGACGGCAGAAGATATTCAAAAATAAGGGGCCGGTGGCCTGAGCAGAAGATACCCAAGAACAAGGGGCCCGTGACTGGGGCAGAGAGCAGAAGATACCCAAGAACAAGGAGCCTGTGGCCATGGCAGAGAGCAGAAGATACCCAAGAACAAGGGGCTCGTGGCTGGGGCAGAGAGCAGTCGATACCCAAGAGCAAGGGGTCCGTGGTTGGGGCAGAGGGCAGATGATACCCAAGAACAAGGGGCTCGTGGTCAGGGCAGAAGATACCCAAGAGCAAGGGGTCCGTGGCTGGGGCAGAGAGCAGATGATACCCAAGAACAAGGGGCCAGTGGTCTGGGCAGAAGATACCCAAGAACAAGGGGCCCATGGTGGGTGCAGAGAGTAGAAGATACCCAAGAACAAGAGGCCCATGGTGGGGGCAGAGAGTAGAAGATACCCAAGAACAAGGGGATCATGGGTGGAACAGAGATCAGATGATACCCAAGAACAAGGGACCCGTGGCTGGGGCAGAAGACACCCAAGGAGAAGGAGCCGAGGGTTGGGGCAGAGATCAGAAGATACCCAAGAACAAGGGGCCTGTGGCCTGGGCAAAGGGCATAAGATACCCAAGAACAAGGAGCCCATGGCTGGGGCAGAGAGCAAAAGATATTCAAGAACAAGGGGCCCATGGCTGAGGCAGAAGATACTCAAGAACAAGGAGCCCAGGGTTGGGGCAGAGAGCAGAAGATACCCAAGAACAAGGGGCCCATGGCTGGGGCAGAAGATACCCAACAACAAGGAGCCCAGGGTTGGGGCAGAAGATACCCAAGAGCCAGGTGTCTGTGGTTGGGGAAGAGAGCATACGATATCCAAGAACAAGGGGCCTGTGGTCTGGGCAGAAGATACCCAAGAACAAGGGGCCCATGGTGGGGGCAGAGAGTAGAAGATATCCAAGAACAAGGGGCCCATGGTGGGGGCAGAGAGTAGAAGATACCCAAGAACAAGTGGCCTGTGGCTGGGGCAGAGAGCAGATGATACCCAAGAACAAGGGGCTCATGGGTGGAGCAGAGGGCAGAAGATACCCAAGAACAAGGGACCCGTGGCTGAAGATACCCAAGGACAAGGTGCTCATGGCTGGGGTGGCCTAGACTGCGAGCATAAGATACTCAAGAACAAGGGGCCCGTGGCCTGGGCAGAGAGCAGAACATACCTGTGGCCAGGACGGAGGGCAGGAGATGCCCAAGAAAAAGGGGCTGTGGGCTTGTGGGGCAGAAGATACCCAAGAATAGGCGGCCATGGGCTTGTGGGGCAGAAAGCAGAAGATACTCAAGAATAGGGGGCTGTGGGCTTGTGGGGCAGAAAGCAGAAGATACTCAAGAATAGGTCGGCTGTGGGCTTGTGGGGCAAGCTACAGTTAATGAAGTGTCAGTGGTCTTTCACTTTGCTGCCATCAGCCTGACTTTCCTTAAACAACAAGGAGCCTTCATGGCACAGCAGGGAGCTCTGATGCTTTGGCTAGCAGAGGGTATTTTCCAGGAATGTTATTGAAGACAAGCTGCAGACAGGAGATAAGATCCATCAGAAAAAGGAAGAACATCACCTAATTGTTAGAAAGTAAAGTAACCCAATGTCGAGCTCCATAAATGTTGATCTAACAAGAACGCTTTTTTAAAGTATTTATAGTTACCTGCTGTGTGAGCAGTCGCTGCTGAAATGTATTACACCACAAACATGATCACTGCAGTGCAAGTGCTAAACTAGGAAAGTATTATAATTATTGGGACATATTTGGGGAAAGATTAATTATTTACACTCTGGAATTATAACTTGAATGCCAACAGGGCAGGACTAGCTACTCACAAAAAGTGGCAGATTCAGCATTTATTGTTCTGTGGATTTCCAGAGGGTTGCACCTATACCACTGAATGCAGAAGTCTGTGGTTTAACATCAGGGATTTCTTGGAGGAGAAATGTTGGCTAGAGGCAAAGGTGCAGACTTTAAAGCTAAAAGACCTGGGGGGGATCCCATGTTCCCAATTTCAAATTGTGTAATCCTGGACAAGCCATGTTATGTGTTGTGTCTTAGCTCACTTTGCAATGTGTGCCATGCATGAAAGTGCATCTTTTCATATTGAGGCAACAAAAAGTGCCTGACTAGGACTGCCCTTGAGTGTGTCGGTCTCCCTCACACCACCCTTCATTCCAGCAACTGATACTTTGGGAATTCCATGACCTGGTGAAGGCAAGTGGATCTGATGGGCCATCAATAGGGGTGTGCGAAACAGCTCCTTTGTGACATTCATCATGGCTAGGGATGTGCAAAATCTGTCACGCCAATGTCCATGGTGATGTTTTATACAAACAATACATGTTTTGTGGGTGAAATCTGGAATTCCAAACTTCCCTGGAACTCCTGATGAGGCATCATTTGAAATATTCACCATGTGGTTGGATGCCTCTGCTCAGAAGCCCCCCTCTGGAATCCTCCGTACCCAGATTACAATAAAGCCTATTCACCTTCCCCCAGAGAGCTATTGTTGGTGGAGAGAGGGATGCTGCACCAACCAGATCTTTCTTCCAGTCAGGAGGGTGTGACAAGCTTGACTCTAGGTTCCATTAGGGCTGCCAGTTTCATCCAAGGACCACAAGCATCCTCCATTACCCTGGACAGGAATCACAGGACCAGGGAGGGTGTGCCACTTCCTGCATGGTTGAGGCCTCTGGCAGGTCCCAGTCAGAGCTGCCTGCTGCGTGCACAGTGTGCGGGCCCTGGACTCCAGGACTGACCGCTGGTGTCCCAAGCTACATAGCCCGGTCAGATCTCCAGCTGGCCTGGGAGCACATCTAGGACTGGGTTCCATTCGCCAACCCTTCACGTTAGAAAATGTCCTGGACAGGGTTCCTACGTGTGGGCAGGGCTCCACTTCTTCAGTTAGGTAAAAAGCTCTGACTGGGCCCCAGAAATTACTCCAGCAGGCCTGGGCTCCTGGGACTAGGCTCCATTCGTTGGCCCGTTGTGTCACAAAGTGCACAGGACGGGGTTCAGCAGGCCCAGGGATAGCTCCCCTGCTTCGCTGAGGTGAAACATTCTGACCAGGCTGCAGTCAGAGCTCTGGTAGGGTCCCACGTCTGGCAAGCCTGAGCCCAGGCTGGGCTCTGTTTGCAGGCCTGTGGTGTCCATCTGCAACTGGCTTGTCCCCCAAAGGGCAAGCGGAAACTCCCTTTGGACAGCATGACTTGAGCAGATGGCCATTCTCGGCGTCTGGTCATCTGGCTGCACGTAGCATGGGAATGCATGATACACCCGGATGGCTGGACTGCCCTGGAAGTCCCAAAGAAGGCTTGTTTGCTGCTTCTAGTCAAGCCAGGGGTCCAGGAGGTTGGATACATTTGATCAAACGACCCCTCCTGTCACCCAGGGTGCATGATTTCAATGAAGGTTAGTAACCTTTCTCTGGCTTAATAGGGATAGGGTGCTAGGGGCCCTTTTGTCATCCAGTCATTCTTAGTGGGTACTGCGAGGGCCCCCTTCTTACCCTGCACTATGGGGCCTCCACAACCCTGCGTTCTCAGAGAGCAGGCTGGGGCCCTGCACTCTGATCAATTAGGGATGGACTGCTTGGCCAGCCTCGGCTATTCTTTCAAGCAAAGACCTTCCACCCTGCCTGTGACTGTCTGCCTCAAGGATTTGCCTCTCAGGAAGTCCCTCTGTCAGAGGGTCTCCCCATCCAGCAATGCAAAGACTGAGCAGCCCGGCAGCTCACTACCCCAGTGGTCTGGCAAGGATGCATGCAGTAGGGGGCACCAGTCTCAGATGCCACCTGATGTCCATGCTTCACATGCCATTGCCATTTTTTCACTGAGTATATTTCCACAGTAGCTCGGAATGGTTGTTCCTTGGGGCTGTGAAGCCAGAATCCTACATCTTGGACAGGTTGCACCTCAGTCCACCACTCCCTTCTGTCGTTAACGAGCAGACTGGGCTACCAGTGCCTGTGCGATCATCCTGTCCTCTCAGCCCTGCAAGCAGCAGAGGCTTGCAAGCTCTTGATAGGTGCATGGGTCTGTCTGGGACAGGCACGTCTCCCTCTTTTCTCCAGCAGTAGCAACTACCCGATTGATTCTGCTAGTAGCACAAGCTTGTCTTAGATTAAGCCATGCATGTTTAAGTACATACAGCTAGTACAGTGAAGCTGAAAATGGCTCATTAAATCAGTTGTGGTTCCTTAGATCACTCCATGTGTTATTTGGATACCTATGGTATTGCTAGAGCTAATGCATGCCGATTAGATCTCACCTCACTGGATTCATACATTCAATCAGACTGACCAATAGGGGATCACCTGGACGCTTGGTTACTCAAGATGACCTCAGGCCAATTGCATGTGCCCATGATGTCAACAATACATTGGGAGATCTACCTTGCCAACTTTGAATCGTATTTTCTGTGTCTACCACGGTGAGCACCGGTAATGGGGAATCAGAGTTCAATTCTGGAGAGGGAGCCTGCAAAATGGATGACCAGATCTAAGGAGAGCAGCAGGTGCACAAATTATCCACTCCTGACTTGGGGATGTGGTGATTAAAATAACGACACAAAACTCATTCAAGCCCCTGTAGTAAAATGAGTGCACTATATATCCTTTAACAAGGATCCATTGGATGATCAGTCTGGTGACAGCACTCATGGTAATTCCAGCTCCAATAGTGAATATTAAAATTTCTGCAGTTAAAAAGCTTGTAGTTGGATCTTGGTATCAAGCTGGTGGTCAGCTGCAAGATGAGCTAATATCCTATCCCAGCCCCTGCCTCTAGCCCCTTGATTCTCCTACTGAGTGTTCTGGGGGGCTGAAGCATTTACTAAATTGGTGGAATCCTTCAGCTATGAATAATCGAGAGAACTCTGCTTGGATTATGTTGGTTTTTGGAATTGGGACACATTGATCATCGAATCTTCTGGCCACAGGTTTCTCCCAGGGCTATGCCTGTCTGAGGGTTAGCCTGAGACGACTCCTGGTGGCCAACATCACTGGGAACAGCCCCGCCACCCACCGACCACGTACGCAACCTAGGGGTCATCCTCGACCCCACCCTCTCCATGACTAAGCAGGTCAACGCCGTTTCCTCATCCTGCTTCAACATCCTCCGAATGCTCCGCAGGATCTTCAAGTGGATCCCCACCGAAACAAGAAAAACAGTCACCCAGGCCCTCGTCACCAGCAGGCTGAACTACGGAAACGCCCTCTACGCAGGAACGACGGCTAAGCTCCTGAGACGGCTGCAACGCATCCAGAACGCCTCTGCACGTCTTATCCTCGACATCCCCCGACGCAGCCACATCACACCCCACCTGAGAGACCTGCACTGGCTCCCTGTCAACAAGAGGATAACCTTCAAGCTCCTCACCCACGCACACAAAGCACTCCACAACTCCGGACCAGCCTACCTCAACAGACGACTCAGCTTCTACACCCCCACCCGCCAGCTCCGCTCGACCAGTCTCGCCCTCGCCACAGTCCCCCGCATCCGGAAAACGACCGCCGGCGGCAGATCCTTCTCCCACCTCGCCGCCAAGACCTGGAACACCCTCCCCACCAACCTCCGACAGACCCAAGACCTACTGGCCTTCAGAAGACTCCTCAAGACCTGGCTCTTCGATCAGTAGCAGCACCACTCCTCTCTTCCCCCAGCGCCTTGAGACCCTCGTGGGTATGTAGTGCGCTTTATAAGTGACATGATTGATTGATTGATTGATGCCAATTTCCCTTGGCCTCTGCTATAGTATGACTGTGGCTTTGCAGGGGGCTTTGTTCCCTTTGTCCCCCCAAGGTCACACACCACTGGCATGCCTGTCCTCTGTGGAATGCAGGTGTCTGGGCTGTCCCGGGCATGATACCCTGGAGCACATGGCTGAGTGTCATGCGTGGCTGTCTGTGGTGTCCCACTGCTGCCTGCGTACATTGTCTTGAGTATCTTTTCCACGACCAGGGATGGGAGGCCACCATACCCCCTGCTGGTGTAGTTCTGGCTCTCACTTTGTGGACTTCGGTCTCCGATCTGGGAAAGGGCACACTCTTTTAGCCTCTATCTGCCCCACCAAGCTCCTTAAACTTCAGCATCCAATTGCGACCTCATATGAGACAAGGCAACCCACTGAATTTAAGCGTATTACAAAGCAGAGGAAGATAAATTAAAAAGGATTTCCTCAATAATGGCAAGTGAAATGAAAAGAGCTCAGCACAGAAACCCGCTTGGTGGAGGGTGTGGGAAGTGCGGTGTATAAAAGACTTACTCTCCAGTGCTGTTCAGCGGATCCAAGTCCTTCTGATTGATGTTCACCTCGCAAACAGTGTTAGATCCGCAGTGGCCTCCGGCGCACCAGGATTGGGTCTTCTCAGAGTTGGGGTGCTTGGGAATGCAGCTCAATGTTGGTGGTAAACTCCATCTAATGCTAAATACGGATGCAATTCAAATAGCCAAAAAGTACGTAAGAGAAAGTTAAAAATAACTTTGAAGAGAGTTCAAGAGGGTGTGAAACCATGAAGAGGTAAGCGGGTGGGGTCCGTGCAGTCCACCCTCAGGATTCAACATGATGAGAAGGTTGGTCACCCAGGAAAGTGAACCCCTCTGTGGGACTTCCACCTAGACACACCTGGCTCCTGCACTAACCATTTCCCCGCAGTGGTGTGCCGCGACCAGTCTGGGTAGGCTCGGAACACTTCAGGGTGTCAGATGGTTCTCCGCTCTGGCGGAGAGTGTTACAGCTGTGTCCCGGGGGGTTAGGAGAGATTTACAGCCTCCGTGACCTCCTCCAACAACTGCCCTGCCCCTCTCTGGGGCTTCTCTGATAGGGATATGACAGGACCGTGCTGCCAAAGCGACTGTTCTTAATTCACCTGACCAAATTGTGCTGCCTGGCGGACAGAACCACGTCAGGTACCAGGCATCAGTAGCGGTGCTGCTTACCCACCTGACTAGTCTTGAAACGCGTATCAAGCAGTCTAACTTTCATGAGTTGGACAGCCAATTAAAACCCTATGGTACATTGAAGTTGAGGGCCGGTGAATGCCAGCTGAGGTGGGATCCTGCCACGGCATCACGGTGAGCGCACCACTGGCTCATGTTGCCTGTTTTTTCAGGTAGATGGAGCATGAGCATGAATGAGGACCTTAAAGATGGTAAACTATGCCTGGGCAGGGCAAAGTCAGAGGAAACTCTGACATCCGTAGAGGTGCTGATATGCAAATACACCAACCGACCTGGTGATGGGGACAGAAGACTAATTGACCCATCTAGTAGCTGAATCCCTCCAAAGTTTCCATCAGGATAACTTGTGCTCAGAAACTCTAGTTTTATCTGATGAAGCAAATTATTAGATGTCTTGGGACTGAAACGAACCCAACGTATTCTCAAACTTTAAATGGGCAAGAAGCCTGGCTCGTTGACATGGAGCTGAGCATGGAATGCGAGTGCCTTGTGAGCCAATGTTGGTAAACAGAACTGGTTCTGCGAGATGAAGCAAATGCCGGATTAAGGCACCTGATGCCGACGCTCACCAAACCCCAGAAAAGGTGTTGGTTGACATAGACAGCAGGACGGTGGCCATGGAAGTCTAATTCTGATAAGGAGAACGTAACAACTGACCTGCCGAATCAACTAGCTCAGAAAATGGATGGAGCTACAGCATCGGGCCCTTACCTGGACATTTCTGGCATTGAGAGAAGCAGTGGCTAAGCAGCGATGAATAGGAAGGCCACTGCAATGTGCACAGAAGCTCAGGCTAGATGAAGCCACCATAGGTGCCGATCTTGGTGGCAGTAGCACGTATTCAAACAAGAACTTTGAGGGCCAAAGTAGAGAAGGGTTTAATGTGAACTGCAGCTGAACAGGGGTCAGTCAATCCTAAGGGATGAGGGAGCACTGTTTGTAAGGGTTGGGCAATGGCCTCTGTTGCCCCCGGACGATTCAAAAGGCGTCAGGTTCAGATCCCTGAAGCCAGTGTGGCAAATGCCGGTGCCATAGTGGCATCCAGTGCAGAGACACAAATGATCCTGGAGAAGCCGACGGGAGACTCAGGACGAGTTCTCTTTTCTTTGTGCAATGTGTTCTCCCAAGAGAGGGGCCTGAGCCTTAGAAAGTGGTGTCAGGTGAGCTCTTGTTTCTCTTTAAAAATCCAAACAAGATGGTGTCGGGCCATATACACATATGCAGAAGGTCTGCAAGGTGAATAGCCTCTGGCATGTTAGTACAATGTAGGAAAGGGAAGGTAGCAAGCCAGATCCATAACTTCAGGACATGGCTCTAAGGGCTAGGTCGACAGTTGGGGCCCAAAGTAGAGTGAGATGCGTGCCACCACTGGATAATGTTTTGTCCCTTTGGGGCAATGGCCACTGTGGACTTGCGCTTGACCCTTCCTGTCAGTCACACCATTTGTGGTGGTGAACTCGACCCATGCCCCACCCGGGAGTACAGGGCAGGTGTTTTGCTTTGGCCAGAGCCTAGCAGCTAACTTAGAATTGCTGTAGACCAGTAGAATCCATCTCTTTAAGTAAATTATAGGAACACAAAGTCCTGAGGCGGGTGAGTTTTGTGCCAAGTACTCTGAATATCAAAGTAGAGAAAATCAACGAATCAACGATGTGCATGCAAACTGCAGGAGTAATCTAATCTAATCTCTACTCAGTCACAGTGGTCTTTATCAGTATGAGACAATTCTTGTATAAGAGAAGTGTAATAGAGATAGGACTATGATAGAGAGAAATGACAATGCTAACAAACAGCCAGACGGGGTAGTTCCTGGATCAAAAAACCCTGTTAAGATGGCAAGAGGAGGTGCTGTCTTTTCCACAAATCATTAACCTTCTCACCGAATTTGTGACCTTTACACCCACAGCACAATTAACAAAAACAAAATGAATCAAAACGTATCACCTGATTCGCCCTTTGTACTACTTGAAAATGAGGAAGTCTTTGATCTCAGTGAAACTCTTACATCTGTAGCTTCATCCATTATAGACGTTCCAAACACATCCAGACTTGAAAAACTGCCAGATGTCTGCGATGCTGCTGACAAATCAAAAGAGAAGAAGGCTGACTTCATCAACAAAATACCCCAGTGAATGGAATAATTGCAATTAATGCGGAGACAAGAAGGGAACCTTCAAAGCATTTACAAAGCATGTCTTTAACAAGCACAAAAGATTCTGCTTAAAAACATATTGCTTGAAATGTGACAAAGAAGTCGAGTCCCACAACCTTGCATGTCACTAGACCAACTGTAAAGGGTCACGATGAAAGGAACGCTACAATTCCCTACAGCTTCTTTGACTTGAGATGTGCAATGAAAATTGGAGTCTCTGAACATTCTAGACATGTAGATCCAAGAGCGCTAGAATCACTAATGGGGGAGAGAAGGAAATAACTCAAAAAGAAAATAAGAAAGATATGGATTCTGCCCCAATTGCCCAAATCCCAAAAGAATGGGATTATGAAAACATCTGTAAAGTCCCTGTTCTTGCCAGAACACAGGAGTTAGAAGAAGCCCCCTCAAACAAAGCAGTTTGTTGTGACAATGTTCGCTTAATGTCTGTACAGTGCCCATAAAAAGAACCAAGACTGCTGCCCAGAATCTCATCAACGTGCTTAGAAATGAGTAGAGTCCCAGGGTGCATCAAAAGAGAACATCAGAACCAACCCCGACAAATGTGCCAGTAAATAAATTCAATAAAGTGAGCAATTGGAGACAATTACACTAGGCAAGGCATTCACGAAGATCTCAAGAAACATTTTTACAAAAGAAGCGCATGCTTTGCAAACATGATTAAGAGGCATAAAGGCTTCATGAAAGGGAGGAATGTCTCGAGAACCTGACGCTCCTGCAAAACATCATGAACCGGGTACAGAAGCACAGACACTCGCTAGAGATCATAGACATTTCTAAAGCATTTGACTCTGTCATTCACCATCACATCATGCGGAGTCTCGCAAGGCAAAGAATCCCGCAGTGTATTACTTGATAAAAAAACACCATACTTCTAGGAAAGAAACCATGAGGAGAGAGGAGTTGGCCTAGCGGCTAGGGCGGTCGACTGGGAAACTGGGTTCGAGTCTCGGCAATGACGCTGAACATCCTGTGATTCTGAGCAAATCACTTAATCTCCCCGTGCCTAACAAAAATGAATGTGTCCTCATGTAACCAACTGGTGCTCATATACAGCACTCTGATACCGATAAGAAAAAAAAACCAATAAATCAACTCCAGAGTTAACAATGCAATCTTGGTTAAGCAGGTGATTCGCTGTCCCCACTACTGCGGCCTCTGCTATGCGATCTTTAAATAAATGGCAAAGGTTTTACATTTTAGTCCCTTAGACTTAAAGAAGAACTCCCTGCTCTAGCCTTTGCAGATACTGCGTGAGGCATGAGCAGGACTTATGCATGAACTTGAAGACCATTGAAAGATTCTGCAAGGCAACCAGTCTAAACCTAACTAAGAGGACACCGGGTTCTTTATACAACCTCACAACATAAAATATGAGTCAACTGCAAACCATGGCCATTTGTCAAGAGAAAATACACAACCAGGCGACAGTGAAAGATGCCTCAGATGGAGCTTTGATCCCTACGCGGGTCATACAAGAAACAACAGATGAAATGAGATACTAACAGATTGACTGCAGAGCTAGACAAGTTACCACTCACAAAGTTTAAATACCTTGTCAATACTTGATTCCTAAGCTATCATACAAACTAGAAATGGTAGGTAGAGAGAAGAAAACTCCCACAGAACTCCATAAAACAATAAAGAAATATGTGAAGCGTTGCCTGCACCTACCAGACTATACATGTGATGGACTGTGGTACTCGAAAAGATTAAATGGGGGTTTGACAATTCCAAAACTAAGTGCAATAGGAATAAACAAAGTGAAGTACTTACTACATCTAAGAGAAGCCCGAAGCCTGTACATTGCTCGCTCATTTATGTATGCAGGAAATGTAATAAATGGCAAAATAGACCATACTAGAAAAACAAACAGTACAAGGTGGAAGAAAGTTGTTTCCTAATTATTAAAATAGTTATTCTTCCTAAAATCCTTTATCTATTCAACAACATCCCAATACCACCACCAGTGCCAGTTTTTAAGAGGCTAACCACAAACGTAACCAGGCTCATATGGGCGGGAAAGCAGGCACGCATTGAACTACGTACATTGACATTACCATATCACAAAGGGGGATTTGCGGTGCCAGATTTCCTATTCTATTATCTCTGCGCCCAAGCGCAATATGCGCACTATTGGTTTCACCCGATACGCTATATGCCACATGTGGCTGTGGAAGATGGGGATGCACACCCGATCCCACTGCGCTGCGCACACACATAGGTAAGCACGAAATCAATACCATCAAAGCTACGAACTCAGCATGGCAACACATGGGAACATTGGCGAGAAGGGTTCCACTCTATGCGCCAGCACTGCCCCTGCAGCAACACCCTGTGTTATCTATGACACAAACTGGAGATGGCATGTCAACGCTGCAACAAGTCGGAATAGACACTATGGGGGACCTATATATTGAGGGTAAATTTATAGATAATACTGACCTCAACTACATAAGTAACCAAACACTTTTATTTAAATTTGCATATCACAGACTGAGGGGTGCAATTCGAAATCTATATCCCACATTTCCAAATGAGCCACCGTCTCTGGCAGCGCTACAAATGCTTATCACAAATCCAAGTAATGCCCATATGGTGTCCAAATTATACAAGCTCCTGCAAGAGGATATAGCGGGTGATACTAGTAAAGTACGAGAGCGTTGGAATGCTCACCTAGAGGCGCCTTTAAGTGAGGAGGACTGGCACAGTTGCTGTGCATTAACAGCAATGCTTACCCCAAATGGCAACCTGCGCATAATCCATTATAAATATGTACATCAAAACATACCACACTCCACTTAAGTTGCAGAAATATGGCCTCTGAGACGATGCTCGCTGCCGGCGATGTGGGGTAGAAAATGCTGACTTCATGCATTTGGCATGGAGGTGCGCCAAAATTAGCAAATACTGGGAGGGCATAACGGAAACACTGAGTCATATATTGGAAACAAAAATAGAATGTTCAGTGCCAATCTGTCTATTAGGCCTAGTGCAACAATTACATTCTGTAAAACGCAAACTATGTGCCATAGCGTTACTACTGGCAAAAAGAAGGATCTCCATACACAGTGTCAGCAAACGTTCTCCTAGCAGAAAACAATGGCTAATAGATATGGTATATTGTAGAGACACTCTGAAAACATACGAGGAAGAACTTCCAACAATGTCCAGGCCTAAAGAATATTGGACACCCCTAACGGACTATTTAAGATCTAATCCAAATTTGTTATCTACCACCGCTGTGTAACTCAATTTGCTCCACCTATATGACAAAGAGAAATGTATTGTATTGTACTGTGTATTATAAATATGTATACCAATTGCACTGGCAAGTAGTGCACTACAGTAACCTGAGAAGTTTGTATTATGTGTTTTTTTTTTTTAAGAATGCAATAAAAAACTAATTTAAAAAAAAAGTTGTTTCCTAAACTACTTGTAGCAGTCATTAGCATATGACTGGAGGAATGACAAGGTTGAAAAATGGAAAAATCTCCCAGTGCAGGGAAATGGCATCATTTATCTAAAGCGTCCAAAGCTCCAATTTTTGGATTACCAGGCGCATGAAAATAAAGGAAAATCAATACATTGCTGCCCGATGTTGAGAGCGAGCATCATGAATACAAGCGAGGCAATCTCCAGAGGGAGAGATCGATCACTCGCTACCGGCTGGTGTTGCAAAGATGTTTGTGAGACGATTGCATAAGTATCAGGAAAATGTCCCAAAACCAATGGCATGGGAATAAAAAGGCACAAATAAAACCCTGGAGCTTCTTATGAACCGTGAAATGATGTGGGTGGCTTTCTTATAAGGAACCTCATTTAAAGAACTGCCAAGGTGAAGTGAGGAATTCAGATTTTGTGGTCACCAAACATGGTACTGCTGTAGTGATCGATGTATCACCATGATAAGAAAACTCAAAATTCCCTTGAAAAGGCCCTGAAAGCAAAGGAACTAACCCAGGAAATAAATTAATTCTCTCACTGTTCCACTGTTAAATGTCGTGGATGTCTGTCTGGAAACCTTGACTCAGGTTCCCGGGGATTGTGGCCACAATGGATTGATGTCGCTATAACAGTAAAAAGAAGGTCTACCGCACTATAACGATCTATACTTAAAAACATGCAAAGTTCGGAAATTCAATTAATATGTGCAGAATAATAGGTCTAGAACGTTGACAACATTTCAAAACTTTAATGTGTGAATATTGTATATAGGTAAAGTGTTATTTTTAAATGATAACGTGAGAAACATTTTATTTCACCTTAAAGCAATAGACACTCACTGCACGTTACAATACGTTTTAGGGTATTGCAATAAAAAGAATCAAGGTAATGATATTTATTAATGTATATCAGGGCACATTTAGAGCAATGTCAAACATTAATGTGATGCATTCTGTTGAATGCTAATCAATACTTACTCTGCACAGGACAATCACAATAAGATCATCCAGACGTCCAGTATTATACAATTTTTAATTGCAAGAGAAGTACTGGAAGGTGCACTCTCTGTATCTGATCTGTGATTCCTGTTCTGAAATGTGAGCGTGATCGAGAGGTGCACTCTGGAACAATCATTGTGTTGTTGGAAACAAGACTGATATGATGCTGGCTACATACAAATAGCCTAATGTCTCGTCATCTGATGTACGAATGAATGAATGAGATTTCCACTCTCACTACCTATTATCTAGTGAAACCACAGCCAAAGGGACGGGATTGGCAGAATCAGCAGAGAAAGAAAGCTCTGTTTGAGTTAGCCTGGTAGTGTGCAGAAACATGAGAGGTGCAGGATAAGTGGGAGACCCTCAAGCTACCACGGGGCTCTCATTTCTGGCTTCAAGCATCTGGCATCCACTGGGCACGACCCACCCTGGCAGTCAAGCAGTTCTTGACCCCTGCCCTCGCGGACTTGGTCACCACTCCCCTGCTGCCTAGCACTCCTGCTTGCCGCATTCATCCTCACTTTTATTTCGGCTGCCTAGTAACCACTCGACACCCATTGGCTTCGCGTCTCGACGATGCTAATCTTCCTGCTTTTGCTGAACCCGCCCTCCTGCCTCCCCAACTGCCCCTTCCACCTCCCAGGAGTATTTGTGGAGACCACAGCGTGGCTGCACAGCGGGCACGCCGCTAGCGCACCAAAGGCAAGTCCGTCTGCGCCCATCCAAGGCTGGACCGCGCCCAGCGCCAGGAACCCAGACTCTCCTACTATCCATCGCTACACCATGTCGGAGCTCTGAGCCCTGGCCCCCAGAGGCCACAACAACAAGTTCTTCATTTCCTCCCCAAAAGACACCGATGGGCCCTTCGCCAACAACCGAACTCCAACCTTTCGGAACAGCTCCAGTGCATGCTGCTCAATGCCCGATCCATCTGCAAGCATGCCACAGAAATCTGGGACACCATCACCACTTCTGTTCATCACTAAGACCTGGCTCACACCGTCTTCAGCACCCGACATTGTGGCTGCAACGCCCCACGGCTACAGTATGATACACAGAGACCGCGCCAACAAACACAGAGGAGGCATCACCCTCATCCATAAGGAGACCCTCCAGTGCACCACTACCGAAGATGACATCTCATCAATCATGGAACAACTCAACTTCAAAATCCAAATGGATGCAAACACAACATCAGAGGTACCCTCACCTATAGACCCCCAGGCCCTTGCCCCAGCTTCTGCGACGCCATCTCCAAACTCATCGCCCCCCTGGCAATCGACTCCAAGCACTACATCTTCCTCGGTGACCTCAATTTCCACTTCGACGACCCCAATGACACCAGCTCCATCAACCTCCCAGAAAACATGAGCAACACTGGTCACCAATCCCACACACTGTGCTGGACACACCCTGGGCCTAATCTTTACAGCCAGTGACAGAATCAAATTCAGCCACACCACCTAACTCACCTGAACAGACCACAGCATCATCCCTTTCACCATCACAGGCTCATTATGAACCACCTCCATGCCCCCCATGTCTACCCACTGCGGATGGAATATTATCACCAAGCCCCAATGGACTTCTGTCCTTAACATCACCAGACTCCACACCACTAGCAACCTCAAGCTAGCCGTCCAAAATGTCTCCAACTGCGCCGACACAATAGCACCCATGAAAATGATCAGCACCAACAGACCCAGCAAACACGCCACATGGTTCACCCCCAAACTCCAGGCCTTCAAAAGCAAATGTAAGTGACTAGAGAGACAATGGCACTCCAGGAGGAACAATTCAGACCTCACCAACTTCAAATCTGCCATCAGCAAATACCACCACCTCAAGGAAGCCAAAAAGGATGCCCTAACCACCCGTATCGAGGCCAGCGCCAGTCACACAAAATAAGTCTTCAGCATCATCAGAGAATTTTCCTTCTCGTCTGCCAACAAGACCACGATCCGCCCTTCCCAAGCCCTCTGTGACTCCCTCACGAACTACTTGCACAACAAGATAGCAGACATCTACAACATCTTCGACATGCAACCAATCGACTTCGGCCACCTCTTGACACACACTGACAACTCCCACAGCCACCTCATCGATTGGACACCACTCACCACACCAATCACCACAGCAATCATGGCCTCAATTCACTCCAGAGCATCAACAGACCCCTGCCCCCACCACGCCTTCAACCTGGGACAGAAGGAAATCCGCAGTGCACTCAACGACATCCTCAACTCTTTCACCACTGCCACCTTCCCTGACGCCTGGAAGCACGCAGAAGTTAAACTCCTCCTGAAAAAACCCTTCACCGACCCCAGCGAGCTCAAGAACTACCGCCCCATCTTGCTGCTCTCCTTCCTGGCCGAGGTTCTGGAGAAAGCCACCAATCACCAGCTCACAGACCATTTGGAAGGAAACAACCTACTCGACACCACCCAGTCCAGCTTCTGCTCCAACCACAGTACTGAGACTGCCTTGATAGCTGCCACCGACAACATCAGATCCATCCTTGACCAGGGCGTGACTGCAAACCTTATCCTCATCAATCTCTCAGTGGCCTTCGACACCGTATCCCACCACACCCTCATCACCAGACTCCACAACATCGGCATCAGAGGAAACACCCTCAAGTGGACCCTCTCCTTCCTCACAGGATGCACACAAAAAATCTGCCTACTGCCCTTCACCTACGAACTCAAGAACATCATCTGCGGAATCCCCCAAGGATCCTCACTCAGCCCCACCCTCTTCAATGCCTACATGACTCCATACGCTGATGACACCCAGCTCATTCTTTCCCTCATGGAAGACACTGCCACTATCCGATCCAACTTCCAGAACACTGTGACTAACATTGCCGACTGGAAGAGAGCCAACTGCCTAAAGCTAAACACAGACAAGATAGAAGTGCTCATCTTCGGAAGGAACATCTCCCCATGGGATGACACATGGTGGCCCACGGCACTCAGACCCTCACCTACCCCCACCAACCACACCCACAACCTCAGCATCATCCTGGAACGCGATCTCTCCATGAAGTGCCAGGCCAACGCAGTAGCCTCTTCCTGCTTCCACACCCTTTACATGCTTCATAAGATTTCTGATGGATCCCCGTCAACAACAGGAAAACAGTGACTCAAGCACTCGTCACCAGCTGACTGGACTACGGAAATGCACTCTATGCCGGAACCTGCACCCATCTCCTCAAACAACTTCAAACCATACAGAATGCTGCACCCAGACTCATCCTCAATCTCTCCAAATGGACCGGCATCACCCCCCTGGCTGCACATCCAGAAGAGATGCCAGTTTAAGCTGCTGACTCACGTCTACAAGGCCCTCCATAGCGCCGGACCCTCCTACATCAACCACCGCCTGACCTTCCTCCAGCTGACCAGATGAGTCCGTTCTGCCTTCCTCATCCTTACACACGTCCCCCGCATCCGTTGGCACCGCAGTGGAGGTCGTTCTTGCTCCTACCTCGCCGCCAAGTCCTGGAACGACCACACACTCCACCTCTGAACCTCCCCTTCACTCACCGACTTCAGGAAGGGACTCAAGAGCTAGATCTTTGACTAAGGCTCACCATACCTCAGCACCTGGACACCTCCCCAGGGTGATAAGTCAGGCTATATAAATACTGTTTGATTGATTGATTGACTGCAGACAGTGTTTAATGGTGAGTTTGACTGGGGTGGTAAACGATAAAGAAGGTGTCCTAATGTGAGCTAGCAAGGACAGAAGCCTCCTACGGAGGAGAGGGGCAAAATCTCGCCTGATTTAAATTTTCAGCAAACAAACCATGAAATTGGAGCCTCATGATTCTTCTAAATATTGGGTTTCAATTTGAAGGTGCCAGAAAAGTCACCACCTGGATACCTGACCTGTGGAGGTCGTATATTCATAGCGGTGTCACCTTTTGATCCTCCGGTGTCGGCTCTTCCTATCATTGTGAAGCAGAATGCCCCAAGCTTTGGATGGTTTTACGCTACTGATCATGTGTTGTTGCAACAATAATCCTACTCAGTAGGAGAAGAACCACAGATTGAGAATTTAACATGTATGTTAGGCTGAGAAGTCAACTTGGGGAAGCTACCATCTGTACCATTATGACAATATGCCTCTGAGTCAGAATCCGCCTAAACAGTAATTCAGAAATGCTGTGGAGAATTGATTGACCTGGAATAACTGGCTTCTGGGCTGGTGCACAGAGCCGCTCACTTGGGGACTGAAGAGTGGACAGAAGGGGGTCGCCTCCATCACCCCTAGAGCACAGCATGTTTGGTGCTAAATTATACGTAGGTGACCTGATTCTGGTTTAGGATTTCGTAAGTAGCAGACCAGCTACCTCGCTGCCATCACTTGAAAGTTACTCTCTGAGCCAAGCTTTTGTCTCTGTCGATATTCGCAGCAGCACCCCTCTGCCACCCCTGCAGCATGGAGGGGCACGTAATGGGGTGAGGAGAGCATCCCTTGTGTGCTGAGTGTCGCATGAAGCTCCCCCTCCCTCCCTGCACTGATGGGTGGATGGTCGGGGCATGCTTCCTTGCAGATCAGCATGAAACCAGATGGTCCGAGTGGAAACCAGAGGGGAGGCAAGCCTGTCGTTGGCTCTAGGTAGGGCCATCAGGTCTTCTGACCACTGGCTGCCTTTGTCTGGGCACTCTGGTTAGCAACGCCATAGGTCTCGGCACATTGGTCAGCGGCACCAGTGCACCTCGGTCATCTGGTTGGCAGTTGGCCAGGGCCACCTTCTTGGCAGCTGGTCTGGGCTGTCTCCTGGTTGGCTGGTGGACCAAATGGCCATAAGTTCCCACTTTTTGGGACTGATCGTCAAGGGAAACAGGCTTCATGGATAGGCCTGAAGGGTGAAGGGTGCTTAAACCAATTTGGCAAACAAGGCCCGGGTTCCAGGGAGGTGGATAGCACCCCATGGCATAGAGGGCTACACAATAGGGCTGCAGGCCCAAGCGGGGACAGGGTGTGACCTGCTCAAACAAGCCCCAGTGAGAGATCAGTGAAGCCTTCTTGGACACCTGGCACCTGGGTCAAGGCTCCATGCACCAGCCAGAACCACCTTCCTTATGTAACCATGGGCTGGGATGCAGCCCGAGTAATTACCAGTGGCTGAGATTTACTCAAGCATTCCATCCATCTTGATTTTGTATACTTTTGTGTATTATCCTATGTGGTACAGGTATGGCCAGACGTGGGTCCCTTGCGCACTGTCACTGGAACCAAGCTATACATGGCTGATGACCCCAACCTAGGACGAAACCGGTCCTAGGTTGAATATGTTCCGATTCAGGGAGGACCTGGCCTGGTAGTTCAGGCTGAACTGTTCCCATTGGAGCAGGGTCAACATTGATTTGCATACGTCTGGGTACAAACACTGGGGTGGCATGGTGGGCAAAATAACAATGGACAGGGATGCGGCCAGAGTGATTACCAGTGGCTGAGATTAGTTCAAGCATTTCATCCATCACCATTTTGTATTCTTTAATTTCCTAAACAGGCAGTCTTACCGGCCATCAGCTTTGCAAAATGTAAAGACATCCACCTGATAAAGCTTTTCACCTTTGAAATCACATTGGGCCTCATTTATGAAAAAAGTGTTGCATCGCTGGTTGAAAACAGCGATGCAACACTTTTCATTGCGCCCTCCTTGTGACAGCTTGGATGCGCCGTACTTACAGTACTGTGCTCCATGTCGCAAGGATTGACAAATACGTCAGGAATTCTGACATATCTGGTGGCGCAGTAATGACGCATTGCTGGAGTGTGTCACAAAACAGACGCTACTCCAGCAATGTGTCATTACACATGGGCGAGTCCCATGTAAAAGGGCCTGCGTCAGTCCTTACGCCTGCTATGAAGCAGGCGAAAGGATTTGACGTCGTGGCGTACTAGAAGTGTTGCAATGAATTCTCATAGATTTCACTGCGCCACTTCTACGAGCCTTTTTTACAGGGGAACGCCCACCCTGCATACATTATACCTGATGCAGGGGTTTACAAAGTTACGCATCTGCCTAGATGTGCCACTTTGTAAATATGGCGCAGTGTGGTGCATTTTTTACACCGCCGCAGCATCACAAAAAGTAATGCAACAGCGGCGTAAGCCCTTCATAAATAAGGGCCATATTGTCTAAAATATCATCTGTGACGTTTCATTCAAAAGTTAGATTCTGCCAATGGACCTGTGTGGGTGTGCCAAGTCTGAGCCTACCCATTGAACCACGTGTTCTTTTTGTATAAAACGCTTCACCAGCCAAGTAAGTGTAATCAATTTCACACACCCCTACGTCAAGCTATCCTGCTATCGCCTTCAGTTGCAATATCTGCGGTGTGCATAATTAACATAATTAACAATTCCTTAACAACAGGCACTTTCCAGCAGAGCTTTATCTAGCCTATATATGACTACTTATCAAGAAGAACAACCTCGAGCCAGCAGATCCGACCAGCTACAGATCAGTTTCAAATGGATGTCTGTCTGGAAACCTTGACTCAGATTTCCAACATCCTTGGAGAGAACAAACTGCTTTGAGAATAACCAGCAGCCATCTGCACAGGAGAGGTACAGAATCCACCTTTGGACAATTTAAACTCCACAGTGGATAAAAGTCAGGTGGCACCATAACCACTACTGGACTTATCTGCAGCCTTCGACACAGTGCATCACCACTTCCTCCTAGAGACACATGCTACAGCTGCACACGGGTCATCAAACCCACGGGCAACAGAAACGGCCGCAGACCAATACCAGGCAAAGTAAACCACAACTCACTCAAAGAGCGGCTCCAGGGGTCCTTGAAATATAATCTAAATCTGCATGTTCTGGCACTACCAGGACCCAATGGATTACATCAAACGGAATGCTCTATTAATGGGGTCAAAAAAGAGTAGATAAGCTCACCACCCTCAGTTCCCACTTGGGAAGGTCCACTAGTGCTGAAATGCAATAAAACATTTCTCATAAACCAGTCCACTGGGTAACTTGAGAATTTCTTCACCTTATGCAACAGTGGTTGCTCTATAAAACCATTTACACGCCTAAGAAACAGAAATGTAACTGACACTCTACATCATTGATACCGTTGAAGAAGTTGTAACCTACAATACTGCTTTTTAAAGTTTCATACCCAATTAAACAATTTAGCAAGATATATAATTGTATTAATTGTTCATGACTTGTTGAAATTCTCAATGTTCTGGGCTCAACAGAGCTGCAGCATTTCTCATAGACTGTGATATCAGGTATTAGGTATGGGCTTCAGTATGAATATGCACACAGGGATGATGCTAGCATGACCTCAGGTTTGAGAACTGACATGATCACAGGCATGACCAGCAGCATGACTGCTTGCCGGACCACAGCACAACCTTATGCCCATTCAGCCGATTCACCATGACCAATTGCATAGCCCCTTCAGAACATACTGCATGAAAGATTGCATGACTACATGCATGGCTGCTTGTACAACAGTTTGTGACAACTTTATATAGCAGATTGCATGACAAATTGGATGTCAGATTGCTTACAAACTGAACTGAATGACAACTGCATGATAAAAAGCATGACGTTGTAATTCCATATATGTGTCAAAGTCTAAAGTTGCGGGCATCTCAAAGAGCAGCAGGCAACCTCTACAAAATGCTTCAGTGCCTCATCAAAAGTAAAAGCACTGTATAGTTGCTACTACAATACAATACAATACAATGACCACCATAGCTTTCACGTCATTAGGCTTCCAACCTGAGCTATCCATTGAAATATCAGGATGAATGAGGATGCACTGAGAGCTAGAATCAAACCTGAACTCACTTCATATGGTTCATTCTCTTACTTACACATTCTCATAAACCTGCTAACAGCTCTAGAATTAACATGGGAGCAACTCTCGTCACACCCCCAATCTACCCCCCACAATACACTAGACTGTCTGAAAGAACAAATGTTACAAAACCATTCAACTATAATTTCCTGTTGTGGAGAAGAAAGCGGCAATAAAGACAAAGAGAGAAAAAGAGAGAGAGAGAGAAATAAAGAGTGCCAGAAAGAGGCAAAGATTGTAATGGAAGAGATAATGATATGGAAGAGAGGTCCAAAACAGGAGATGGAGGAAAGAGAGGAATTGAGAAGGATGGAAGAATCAAGGAGAAGGTGGAGTATGACGATAGAATGGACTGATAGAGAAAAAGAATGAGTAAGGGTTGAGGATATTGTTGAAGATAATATAGAAAGTGGTGATATGGTGGGAGAGAATGTATGAGAAAGATAATGTTAGAGAAAGGAGAGGGAATAGGAATGAGGATCAAAATGAAGCATAGCGGGATAAAAGACAGGGAGTGTGAGGAACAGTAAAATGTTACCGGTGGGTAAGTGAGTGAAAGGTGACTGCTGGAGGGAGCAATGGAAAAGAAGAAGCTAGTGAGACTAATATCCATTTCAATAGACATTGCCAATTTCACAACATTTACTTTTTAATTACAATTACTTGCTTTTCTCTCCAATGAACTTAAACTCTTCACGTGGAATCATAGTTCTGGCATATTTAGATTTACATTTCTTTATTGTTTTATGAAAGATACCGAAACAAAATAACACAGAAGAAAAAGAGAACTTATGCGATGGAGCATCCTACTGTCGTATGGAAGGTATATGAAATCGTCAATACAAACATCCCCTAACTCCCACCTCCCCCCAGTTGTCTTGTCCCATGCCGCTAAGGGGGCCCGTGTAACAGGCGAGAAATAGAGGCTCTTGGGGGGGGCTGATTTGGGTAGGAAAGGGATCTGCACAGCGACCGCCCCGCCACCGCCCTATCCATGAAAGCCAAATGCTTTTCAGGCTCAGGGCACGCCCACTCCACGAACACCTTGATCTGAACCGCCCAAAAATAGTCCTCTAAATTTGGAACCCCAAGACCACCCTCAGTTGGGGGCCTGTAGCTCAGCTCCCGTTGTAACTTAGGTCTCTTATCGGCCCATATGAAACATTTCACCTCTCGCTGTAAAGTGCGTATAGTGCCAGGAGGAGGTTCCAGCGGTAGGGTCTGAAAAAGAAATAGTATCTTTGGTAGTATGGTCATTTTTACAGCTGCTATCTGGCCTAGCCAGGACAGTGAGTGTGGTCACCAACCACGTAAGCCTGCCCGAATTTGGTGAAGTAAGGTGGTGTAATTTAAAGCTGCGGTGTGCTGTATAGATGCAGTGAGTTGGATCCCTAGATATGGTATATCTACAGGAGCCCATTGGATGGGATAGGTGCTTTGCAGTTCCATGAAGTGTGGGGGGCTTCAGAGAGAGACTTAGGGCTTGTGACTTATGAATATTAATCTTGACACCCGCTGCCAAGGAAAATTTCTCAAGCTCGGACAAGAAGGCTGGAAGGGAAGTCCGGGGATCCTCCAATGTTGCTATCAAGTCGTCCGCATATAAGCTAAGTGCATGTTTGTCCCCACCAAAGTGTACTCCGGCAATACGTGGATTGTCGTGAGTCCTTTGGGCCATTGGCTCCATATATAGGGCAAAAAGTAAGGGGGAGAGGGGGCAGCCCTGTCTTGTACCTCTCTGAATGTGGAAGGGGGTAGATGTGTATCCGTTCACTTGGACCGTGGCCATTGGTCTGGTGTAGCCACTGAAGACCCAAGCTATGAATCTATCGGGGAGCCCAAAGTGCCGCAGAGTTGCCTCTAAGTATGTCCAGTGTACTCTGTCAAACGCTTTTTCGGCGTCGATAGAGAGGAGCATGCGTTCGGTGTCAAATCGCTGGGCTTTATCTATTATGTGGAGTAATCTTTTGGTGTTATCCGCACATTGTCGATTGGGGACATTCTGGCATATTTAGAGTGCTGGAAGTATCAGCACCCTGTCATTCCCAGAGACTGTGTGCAATCAGAGATGTGTTATAGTCAGAATATGGTATATTCAGAAATAGTCCATCATTGGGCACCTGGTACAGTCAGTGCCTCGACTTAATCGGCTACTTGATATGACTCGACCTGTGGCATAACAAGAGCTTTGGTACAAACCAAGCTCTGATGTATGTACAGCCCGACCATAATCATAATTCTGTTGTAATAGTGTCTGTAATAATCAAAAAGCTTATTTATTTAGAATTCATATATAATTTGAGCCCAGGTAAAATTCAGATGGCGTGTTTAATCGGATATTTAACCTAAACACCAGTGTGACAAAGTCGCACCCATGGGAGAAGTGAAAATTGAGATAATCATATAATTAAAGGAAATGTAGAATGCCAGACATGGAATATTCAAAGCCATTAGATATTCACAGTCATCGTAACTCAGAGCCCCACCATAAGCAGTCACAGCATTATCCGAAAGCTGGCATATTGGGAGCCTGGCATGAGGGCACTGGTATCATTTCATATTAGAGTCCCACCTTCTCTTACCATGTTACTCCCTGGTCTCTCTCAACCTCCTGGTCTCCCTCATCCCTCGTCTAACCTCTGGACTCTCTCTGGTCTCTTTCTTTCAACCCTCGTCTTCTTCCAATGCTCCATAGTCTCTCTCAACCGCCGTATCCCCTGTACACTGTGGAGCAAATTTACAAAGAATTGGCGTTGCCAGCGCCGCAAATCCCAACCCCCCAGGCCAAATACAAAAAAAAGGGGAGAGGAGTGCATGGCACCCCTCCCCAAGCCTGAATAGGCCCCGGGGACCCCATCCCCTAGTGCCAAATATAATAGAAAATGGCAGGAGGGCCCCGATCCTGAGCCTTCTCAGGCCCCATGAACTCCATCCACTGGGTCCATCGGTTTTTTAAAAGAGGAGGGGGGTGCACACACCACCCTCCCGAGCCTATTTTGGCCTTGTGGACCCCACCCCTCGGGCCTCCATTATTTATAGGTGGCTGCCCCGGTGCCCACAACGCACAACATTGAGGGCTGCCGGGGAGCCTCAGGGCTCCTGCGACCTCAGCCGGCTCCCTGCATGGTGCGGGAGCCGGCATTGCTTCCGTCCAGAGTGAATGAATGAGAAAGCATTTATAAAGCACATAGCTACCCTAAGGCATCCCAGCGCTATCAGCGGCAATGGACGGAGAAGACAGCTTACTAGGCGGGGACTTGGAAAAGCCAAGTTTTAAGGAGTTTCCGGAAAGGCAAATGGTTGGACTCCCGACGTATGTGGGGAGGGAGGGCGTTCCAAAGCTTAGCAGCGTTATAGGAGAATGAACGCCCGCCGCTTCTTGCTCTCTTTATTTTTGTAACTACGGTGAGCAAGAGGTTAGCCGAGCGGAGGCTTCTGTTAGGGCAGTAAGGGGTGACAGTGGATTGATTAATCATTGGTCCTTTCCCCCAGAAGAACTTGTGAGTGATACATAGAGCCTTAAATTTAATTCTCTCCAGTATAGGCAACCAATGAAGAGTCTTCAGTGCCGGCTTGGCAGATTGCGGCGGTAAGGGGTCTTGAGAAGCAGGCGAGCTACGCAGTTTTGAATGACCTGTAGTTTAGAGGTGGTGGCTTGGGGGGCTCCTAGATAGAGAGCATTCCCGTAGTACAGGCGTGAGAGAATCGACGGCTGGACCATTATCCTTCTTTCAAGGAATGGGAGAAGAGGAAGGATTTTTCGTAGCATCCTCAAAATGCCATAGCATGTGGACGATAATTTCGCCACCTGATAGTCAAAAGTCAGGGAGTGATCCAGCCACATGCCCAGACTTTTGATCTGATTCTTTGGGGCTGGAGCAGGGCCAAGACCATTTGGCCACAGTAGCCCTTGATTAAAGATTGGAGAGTTGCCTAGGAGCATGAGCTCCCTCTTATCTCCGTTTAGTTTCAGGCACGAGAGCTCCATCCATTTGGCTACCTTCTCCAAACAGGGGTCTAAGCCGGAAGATGAATTTTCTGGGTGGTTTAAGGCCACAACTAGTTGTATGTCGTCAGCGTATGTAACTATTTTTATGCCAAATGGACGGACTATCTCTGCCAGCGGACTCATGTATACATTAAGCAATGTCAGGCTCAGGAAGGATCCCTGAGGCACACATCAGCTAAGAGACAAACGCTTAGAAATGGCATCTCCTTCGAAGACCTGAAAAGACCTGTCTTCTAGGAAGGACTGCAGCCAGGTGATGACACCCCCAGTCACTCCAAGACTCCTGAGTCTGAGGGTCAAGATGTTATAGTTAACGGTGTCAAATGAGGTGCTGAGGTCCAGGAGGATGATAGCCGCTGCACCACCCTGGTCCAAAATTTTCCTGGACTCTTCAACCACCGCTAAAAGAACTGTTTCCGTCCCATGTTGGGGCCGGAAACCCGTCTGTGAGGAGTGAAGCAAGTTGTTAGACTCTAAAAACCCGGATAGGACTGAATTAACATGCCTCTCAAGGATTTTACTAATCGCCGGGATGAGGGAGATGGGACGATAATTCCCCAGGTGATCCAGGTCAAGATTGGGTTTTTTGAGTAGTGCTTTCACCATGGCACATTTCCAGGGCGGGGGAACCACTCCAGAGGAGATAGAGGAATTAATAAATTCACAAATCACTGGCAGAATTGTTCCGGTGGCTAAGTTCAGAGCATGAGGAGGGGCGGGATCCCTAGGGGAGCCTAATTTTACAAGAGCTGAGATGGATTCTAGTGATCTAAGGTCCAGCAGAGGGATTTGTTCCAACAACGCTTGGATGCAGGGAGGGGAGATAACTGTAGGGGACAGGTGCCCAAAGTCAGCTGCGAGAGGGAAGGTGAGATATATGTCTTGGATTTTCTTGTGGAAGAACTCTGCCAGATCGTTACAGCAGGCGAGGGCGCCATCAGTGGTGGCTTGTGGGGAGGGAAGTTTGATGAGAGTTTTAGCGATGCAGATAATTTCCCGCGGAGAGTTGGACGCGAGGCTGATTTTTTCCCCGTAATAGGCAGCTTGTGCAGATTTGATTTCGGCTTGGTAGATTTTGATAGCCTCCCTATATTTTTGTTTACTAGATGCCGTATAGTCCCTTCTCCATTTTCTTTCTAATCTTTTATGTTCGCGGAGCTTGGGGGAGTACCCTAGAGAGACCTTGGACCTGACTTTTTTGCGGATGGAGTTTTTGGGGAGAACATGGTCTAAAGAGTGCTCGATCCACTTGTTGAACTTATCATTGGCCATGATAGGGTTCAATTCGCTGGAAGGCCTGGTGGCTTCGAGAGCTGAGACCCACTGTTCTAGGGAAAGTTTAGACCATGTGCGTTCCTGGCTACTAACCGTACTAAATGAGAAAAGTGGCCCGTGGTGTCCCATGACAGGGTAATCAAAAGGTGGTCTGACCATGGGAGCGGGGTTGGAGCCCCCACTGAAAGTTCCTCACTGTTAGTGAAGATAGGATCCAGTAGATGACCCTTGACGTGAGTGGCTCCAGAATCTCTTTGTCTAAAGTGAACTGCAGAAAGATTCCTAACTAACTTTGAAGCAGCAGAGTTAGTGGGGTCATCTAGATGCAGGTTGAGGTCTCCTAATATCGTGAAGTTGGAAGGGGAGCTGGCTAGATTAGCAGTAGTTTCGGGAAGAGCTTTAAGAAATTGTCCAAGAGCTCCAGGGGGACGATAAATTAATAAGCCTGAGAACGTGTGGATAGGCGAGAAGCTCATCGAAAAAGCAAGATTCTCGCAGTCAAGTAGAGGGTCAGCTATGATGCCGCATTTAAACAAGTCTTTGTATATAATAGCAATCCCACCACCTTTGCCGCTTTTGCGGTCTGACCGCTGGATGAGGTAGCCAGGAGGAAGAGTTTGTACAAGAACTGGATCAGACTCATTGCTGAGCCAGGTTTCGATTAGGAACAGAGCATCAGGGAGCTCCTCCTCTAATAAGATAAAGATTTCAGCAGCATGTTTGAGTAGAGACCTACAGTTTAATAGCGACATTTTATAAGGTGCATGTTTCTTAGCGGAGGGCTGGGCTTTAAGAGATGGGCAGAGTTTAAAAGAGCAATGGGGGCAGGTGATATTGTCCTTGGATGGGGATAAGGAGTGAAGACAGCTTTCATTTACAGCCCCCCTTAGGCAATGGAGGAGGTCAGGGGAGTAGAAGCGTTTACCTGCGGGAGAACGGACAGGGGTATGGCCCCTGGCCACGACCAGACGCAGACGGGCGCAGACGGGCTTGCCTTTGGCGTGCCGGTGGTGCGCCCGCTGCGTGCGTCGCGGTCGGCATTCGCTTAAGTAGGGCCAGCAGCTAGACTGCTGACCGTGTGACTCCGCCCCCCTGCCTCCTGCCCGGAAGTGAGGTCCTTCGTTGCCGCCTACTCCCTCCACACAATCGGGATGACCCTTGGTGGGCCAGGTAGGCTACTGCCGGTTAAAAAGGAGTGCCAGGTAAGGAAACAGAGCGCAAGTGCAAGCAATGTTTAAAACAGAACAACAGTGCAAAATTCGCAATAAAATCCCTTAGTTGAAGGAGAAAGGTGTAAAATCAGTTAAGACTGCCTTACTCGATCACACGTTCGCTGCACGTCGCGGTCGGCATTGGCTTAAGTAGGGCCAGCAGCTAGACTGCTGACCGTTTGACTCCGCCCCCCTGCCTCCTGCCCAGAAATGAGGTCCTTCGTTGCCGCCTACTCCCTCCACGCAATCAGGACGACACGTGGTGGGCCAGGGAGCGGGGCGGTAGGTTACTGCCGGTTAAAAAGGAGTGCCAGATAAGGAAACAGAGCTCAAGTGCAAGCAATGTTTAAAACAGAACAACAGTGCAAAATTCGCAATAAAATCCTTTAGTTGAAGGAGAAAGGTGTAAAATCAGTTAAGACTGCATTACTCGATCACGCGTCCGTGAGGGAGCAGCTATTTATGCTGCTCCCTCCGGACAGGAGCAATATGTTGTTCTGTTTACATGCCCACATTAATGCGGGCAGAGAAACAGAACACAAGTCTGCTCCCAGCCGGCAGGAGAATGTTTAAAGCTCACTCCAGCTGGGAGCAGACTTAGTGTTTGGTGGGTGACAGAAAATGCTCCCACCAGACAGGAGCAAGCACATATTCTCTGCCTGCGGTAGTGTGGGAAGGGAAACTACGGTGCCCCGGGGGTTGTCTCCTCGGACACAGTAAGTGAGCCAGCCCCAGGTGATGTGGTGCCCAGGCCTATTAAAGACTTAGGGAGGGGAACCGCGCTGCCCCCCCTCCCCTTTAATTAAAGTATCAGCCCCGGGCGATGGGGTCCCCGGGGCCAAATACGGCTTGGGGAGGGGGCAGCTTGCCCCACACCCTTAAATATCCTCTAAATGGGCCAGGGAGGGGAGCCCTACTGAACTATAAAATGGCGTCCACCATCATTTTTTTTGCTGTGATCCTGCGGGACTCCCGCAGGATCGTGGCAAATTTTGCCGATTTGTTTTTTTTTTCATTTTGGCTCGGGGGCTGGGGGATGGAGTTCCCTTTGGGAAACCCTACCCCTTATATAATTTTTTCAAAAACGTTCAGGACCGAGGACTAAAGTTAAAGTCGCTGAGTCCTGTGATGGCTGCCAGCAACATTTTTCTCATGTTGCTGGCAGCCAATCAGAGCGCTTGCTCCTGCGGGAGCAAGATGGCCTCAGGGCAAAATAGTTCCCTGGGCCAATTAGATCGCTTTATTTTTAAATTGGGGGACCCACGAGACTCTTGCGAGACTCTGGCGGACCCAACCATCCAGATATACAAATATTTTGAAACCTTAATTTCTCGAAAACTACTCAACGGTTTTACACCAAATCACAAAAAGGACATTCTGCAAAGATCTAGCTTCCTTCTAAATTTGATGTAATTCTGTTTAGCAGTTTTTGCTGTAGCCCTGCCTAAAGTAGTCTATGAAAAATGCATGGGGAAATTTGCTTTTTTGACCCCCCTGTTTTCTTGGCCCCCAACTTGACGGATCACCCCAAAAACTTTCCGGGAAGGAGATGAAGTGAAAATGCTTTTTTTGGAAAGTTTAATGAAAATTCGTGAAACAGTACCAAAGTTATTAGCAAATCTCAAAACATTGTGTCTATGGAAAAGCAATCCTAACTATAACTACCCAGTGGCAAGCGCCACTGAGTAATATATGTATATAACCCAGTGGGGGTCACCACTGGGTAGTTATAGTTAGGCCAGCATTTCCATAGGAACTGCTTTTACTGTTTTGCTAATAACCTTGGCACCAATTGACGAATCTTTATGAAACTTTCCACAAAGGTGCTCTTTTTTACCTGGTTCGTGCATGTAAAGTTCAGGGTGATCCATCAAGAGAAAAAAGGACGGGTCCCAAAAGGCTAAATTCCCTGAATTTTCCATAGACTTTTTTGGGCAGCGCTACACCAAAAACTGCTTAACGGAATTACACCAAATTTGGCAGAAAGCTAGAAGTTGGTGCAGAAAGTGTGTTTTTGAGATTTTGTGTAAGTCTGTTCAGTACTTTTAAAGAAATTAACTATGAAAAATAATTATATTTTTGGACGTTTGGGTTTGAGGGACTTTTGTGAGAGTCTGTCGAACCCAATTTAAAAAAATAGATTGTTCAGAGTAGCCCAGGGGACTTTTATCCCTTGGGCCAATTCGCTCCCATGGGAGACACGCTCCTGTGGGAGCGAGTGCTCTGATTGGTTGCCTGTAACATGAATAAAAATGTTGCAGGCATCCCTTACAGGACTCTGGGACTTAGTCCTCCGTTCTCAGTTTAATTTGGAAAAAATGCCCTTCCCCCCAATGCCCTGTGGAGAAGGGGGTCCCAGAGGAACCCACGGGGGCCAAAATCATTTAAAAAAAATAAAAATAACGCTGCGATCCTGCGGGAGTCCCGGAAGCCTCCCTTGGGATCGCAGCTTTTTAAAAAAAAAAACGCCCGCCGACGTTTTATAGTTTATTTAGACCCCAGGATGGGTCACGACCCGGGGTCTTCCTATGAAGTATTTGGGAATTAAATCCCCCTGTAGTGTATATTGGTTAAATAAATTGGCAATTAGTAATGATATATCGTATATGTCCCTAATTTAGGTTTTATACATTTATTAAAATAAGTAAGAGTAGTAAATAGGGTCTTCTTTTGTACAAAAATGTTTAACAGTCTCTAATTAGGCTTACTATTCAATTCTAATAATGGTTAGGTCGTTTTCCTATTGATTTTCAGGCCTAATAAGAGTGTGCTACAATTTAATAACCACGGATGGGAAAACTAAGAATATTGGCTGTAATAAAGGAAATATACTCTATCTACAAGAAGGTCTTTTGATAAGATATGTTGTAGATCTCCTTAAACAAAAAAAGACTCAATAAAGAGAGGGTATTGATTAAATAATGTAACTATGTAACAAAATTGACCATGTTTTCAAAAATAGAAAAAATAGTTTTTACTTTCTTTAGATATCATTGAATTTCAGTGGTTCATCTACAATTTTGGAAATTTTTTACAAGGAATCTTTAAATGATTAAGAGATCCTAAATATATAATAACATGGATTACCGGTAAAATCCGACGGGTGAGCCCGGAAGGTGAGTCCTTGCGAATTTTCTTGGGATCTCCGATGATGTAGATTAGATCAAAGGGACCATAATAATATTAAAACACATGTAAACTTGTAAGGAGAAGAATGGGTGGGTATGTTATTGGTGGTATGAATGAGATTAGTATTTGATATATAGTGTTGCCACAACACATGTTAATAGTAGATAAATATGAATTGAAATGAGACATTTTTCTAAACAAATCTGGTTTTATGGATTTTATGGTTGATTTTTTTAGTTGTTTTTGAGAATGTACATAATGGCAAATCATAATGGATGTTTTCGTAATATAGAGCAATGTCTAGATAACATGGAGGGGACCGTGTGCACATTGAGTAATTGTGTCTTTTTTACATACAGGTGTATGATATTGATTATTACATACAAACAGTGAGGTATTATTATGGTCTGGATAAAGATGGTGTAAACCAGGACGATACTATCGAAACGCGTTGACGCTTATGATCCCTAATCTGTGAGATGGGTTGGCACAACAGATGAAATATTGTCAATCCATCGTGTCCTAGCCCTAATTAAACAAGGTCACGGATAGGTCGTTTTTATGACAAAGTGCATTGTCTTGCGGACACTCTCTACCTTTTTCCCCTTCCTCTCTTTTTCCTGTTTTGAATTGTGTTGTAACCTTTTGTACCAAATGTATTTTTAATGTAACAATTATGTGGTTGAATTATTCATGAATGTGTTTTAAATCAATGTCACAAACTGATCATTTTTTTTATACCTGTTGAAGAATAAGACGTTTTTATAAATATATATGTGCATTTGCGTAGTGGTACACTATATCTAAAAGAGTATGCACATAGATATACTCCTTTTTAGGTCTCGGCCTGCACCAGTGCTTGCGCTGGTCTGGCCGAGAGTTTTAGTAAGCGGGTTTTGGAAGTGCAAACCCACTGGCTTTCGGCTGGCGACCAGCTTGCGTTCACGATAGCGTGCACGCGCGCAGCTGCCATCTGGGTTTCCTATCTCTTCCTCATTTCCTCGTCATGGCTCATTAACTCTCTGGACTCTGATGTTTCAATCGCAGCAGCAGCTCACATTACCAACTGACGGCCCTGGACTACAGTCACATGAAAAACAACAGCGATTAGCATTGAAATGCAAGCTTTTTTATCTAGTTAGAAATATTGCTTCGGTGGGTTGATTTCACCTTATATCGCTATTTGTTTTATATTGGGAGTCACAGCCTAATTACCAGTATTTTTGTCTCACTCTGTTTTTTTAAAAATATTTATTCGCGCAAAGCACAAAGCTATATTTAAGGTTACTTTTTCCGCATCACTTCTTCACTCTATTTAAACTCCACACCCTCCACTCTTATTGTCTCTTTCCTTCTCTCTCTCTCCCCTCTCTAATTCTCTCTCTACTTAATTAACTCTCCCTCTCTATCTTTTTAGCCTTTCATTCTCTCTCACCCCTTTATCTGTTTCTCTTTCAAAGTCCTTCATTCACTCTCCCTCCCCTTCTTTCTCTCTCTCTATCCCGCTCCACTCTTTATTCTATGTACACCCTTTCTCTCTCACCACCCTCTCTAATTGGGCATTATATCTTCACTCTATCTCTCACTCGGCAACACCACAGCATCACTCAGCATCACTACAGCATCACTCAGCGCAACCACAGCATCAATCAGAGCCAGCACAGCATCAATCAGAGCCAGCACAGCATCAATCAGAGCCAGCACAGCATCACTCAACGCCATCACAGCATCACTCAACGCCATCACAGCATCACTCAGTGCAACCACAGCATCACTCAGCACAACCACAGCATCACTTAGTGCCACAACAGCATCACTCAGCGCCACCACAGCATTACTCAGCAGCACCACAACATCACTCCACGCCACCACAGCATCACTCAGGTCCACCACAGCATCACTCAGGGCCACCACAGCATCACTCAGGGCCACCACAGCATCACTCAGGGCCACCACAGCATCACTCAGCGCCACCACAGCATCACTCAGCGCCGCAACAGCATCACTCAGCGCCGCCACAGCATCGCTCAGCACCGCCACTGCATCGCTCAGCACCGCCACTGCATCGCTCACCACCACCACAGCATCACTCAGGGCCACCACAGCATCACTCAGAACTACCACAGCATCACCACAGCATCACTCAGTTCCACAACAATATCACTCAGCACCACCACAGCATCACTCAGCGCCACCAAAGCATCACTCAGCGCCACCACAGCATCACTCAGCGCCACCACAGCATCACTCAGCACCACCACAGCATCACTCAGCACCACCACAGCAGCACTCAGCGCCACCACAGCATCACTCAGTGCCACCACAGCATCACTCAGCACCACCACAGCATCACTCAGAACCACCACAGCAGCACTCAGCGCCACCACAGCATCATTCAGCGCCGCCACAGCATCACTCAGCGCCGCCACAGCATCGCTCAGGGCCACCACAGCATCGCTCAGCACCACCACAGCATCGCTCAGCACCACCACAGCATCGCTCAGCACCACCACAGCATTATTCAGCACCACCACAGCATCAATCAGAGCCAGCACAGCATCACTCAGCACCAACACAACATCTCTCAACGCCATCACAGCATCACTCAACGCCATCACAGCATCACTCAGTGCAACCACAGCATCACTCAGTGCAACCACAGCATTACTCAGCACAACCACAGCATCACTTAGTGCCACAACAGCATCACTCAGCGCCACCACAGCATTACTCAGCAGCACCACAACATCACTCCGCGCCACCACAGCATCACTCAGGTCCACCACAGCATCACTCAGGGCCACCACAGCATCACTCAGGGCCACCACAGCATCACTCAGGGCCACCACAGCATCACTCAGCGCCACCACAGCATCACTCAGCGCCACCACAGCATCACTCAGTGTCGCCACAGCATCACTCTGCACCACCACAGCATCACTCAGCGCCACCACAGCATCACTCAGCACCACCACAGCATCACTCAGAACTACCACAGCATCACCACAGCATCACTCAGTGCCACAACAATATCACTCAGCACCACCACAGCATCACTCAGCGCCACCAAAGCATCACTCAGCGCCACCACAGCATCACTCAGCACCACCACAGCATCACTCAGCACCACCACAGCAGCACTCAGCGCCGCCACAGCATCACTCAGCGCCGCCACAGCATCACTCAGCGCCGCCACAGCATCACTCAGCGCCGCCACAGCATCTCTCAGCGCCGCCACAGCATCACTCAGCGCCGCCACAGCATCGCTCAGGGCCACCACAGCATCGCTCAGCACCACCACAGCATCGCTCAGCACCACCACAGCATTATTCAGCACCACCACAGCATTATTCAGCACCACCACAGCATCACTCAGGGCCACCACAGCATCACTCAGGGCCACCACAGCATCACTCAGGGCCACCACAGCATCACTCAGCACCACCACAGCATCACTCAGCGCCAAGACAATATCACTCAGCACCACCACAGCATCACTCAGCACCACAGCAGTATCACTCAGCAAGACCTGAGTATCATTCAGCATCACCTCAGCATCGTCTCCGCAACAGTCACCACCACCACCACTACCACCTCAGCATCACTCAGCACCACCTCAGCCTGCTCTCGGAATCTGGCATCTGTTGATTCTCCCCTAGCGTCTGGCCGCTGCTAGTGTTATAATACAGGTACTAGTTCCCAACCTTCACCCTCCGATTGTTTATGCCCCCTCAAAAAAAAAGCTTTAACAAACAACCATTGCAATAGGCAGAAACAAGTCGCCAGCATTGCAAGAACAAAAGAAAACTGAGGAAATTTTTTATTGTAAATACTTTTTTAATATGGTCGTTCAGTTTTACATAATGCCTTCTTGGTCATATATAAAGTAACAAAAATGCTTCTGACACTTTTTTATTATAACTTTTCAGCATGCTGCACAGCAGCCACACTTCTCTACAGCACAGCTTGAAGACATTGGCAAAGTCAATAGCTCTGGCTAAACACTTATAAGGCCCCAAAGGCGAGACCTATTGGCTATGCCAATGCGTGTTGCCTATTGCAGGTGGCATGGTGCAGGAATGATAGCTGTATGGGAATGAGGTCAATCTGATAAATGATTAAATGATAAATGGCCTGCAAAAGGAAAAATATATTTTCTTAGTTGAATACGGAACCCTATTCCTTTGGTGAATAAAGTGTCCCTCTCATTATCATTTTCTTCTTTCGTATTTGGGTATGAGCCAGTTCTGGTCCCAGGAGCCCCACACCCCGGGGCCGAATGCTTGAAAGAGGTGGGGGAGGGAATGAAGACCTCCTCCTGAGTCACTAATTGGCCCCGGGGTTCCCATCCCCTAGACCCACATGTGCACAAATAGGGAAGGGGAACACGCGTTCCTACTCCCTGAGCCTCAGTGAGGCCCAGAGGACCCCATCCCCTGGGGCCGTCATCATTAAAAAGGGGTGGGGACGCGCAGCCCCTCCCTCAGCCTGTAAAGTCCCAAGGGACAACATCCCTGGGGCCAGTTCAATTACTATGTTCCTGGGAACCCAAACTCTGAGCACAGTAGTTCCCCTGCTTGCAATAGTGGTGGCAGGGAAACTTATGTCTGCTTCCACCCAGCGGGAGCATTTTTAAAGCTCCCACTGGGCAGAAGCAGACATGATTACCCTGCTCACAAGAACGCGGGAAGGAAAGGTATGTCTGCTCCCACTCAGCGGGAGCTTTAAAAATGCCATCATGAGAAAAATGTCACTGACAGCCAATACAGGAAGTTAAAAATAAAAGTAATATAGGGGACAGGGTAGGGATACCCTGCCCCTCTAGGCCCCATGTGTGGGGGCCCAGAGGGACCCCCCTGGGGCCAAAGAGAAAATAAAATCTGCAAATAATGCTGCAATGCCGCAAGACCCTCCCCTTTTAACGTATATGTACGGCCCTAGGGGATGGGTTCCCCAGGGCCTAAAGAGGCTTGAGGAGGTGGGCCACATGGTCTCCTTCCCCTTTTAACTTATATATACGGCCCTGGCAGATGGGGTACGCGGGGCCTAAAGAGGCTTGAGAAGGGGGCCACGTGGCCATCCTCCCTTTAATAAAAAAAATCTAAAAAAGGCCCTGGGCTATGGGGTCCCCAGGGCCAGGCCCTATGGCAAACTCCCGGTCGCACACGTCCAAAGGCCCTGTGCAGTTCGAGGTTGGCTGCATGTGGGGGGTTGGTCACAGGCCTGGCCACAGCCCAGGCCTTTTGGCCAACCCCCCCGCTCACATCCGAAGGCTGTTTGCAGCAACCTCCTGCTGCACAGCAGGGGATTGCATTTACGTATAGTAATTAAATATTACTTTACATTTTATAAAAACTAGAAATTCACTGAACAAACCAAAGGTTAAAGTAACGTTATAGTTAGGTGTGATAATAAGATCTTTTTTTTTTTTTTTCAAACCTCAAAAATTCACTGAAAAAATCAAAGGTTAAAGTAAAGTTTTAGTCAGGTGAATATGTCAGGTACAACATTAATGTTTTGAACAAAAAAAACACAGAAATTCACCACTTATAGTTAGCAGAGATAACTATATCTTGCGCCCCACCGTGCACTGATTATGACCTCACATATTACATCACTCATGACATGTTCTGTGACATCACTTATGACATCTGGTGACATCTCAAATGACATCATTGATGACATCACTGATGTTGTCACTGACATATTAACCTAACTATAACGTTACTTTAACCTGTTTTTCGATGAATATCTATCTATCTATCTATCTATCTATCTATCTATCTATCTATCTGTCTGTCTGTCTGTCTGTCTGTCTGTCTGTCTGTCCTTCCGTCCGTCCGTCCGTCCGTCCGCCCGCCCGCCCGCCCGCCCGCCCGCCCGCCCACCCACCCACCTATCTATCTATCTATCTATCTATCTATCTATCTATCTATCTATCTATCTATCTATCTTAATATTGATGCGATTTATGTCAATGTTTATAATGATTCTCTCGCATATACGAGCAAAATCGCATCACTATTATCAACTTAGCCCGTCATGAGCTCTCCATCAACCCGACTCACAAATACGTGGTCAGGCAGGCTCTGTAACTTAGGCCTGAGGTTACTGATTGACAGGTCACAGGTGGATTGGCACGTAGCTGGCAGACAAACATGCGAACAGGAAACTCAGGTCAATCCCCCAGATAAGCGCAGCGATACCACAATGGCCCAAGAAGATTGGCCCCAATAAACCACACATGGCCAGAGGGGTGTGCGCGTTCCTAAACATCATAAAGTCAGATGCCACACAAAGTTAGAAACACATAGCAAATCAGGACACAGCAGACACAGTACATGCAGTGATCATGTGCCCCTCATGCCGGACATCTGGACACGTTACCCACTGGCCCCCATTGTGTCCATGCAAGGTCAAGGCCCACTTGCATTTGTTATCAGGAGCCTTATTTATGACTCCACAGCCAAGGCCCGCATTCTTTTACCATAAAAGGATTGTCTGAAGTACTTTATGACACCCAAAAACTGTATAAAGGCTCGTTCAGATTGATTGTATTTTTAGACAGTACTCAGACCCGTTTTTGTAACTGCTCCTGGCCGAAGTGTTTAATTAAACCAACTGTTCCTGTTTTGCCAAACGCCTCTTGTCTTTTGTTTTTTCTAGGTAAATTCATATTCGAGCAACATTTGAGAAACAAGAAAAGGACAGGGAGAAACAGGAGCAAACCCAGAGAGACAACGCTAAGTTGGTCCAGCACAAATTGAAAAAGACTGCCCTCGAGGGGGCCGCATTGGCCGCGAGCATACAAATGGCAACAGTCTTGAAGGGGGCTCCACCGGCAAACACCAGAGGGTTTCAACCTAGCTATAATGGCAGAAGTCAGGGAGGTTGGCAGCAGCCAGACCTAAGAATGTTACTATTGCTACAGAATGGGCCACATGGCCGACCGATGCCGGCTAAAAGCATACCATGAGGAGAGGTCGATAAACCTGGGCCAGTCCCCGCAAAACCTCCATTCACAAAACAAAACCCAGGGACCTCGAATGCACCCTGCACACAGCCTCAGAGAAGTTAGCCAGCTACAGCACCACCGCAACAGGGTCAGGGAGTTGGACAAATGTTTGGCAACAGCACTACAGACAGAAAACCCAGCCCAACAGGGGCCGGGTCCACAACTGTGGCAGGGAGGGGTAACTGTCTGGGGAGGCAATGCCTTTGCACAAACACAGAACCCAAATGTCCAGTAAGTCAAAAACCCCAATACGAAACATCTATTCACTGCACCCCCCAATTCACTGCACCAAACGTCAAAAGAAGGACCAATGAGCCAACATTAGGAATTCAAGCCTTTACTTGCGTTCGAGAATTCAGGGCTGCTGGACGTGTTTTGTCAATCGGTATCCTCACTAGAGTCCACCATTCAGGGTGCCTGCCGGAGCCTAGGCCCCACTCTGCTTCTGATCCCCCAGGGGGGGACTGGCTGACCACACCCCAAGGGGAAGGGCAGTCTGCAAGGGAGCAGGGCGGCTCCCTGGCCATTCCTTAAAAGCAGGCACCCAGGTCCCTGCACCCACAAGTCGATTAGGATGGGTTCCAATTACCAAATCGAAATGACCCCATTCTCGGGCCCCCACCCAGGACCAAAATTCCTTAATGGTGTGAGGTTCCAACATCCCCCCACGCCCTCCCAAAAAAAGGTAGCAGCCTCCAGCCAATGCAGGCGCACTTTAAGTTCCAAAACGTTGCTGTCCTCCAGTGTTGGGAGCCAGGTTTCCCGTATTCTCGGGATAGCAAAGACTGTATAACTTCCACCGCACACGACAGGTTGCGAAGCACCGCACGATGCTGAGTCAGTCTGGTGGGGAGATCCGCCCAAACAACCAACAGTCTCAGTCCATCACCTTCATTGGACACATTTCGGCGAGTTCTCGGCCTTAAACTCTGGATTCTCCATTCTGCAATGTTTTTCCTCCCTTCTTCCTCAAAATTTTCCAAGTGTCCAAAGCCTGTTCGTCGGGTTGTGCCCCTCCAGAATAACGATAGAAGCTTGCCACCAGTTAGAAGCCCCTAGTCACAGCTAGGAACTGCAGGTCGAAACCCATCGGAAAGACATGGTCCGATGGAGAGGTGGGTGCCAGGGAAAAGGGAGTCCGCAAGTCCATCATAGCTCCGAGCCAGATTGGAAAACAAGAATGTGCCCATCCCTGTATCAGGCATAGCAATCAGCCAATACATCAGGCCTTACACACACCATCTGAAGGAAACAATAAGCCCAATCTCAGACACCCCAATATCGGAAACACATGGAGGCCACGGGACAACTTTCCGACCACCTCCATTTTCCTGATAAAATAAGATAGCAGATCACGTGAGATCTGGGGAAAGTGTCCAAAAGATAAACAAAAAGAAGCCCAAACCTAGCCCAAACAAGAAGGTTCTAGAAAAAGGGTGTGGTCAACCTGGCGCCACTAGGGAGGGTCACGTTGCACGCCGGGACTAGAGGGGTATACACGTGAACTCAGGGTACGTTGCAATCTCTAACAAACATGCAGTGGCAACACGCCCCCTCTTTATACATTGGCCTGCGCACATGTCAGTCAAAGGACACCACCCGCACCAATAGCACCTCCCAAGTACACATAGGAGAGAGGGGCTGGCAATGCCCATGGATCCCTAGCTAAAAGTGATACCATTATCACACATGAGCAACTGAGCAAATTAGGAGAAGGAAGGAGACGGACAAAGTCCGACTAGGATGCTACTTCCTAGGCACGCCCAGATTTCAAAAGATATTGAAATAGACGCCTCACTTAGTTTATCGTGACATGCTTTACCATTGGCGCCTATTTACACCCTGGAAGGGTGATACCACCAGGGCGGACTCAACCAAAAGGATGCGAGTTAATAGATAAAATCTTGCTGGATAAGCAGGGATCCAGATAGAGAGTAGAAAGTGTAAAAATACCTCAAGGTATACCCAAAGAATTCCTTATCACAATGAAATCATTGTTACTCATGTATTTGATACATCTAAAAAGCATTTGCAAAGCTAATAGGTCTGGCTTGTTTTAGGCGTAGGTCTATTGGTGTTTTATGCCTGGATGTAGTAAAGAAAACTCCCAAAGGCACGCATATACTGGTTGGGTTTGCGGCATTGTGAAGCACAGGATTCTGGTTCACCTCTTGGAAAGGATGCTTAGTTACACTTCTTTGGCCAAGCCCCTTTCAGAGATCTTTCACTAATTCCAGTCCTTTTAAAGCACTGCTGCATATGTTCAATACTGTAAGGACTTTCTCTGAACTGGCACTGTAGGGAACGGTACCCGCATGTTGTCTGTAGCCTCTCCAAAGGGCCACCATTAAAGTGTGTGCCCATCTAATCAACTCCTCCACACATGCATCCAGGGTCAGGGAGACAGGTTCAAACACTCCTGCCACATTCCAAAGGTGCATTTGGGGTACACCACCTACTTTATTATTATAGTATGTTCTCAGGGCCTTAGTTTGATCTCAGTCGCTCAGGTTTCTAGAGTGATGTTTCATTCTGAAGAATGGCTCTTAGGGTTACAATCTGTTGCTGTGTCCTTGGTGTATTGTCACAGTTGGGTGTCCTTTCCTAGGGTGTCAAAGTCGGTCATCCTCATTTTGCAGTGCTACCATCTATTGTACAACAAATCAATTGAAATGCAAGTGTTAGAGAAATAACCTATATTTATTAGAAAGCGTCTTTGTCATATCTTTTGCATGCCGCTTGCTGTATCGTAACATGAGGGACCTTCTGAAGGATCGGATCTGACATAGTCTTCTCTATGAATCTCCGAGCTCACCCAGCTCTACCACTCACGCAGTACGAATGCCCGGGAGAAGCTGCATTACAGAAGGTGTAACACACAATGCAGGTTTATAAACCTGTTAAGTGTAACAGATGCTAAAAAAATAAACACATGAGCGTATGCCTGATTGGCCCAAACTGGAATCCGCGGTAGGTGTTGCATGCATGGTCGTCTCTTGGCGCACATAGCCTTTGGTGCGGTGCACAGAAACCTTACACTGCCGCACACAGAGCAAAGAAATTAGAGGGAACATTGTCTATGAGGCCATTCAAAGCCAAGCAAAGTGGCTTTAAGCAGCCTCACAGATATGACTTCAAGGTTTGCTCTGCCCGACCATCACAAAAAGTGACGCTCCAGCAGCGCAAGGGGCTCATAAATATGCCCCCAGGTGCTGGGTGTGCGCACTTAACAGACGCTTAGTGCGCATGCCCAGCCCAACCTGTACCACACTTTCTTCTCTTTATCCCTCCCTAAATGGCAAAAAGCACAGTAAATTAAGTAACTAATTACAATTTATTTTAGCAGGACTTGCATAATCAATTGACCAATGGGCCACTTGGAAGGTGGTGTCCTGGAACAAAGCTCACTTTGCCCGTGTCTTAAACCATCTCTGGTCTCGCTCAGCCCTCTTGTCTGTGAACCCTCTATTCTCTGTCATTCCTCTACCCATGCTGCTCTCTGCTCCTACTGTCCCTTCCTATCCACTGGCTCCCTCTGGTCAATCTACTTTTCTTATCCCTTGCCTTCTTCCTCTGCACTGTGGTCACTCTAAACCCTCCTCTCTCTCCTGCTCTCTGGTATCTCTAATTCCCCCCCCCCACCCTCCCCCCTATCAGATGGTGAACACACTCTATTTGACTACAGACAGTTTCTATTCCAGGGCTTTAATGCAGCAACCTAATGCATTTTGGGTATTGTAGTCTTGGTTTGTTTCCAATGGGCTAGTTACACTGACACACCTCATAGCAATGATTTGTGGGTTGAAAGACAAAGACTGGAAGTAGTGTCTGTGATAATATTTTAATAATGCCAGCGTAATTGCAATAATGTTGATAATTTTGTCTACTGAAATTTACGCTAATTTACCGAGATTATGCCAATATGCCACATCGCAAAATGAGACTCCCAGTCGGGGAAGAAATTGCAGCACGACCTGTACCGTTCAGGCATTTTTTTAACTCAAGCAGCAGTGTTTTGAACATGAGCGGCAGTTCCTTTAACGTGGACAGTCAACAAACAGTTCAGGTAGATTTTTTTACCTGAGTGGACGGTTCAAGTAATTTTTGAGCACGAAAGCATAAATCGGAACGTGAGAAAGAATATTTTGAATGCGAGTGGCTGGAAATCAACTCGAAATTACATTTTCGAGTTCAATTTTTACCTGAATGAGATGCATTTTGCATAATTACACGTATTTTTGCATAGTTTTGCGGCAATTATGCTATAACAGCTGTAGAAAGAGCATCACATGCTCAGCTCTCCTCATTCATCAACAGCTTCATTCTTGATAAGATCCAGGCAGAGCTGCAGCCTTCCATGGCACAGAGGGTGCCGCGCTACAGTAAAGGCCCACCTACGGATGATTGTCGACAGGTGGGGGGGCGCAGCTGCAGCCTTCCATGGCACAGAGGGTGCCACGCTACAGTAAAGGCCCACCTACGGATGATTGTCGACAGGTGGGGGGTGCAGCTGCAGCCTTCCATGGCACAGAGGGTGCTGCGCTACAGTAAAGGCCCACCTACGGATGATTGTCGACAGGTGGGGGGCGCAGCTGCAGCCTTCCATGGCACAGAGGGTGCCGCGCTACAGTAAAGGCCCACCTACGGATGATTGTCGACAGGTGGGGGTGCAGCTGGAGCCTTCCATGGCACAGAGGGTGCCGCGCTACAATAAAGGCCCACCTACGGATGATTGTCAACAGGTGGGGGCGCAGCTGGAGGGTGCAGCGCTACAATAAAGGCCCACCTACGGATGATTGTCGACAGGTGGGGGGCGCAGCTGCAGCCTTCCATGGCACAGAGGGAGCCGCGCTACAGTAAAGGCCCACCTACGGATGATTGTCGACAGGTGGGGGCGCAGCTGGAGCCTTCCATGGCACAGAGGGTGCCGCGCTACAGTAAAGGCCCACCTACGGATGATTGTCGACAGGTGGGGGCGCAGCTGGAGCCTTCCATGGCACAGAGGGTGCCGCGCTACAGTAAAGGCCCACCTACGGATGATTGTCGACAGGTGGGGGTGCAGCTGGAGCCTTCCATGGCACAGAGGTTGCCGCGCTACAATAAAGACCCACCTACGGATGATTGTCGACAGGTGGGGGGCGCAGCTGGAGCCTTCCATGGCACAGAGGGTGCCGCGCTACAATAAAGGCCCACCTACGGATGATTGTCGACAGGTGGGGGCGCAGCTGCAGCCTTCCATGCACAGAGGGTGCCGCGCTACAATAAAGGCCCACCTACGGATGATTGTCGACAGGTGGGGGGCGTAGCTGGAGCCTTCCATAGCACAGAGGGTGCCGCGCTACAATAAAGGCCCACCTACGGATGATTGTCGACAGGTGGGGGCGCAGCTGGAGGGTGCCGCGCTACAATAAAGGCCCACCTACGGATGATTGTCGACAGGTCGGGGCGCAGCTGGAGCCTTCCATGGCACAGAGGGTGCTGCGCTACAATAAAGGCCCACCTACGGATGATTGTCGACAGGTGGGGGGGCGCAGCTGGAGCCTTCCATGGCACAGAGGGTGCCGCGCTACAATAAAGGCCCACCTATGGATGATTGTCGACAGGTGGGGGCGCAGCTGGAGCCTTCCATGGCACAGAGGGTGCCGCGCTACAATAAAGGACCACCTACGGATGATTGTCAACAGGTGGGGGGGGGCGGTGCAGGAGGCACTGCTGCCCATTTCCTCTTTGATCTCCCAGGGACCTTTGACACAGTAGCGTAGCCCGTGTGTCATAGGCCCTAGTTAAAGGAAGGAAACGGTGCCCCCAGCTGCAATTGAAACAATAAAATACAGCAATAACCAGGGTTCAATGGGCCCTTCAGGCCTCTGGACCCCGGGGCACTGCAGCTGCTGCACCAATGGAGGCTTCGCCCCTGCTTTGACACCATCTCTCATGAGATCCTAACCACCAGACTGCGTGAGGCAGGGGTCAGATGGTAACGTGCTGGGATGGCTCTCCTCTTTCCTATAAAACAGTGACTGTTTCATCTTATAAATCTACTTTCAAGCCTCTGACTTGTGACATTCTTCAGGGTTCATCACTTACCCCACCCTGTTCAATGTCCATGTTCTCAGAGACGTTTTAATGCATGGGCAAAGTGGGCTCTGGCCCAGGGCCCCAGCCTTTCAGGGGGCCCCTGACTGAGTCAGCTCCGTTCTCCAGAGTTTTGCCCTAATGACCTTGAATATTTCTTAAACAAATTGTTTTAAATACTGTTTTCCTTTAATTTATTTTTTATGTACCTGATGTGTGAGAGTCTAGTGCAGCCATTTTGCAGAGAAATGTTGTGTTTATGTTTCATGCAATATACATAAAGTTTCTTTTAGATCAAAACAAGGCCTAACATATAAGAAATGGGAGGGCGTCACAGAGATTATTTGCAGTAATATTGGTGAGCTGCTGCTGTGTTACAATATTGAAAACACACAACTATCCCTGAATATTAGATGTAAACACATTTAGGGCCTTATTTATGAGAAGTGATGCATCGCTGTGTGAAAACAGGGATGCGCCACTTCTTAGTGCGCCCTCCTTGCGACATGATGGATGCGTCATATTTACTGTATGACGCAACATGTCACAGGGAGTTACAGATACGTCAGCATTTCTGACGTATCTGTGGGCGCAAAGTGATGCATTGCTGGGGTGTGTCTGAAAATAGACGCAACTCCAGCAATGTGTCCTTTCACATGGGGCAAGCCCCATGTGAAAGTGCCTGCATCAGTCTTACGCCTGCTGTGAGGCAGGTGTAAGATATTGACGCAATGGCGTCCTAGAAGTGGCGCACTGAGTTCTCATAGATTTCAATGCGCCACTTCTACGAGGCTTTTTGCGGGGGCAACACCCACCCTGCATACATTATACCTGGTGCAGGTATAATGTGGTGCAGGGGTTTACAAAGTGACTCATCTTCCTAGATGCGTCACTCTGTAAATAGGGCGCAACATGGCACATTTTTTACGCTGCCGGTGCGTCACAAAAAGTGACGCACCGGCGGCATAAAAGTGAAGCAAGGCCTCATAAATATGGCCCTTAGAATTTGGACGAGTGTTCCTTTGCACTGTCAGGGACCTAATGAAATAGTGTATTTAATAAAGCGCGCAGCTACTCAGACTAGAGTGTCCTGGCTCGTGACAGCGGGAGGAAAACGTGCGTAAAGATCCATCAGTTATTAAAAAGCCAGGTTTTTAAGTTCTTCCTGAAAGAGAGTAGGTCTGTGGTTAGTCTCAAAGACTCAGGGAGTCTATTACACAATTTTGCACCTAGAAGGCCGAGGGATCTGCCTCCAGTGCGGGCACGGCATATTTTAGGCACGATGGCCAGGTTGGCATTGGAAGATCTTAGAGGTCTAGAAGGGAGATTGGCCTGTAGTTGGCAGGGTCCGTCGGTTTGGCGTTAGCCTTTTTATCAGTGGAAGAATATTAGCATTCTTCCATAATTTCGGCATGTTGCCTAAGGAGAGGGAAGCATTAAAGAGCTGGTTTACCGTGGGGTTTATGGTGGGAGCTAATAGGTTCAGGATATTCGCTGGACATGGGTCAGTAGGAGAGCCAGACTTAATGCTTTGGAGAAGGGTCAGTGACTCTTCAAGCTGAAACTCAGGGAAAGCTAATAAAGATGGAGGATCCAAGATGTGAAATTTGCTATAAGAACTAAGGTAGAAAGTCAGTTCTTCCTCTGAGATGTTAGTGAAGGCTTGTTGGATCACGGAGATCTTTTTGTGGAAGAATTGAGCTATTTGCTTAGACCATTCTTCTGTGCATGGCCCTTCCTTTGTGCCGGCTTTCGGGGCAGTAAAGGATTTAACTATGCTAAAGATTTCCTTACTCTTATTTTGGGCATTTTCTATCTTGGTTTGAAAGAAGTTTTTCTTGGCTGCCTTCACGAGAATGTAATGAGCTTTTAAGGTGTCTTTATACACCTTCCTGTCCTCAGGTAGATAGGATTTACGCCATTTCCGTTCCATTTTTCTACAATTACTTTTGCTAGATCTGAGGGAATCGTTAAACCATGGAGCTGGTGGGGCCGACCTCTTTGAGGAGCGGGAAACAACCGGTACCACTGCACCAATGTTGGTTCGGAGCCATGAATCTATTGAGAGGGCGTCCGAGTCGGGGCAGCCAGACAGCTCCGGTGAGGAACGCCCGAGGGCGTCTGCTAACATCGGGATGGATATTTTATGGAACGTCCTGTAATTAGGGACCCTCTGCCCTGCGTTAGCACGAGGGGCTGTGGCAGAGTTGGGAATGACGAATTTTAATAGGAGGTGGTCAGACCAGGTAATGGGAAGAGGTAGGCTTACTGATATGTCAAAGTTGTGAAAGATTTGGTCTAAGGTATGGCCCTTCTCATGGGTGGCCGAAGAAATAGATGGAAAAATGTTGCAGGCCTGCAGCGTCTCCAACAAGAAAATTGTTTGAGGGTCTTTTCCATTGTCCATATGTATATTGAAATCTCCCAGAATAAGGCAGTTGTTGTATTTTAAGTCCAGGGAGGTGGTGGCTGCATTAAGCGTAGTAATAAAATTTCCAATTGCACCGAGAGGTCTGTAAATCAGAAAACCAGCTATGCTATGATGGGGGGTAAGGTACAACGGAAGCCTAAGGACTCTGTGCCCTCGATGTTTTCCATCAGGATGGGAGAGCAGTCTAGGTTTTTATTGTAAATTATGGCGACACCGCCCCCTTCCCACTCGGTCGGTCCCTCCTAAGGATTTTATAATCCGTAGGGATGGCCGAAGTGATAGTAGGGTTGGAGGCTTCAGACAGCCAGGTCTCAGTGAGAAATAAAAGATCAGGCTGTTCGTCTAAAAGTAGGTCATAAATGTGTGGTTCATGCTTTTGCATAGAGCGACAATTTAAAAGGGTGGCCTTTATGTCCTCTGTTTTCTTATTGTTTTTACACTTACTGTTGCGTTGGAGGATCTTGGGCGCGAGTTTCCTGGGCTGGAGGAGAGACCAGTTGCACTTATTGCATCGAAAGTCTACCTCCAAGCTCAGATCAGCCGCTGTACACTGACATAATGGTAGCCACCTAAGGCTAAGCAGTTTTTCCCTATTGTAATATAGTGGAAGAAATCACCGGAGGGAACTGGGCAGCATGGTCGGCGCCGGACGCCTCCAGGACGCTGACGGGCGCAGACAGGCTTGCCTTTGGCGCGCCTGCGCGCATCCGTTTGCATTGGGAATATATAGGCTAATGCCTGTGATGCAAACTGGATCGCTAATGCAGCTGAGGAAGCGGAAACTGCGTGGGTGGAAGTGAGGAGCCCGATAGTAGCCCCAGGCCTCCGCACAATGGGCGTATCAGCCGCGGCAGAGCACGACTGGAGGAAAAGCAAGATGTGAATCGGAGCAGCTAAGGAGGTGTAGGCAAGCAGAATCAAGTAAAGTGCAAGCGCGCGTAGGTCGGAGAAATTTTTTAAAAAGCACAGAGTAATTCAGCCACACATATACAATTTAAAAGGTATTAAAAACCTAGTAGCAGGGCAGGAAACCCTAAATCCTACCTCTGTCAGCTGCGCACGTCCGTTTTCATCGGGAATATATAGGCTAATGCCTATGATGCAAACTGGATCGCTAACGCAGCTGAGGAAGCGGAAACTGCGTGGGAAACAGGGGCTCAAATTGGATCATAAATTCAAAGCTGTTCTGAACAGGGGCCCCCAAAATATGTTTGGCCCAGGGCCCCCAAAATCCTTAAGATGTCCCTGAACTTAAGTGGAGTGTGGTATGTTTGATGTACATATTTATAATGGATTATGCGCAGGTTGCCATTTGGGGTAAGCATTGCTGTTAATGCACAGCAACTGTGCGAGTCCTCCTCGCTTAAAGGCGCCTCTAGGTGAGTATTCCAACGCGCTCGTGCTTTACTAGTATCACCCGCTATATCCTCTTGCAGGAGCTTGTATAATTTGGACACCATATGGGCATTACTTGGATTTGTGATAAGCATTTGTAGCGCTGCCAGAGACGGTGGCTCATTTGGAAATGTGGGATATAGATTTCGAATTGCACCCCTCAGTCTGTGATATGCAAATTTAAATAAAAGTGTTTGGTTACTTATGTAGTTGAGGTCAGTATTATCTATAAATTTACCCTCAATATATAGGTCCCCCATAGTGTCTATTCCGACTTGTTGCAGCATTGACATGCCATCTCCAGTTTGTGTCACAGATAACACAGGGTGTTGCTGCAGGGGCAGTGCTGGCGCATAGAGTGGAACCCTTCTCGCCAATGTTCCCATGTGTTGCCATGCTGAGTTCGTAGCTTTGATGGTATTGATTTTGTGCTTACCTATGTGTGTGCGCTGGTGCGGCAATATGCAGCGTAGTGGGATCGGGTGTGCATCCCCATCTTCCACAGCCACATGTGGCATATAGCGTATCGGGTGAAACCAATAGTGCGCATATTGCGCTTGGGCGCAGAGATAATAGAATAAGAAATCTGGCACCGCAAATCCCCCTTTGTGATATGGTAATGTCAATGTACGTAGTTCAATGCGTGCCTGCTTTCCCGCCCATATGAGCCTGGTTACGTTTGTGGTTAGCCTCTTAAAAACTGGCGCTGGTGGTGGTATTGGGATGTTGTTGAATAGATAAAGGATTTTAGGAAGAATAACCATTTTAATAATTAGGAAACAACTTTCTTCCACCTTGTACTGTTTGTTTTTCTAGTATGGTCTATTTTGCCATTTATTACATTTCCTGCATACATAAATGAGCGAGCAATGTACAGGCTTCGGGCTTCTCTTAGATGTAGTAAGTACTTCACTTTGTTTATTCCTATTGCACTTAGTTTTGGAATTGTCAAACCACCATTTAATCTTTTCGAGTACCACAGTCCATCACATGCATAGTCTGGTAGGTGCAGGCAACGCTTCACATATTTCTTTATTGTTTTATGGAGTTCTGTGGGAGTTTTCTTCTCTCTACCTACCATTTCTACTTTGTATGATAGCTTAGGAATCAAGTATTGACAAGGTATTTAAACTTTGTGAGTGGTAACTTGTCTAGCTCTGCAGTCAATCTGTTAGTATCTCATTTCATCTGTTGTTTCTTGTATGACCCGCGTAGGGATCAAAGCTCCATCTGAGGCATCTTTCACTGTCGCCTGGTTGTGTATTTTTCTTGACAAATGGCCATGGTTTGCAGTTGACTCATATTTTATGTTGTGAGGTTGTATAAAGAACCCGGTGTCCTCTTAGTTAGGTTTAGACTGGTTGCCTTGCAGAATCTTTCAATGGTCTTCAAGTTCATGCATAAGTCCTGCTCATGCCTCACGCAGTATCTGCAAAGGCTAGAGCAGGGAGTTCTTCTTTAAGTCTAAGGGACTAAAATGTAAAACCTTTGCCATTTATTTAAAGATCGCATAGCAGAGGCCGCAGTAGTGGGCACACAGCGAATCACCTGCTTAACCAAGATTGCATTGTTAACTCTGGAGTTGATTCATTGGTTTTTTTTCTTATCGGTATCGGGTATCAGGGTGCTGTATATGAGCACCAGTTGGTTACATGAGGACACATTCATTTTTGTTAGGCACGGGGAGATTAAGTGATTTGCTCAGAATCACAGGATGTTCAGCGTCATTGCCGAGACTCGAACCCAGTTTCCCAGTCGACCGCCCTAGCCGCTAGGCCAACTCGTCTCTCCTCATGGTATCTTTCCTAGAAGTATGGTGTTTTTTTATCAAGTAATACACTGCGGGATTCTTTGCCTTGCGAGACTCCGCATGATGTGATGGTGAATGACAGAGTCAAATGCTTTAGAAATGTCTATGATCTCTAGCGAGTGTCTGTGCTTCTGTACCCGTTTCATGATGTTTTGCAGGAGCGTCAGGTTCTCGAGACATTCCTCCCTTTCATGAAGCCTTTATGCCTCTGTATCATGTTTGCAAAGCATGCGCTTCTTTTGTAAAAATGTTTCTTGAGATCTTCGTGAATGCCTTGCCTAGTGTAATTGTCTCCAATTGCTCACTTTATTGAATTTATTTACTGGCACATTTGTCGGGGGTTGGTTCTGATGTTCTCTTTTTGATGCACCCTGGGACTCTACTCATTTCTAAACACGTTGATGAGGTTCTGGGCAGCAGTCTTGGTTCTTTTTATGGGCACTGTACAGACATTAAGCGAACATTGTCACAACCAACTGCTTTGTTTGAGGGGGCTTCTTCTAACTCCTGTGTTCTGGCAAGAACAGGGACTTTACAGATGTTTTCATAATCCCATTCTTTTGGGATTTGGTCAATTGGGGCAAAATCCAGATCTTTCTTATTTTCTTTTTGAGTTACTTCCTTCTCTCCCCCATTAGTGATTCTAGCGCTCTTGGATCTACATGTCTAGAATGTTCAGAGACTCCAATTTTCATTGCACATCTCAAGTCAAAGAAGCTGTAGGGAATTGTAGCGTTCCTTTCATCGTGACCCCTTTACAGTTGGTCTAGTGACATGCAAGGTTGTGGGACTCGACTTCTTTGTCACCTTTCAAGCAATATGTTTGTAGGCAGAATCCTTTGTGCTTGTTAAAGACATGCTTTGTAAATGCTTTGAAGGTTCCCTTTTTGTCTCCGCATTAATTGCAATTATTCCATTCACTGGGGTATTTTGTTGATGAAGTCAGCCTTCTTCTCTTTTGATTTGTCAGCAGCATCGCAGACATCTGGCAGTTTTTCAAGTCTGGATGTGTTTGGAACGTCTATAATGGATGAAGCTACAGATGTAAGAGTTTCACTGAGATCAAAGACTTCCTCATTTTCAAGTAGTACAAAGGGTGAATCAGGTGATACGTTTTGATTCATTTTGTTTTTGTTAATTGTGCTGTGGGAGCTGGGTGTAAAGGTCACAAATTCTGTGAGAATTGTTAATGATTTGTGGAAAAGACAGCACCTCCTCTTGCCATCTTAACAGGGTTTTTTGATCCAGGAACTACCCCGTCTGGCTGTTTGTTAGCATTGTCATTTCTCTCTATCATAGTCCTATCTCTATTACACTTCTCTTATACAAGAATTGTCTCATACTGATAAAGACCACTGTGACTGAGTAGAGATTAGATTAGATTACTCCTGCAGTTTGCATGCACATCGTTGATTCATTGATTTTCTCTACTTTGATATTCAGAGTACTGGGCACAAAACTCACCCGCCTCAGGACTTTGTGTTCCTATAATTTACTTAAAGAGATGGATTCTACTGGTCTACAGCAATTCTAAGTTAGCTGCTAGGCTCTGGCCAAAGCAAAACACCTGCCCTGTACTCCGGGGTGGGGCATCGGTCGAGTTCACCACCACAAATGGTGTGACTGACAGGAAGGGTCAAGCGCACGTCCACAGTGGCCATTGCCCCGAAGGGACAAAACATTATCCAGTGGTGGCACGCATCTCACTCTACTTCGGGCCCCCAACTGTCGACCTAGCCCTTAGAGCCATGTCCTGAAGTTATGGATCTGGCTTGCTACCTTCCCTTTCCTACATTGTACTAACATGCCAGAGGCTATTCACCTTGCAGACCTTCTGCATATGTGTATATGGCCCGACACCATCTTGTTTGGATTTTTAAAGAGAAACAAGAGCTCACCTGACACCACTTTCTAAGGCTCGGGCCCCTCTCTTGGGAGAACACATTGCACAAAGAAAAGAGAACTCGTCCTGAGTCTCCCGTCGGCTTCTCCAGGATCATTTGTGTCTCTGCACTGGATGCCACTATGGCACCGGCATTTGCCACACTGGCTTCAGGGATCTGAACCTGACGCCTTTTGAATCGTCCGGGGGCAACAGAGGCCATTGCCCAACCCTTACAAACAGTGCTCCCTCATCCCTTAGGATTGACTGACCCCTGTTCAGCTGCAGTTCACATTAAACCCTTCTCTACTTCGGCCCTCAAAGTTCTTGTTTGAATACGTGCTACTGCCACCAAGATCGGCACCTATGGTGGCTTCATCTAGCCCGAGCTTCTGTGCACATTGCAGTGGCCTTCCTATTCATCGCTGCTTAGCCACTGCTTCTCTCAATGCCAGAAATGTCCAGGTAAGGGCCCGATGCTGTAGCTCTATCCATTTTCTGAGCTAGTTGATTCGGCAGGTCAGTTGTTACGTTCTCCTTATCAGAATTAGACTTCCATGGCCACCGTCCTGCTGTCTATGTCAACCAACACCTTTTCTGGGGTTTGGTGAGCGTCGGCATCAGGTGCCTTAATCCAGCATTTGCTTCATCTCGCAGAACCAGTTCTGTTTACCAACATTGGCTCACAAGGCACTCGCATTCCATGCTCGGCTCCATGTCAACGAGCCAGGCTTCTTGCCCATTTAAAGTTTGAGAATACGTTGGGTTCGTTTCAGTCCCAAGACATCTAATAATTTGCTTCATCAGATAAAACTAGAGTTTCTGAGCACCAGTTATCCTGATGGAAACTTTGGAGGGATTCAGCTACTAGATGGGTCGATTAGTCTTCTGTCCCCATCACCAGGTCGGTTGGTGTATTTGCATATCAGCACCTCTACGGATGTCAGAGTTTCCTCTGACTTTGCCCTGCCCAGGCATAGTTTACCATCTTTAAGGTCCTCATTCATGCTCCATCTACCTGAAAAAACAGGCAACATGAGCCAGTGGTGCGCTCACCGTGATGCCGTGGCAGGATCCCACCTCAGCTGGCATTCACCTGCCCTCAACTTCAATGTACCATAGGGTTTTAATTGGCTGTCCAACTCACGAAAGTTAGACTGCTTGATACGCGTTTCAAGACTAGTCAGGTGGGTAAGCAGCACCGCTACTGATGCCTGGTACCTGACGTGGTTCTGTCCGCCAGGCAGCACAATTTGGTCAGGTGAATTAAGAACAGTCGCTTTGGCAGCACGGTCCTGTCAGATCCCTATCAGAGAAGCCCCAGAGAGGGGCAGGGCAGTTGTTGGAGGAGGTCACGGAGGCTGTAAATCTCTCCTAACCCCCCGGGACACAGCTGTAACACTCTCCGCCAGAGCGGAGAACCATCTGCCACCCTGAAGTGTTCCGAGCCTACCCAGACTGGTCGCGGCACACCACTGCGGGGAAATGGTTAGTGCAGGAGCCAGGTGTGTCTAGGTGGAAGTCCCACAGAGGGGTTCACTTTCCTGGGTGACCAACCTTCTCATCATGTTGAATCCTGAGGGTGGACTGCACGGACCCCACCCGCTTACCTCTTCATGGTTTCACACCCTCTTGAACTCTCTTCAAAGTTATTTTTAACTTTCTCTTACGTACTTTTTGGCTATTTGAATTGCATCCGTATTTAGCATAAGATGGAGTATACCACCAACATTGAGCTGCATTCCCAAGCACCCCAACTCTGAGAAGACCCAATCCTGGTGCGCCGGAGGCCACTGCGGATCTAACACTGTTTGCGAGGTGAACATCAATCAGAAGGACTTGGATCCCCTGAACAGCACTGGAGAGTCAGTCTTTTGTACACCGCACTTCCCACACCCTCCACCAAGCGGGTTTCTGTGCTGAGCTCTTTTCATTTCAATTGCCATTATTGAGGAAATCCTTTTTAGTTTATCTTCCTCTGCTTTGTAATACGCTTAAATTCAGTGGGTTGCCTTGTCTCATATGAGGTCGCAATTGGATGCTGAAGTTTAAGGAGCTTGGTGGGGCAGATAGACGCTAAAAGAGTGTGCCCTTTCCCAGATCAGAGACCGAAGTCCACAAAGTGAGAGCCAGAACTACACCAGCAGGGGGTATGGTGGCCTCCCATCCCTGGTCGTGGATAAGATGCTCAAGACAATGTACGCAGGCAGCCGTGGGACACCACAGACAGCCACGCATGACACTCAGCCATGTGCTCCAGGGTATCATGCCCGGGACAGCCCAGGCACCTGCATTCCACAGAGGACAGGCATGCCAGTGGTGTGTGACCTTGGGGGGACAAAGGGAACAAAGCACCCTGCAAAGCCACAGTCATACTCTAGCAGAGGCCAAGGGAAATTGGCATTCATGCAAACCCTCAGACAGGCATAGCCCTGGGAGACACCTGTGGCCAGAAGATTCGATGATCAATGTGTCCCAATTCCAAAAACCAACACAATTGAAGCAGAGTTTTCTCAATTATTCATAGCTGAAGGATTCCACCAATTTAGTAAATGCTTCAGCCCCCCAGAACACTCAGTCAGGAGAATCAAGGGGCCAGAGGCAGGGGCTGGGATAGGATATTAGCTCATCTTGCAGCTGACCACCAGCTTGATACCAAGATCCAACTACAAGCTTTTTAACTGCAGAAATTTTAATATTCACTATTGGAGCTGGAATTACCATGAGTGCTGTCACCAGACTGATCATCCAATGGATCCTTGTTAAAGGATATATAGTGCACTCATTTTACTACAGGGGCTTGAATGAGTTCTGTGTCGTTATTTTAATCACTACATCCCCAAGTCAGGAGTGGGTAATTTGTGCACCTGCTGCTCTCCTTAGATCTGGTCATCCATTTTGCAGGCTCCCTCTCCAGAATTGAACTCTGATTCCCCATTACCGGTGCTCACCGTGGTAGACACAGAAAATACGATTCAAAGTTGGCAAGGTAGATCTCCCAATGTATTGTTGACATCATGGGCACATGCAATTGGCCTGAGGTCATCTTGAGTAACCAAGCGTCCAGGTGATCCCCTATTGGTCAGTCTGATTGAAGGCATGAATCCAGTGAGGTGAGATCTAATTGGCATGAATTAGCTCTAGAATTCCATAGGTATCCAAGTAACACATGGAGTGATCTAAGGAACCACAACTGATTTAATGAGCCATTTTCAGCTTCACTGTACTAGCTGTATGTACTTAAACATGCATGGCTTAATCTAAGACAAGCTTGTACTACTGGCAGAATCAATCGGGTAGTTGCTACTGCTGGAGAAAGAGGGAGACGTGCCTGTCCCAGACAGACTCATGCACCTATCAAGAGCTTGCAAGCCTCTGCTGCTTGCAGGGCTGAGAGGACAGGATGATCGCACAGGCACTGGTAGCCCAGTCTGCTCGTTAACGACAGAAGGGAGTGGTGGACTGAGGTGCAACCTGTCCAAGATGTAGGATTCTGGCTTCACAGCTCCAAGGAACAACCATTCCGAGCTACTGTGGAAATATACTCAGTGAAAAAATGGCAATGGCATGTGAGGCATGGACATCAGGTGGCATCTGAGACTGGTGCCCCCTACTGCATGCATCCTTGCCGGACCACTGGGGTAGTGAGCTGCCGGGCTGCTCAGTCTTTGCGTTGCTGGATGGGGAGACCCTCTGACAGAGGGACTTCCTGAGAGGCAAATCCTTGAGGCAGACAGTCCCAGGCAGGGTGGAAGGTCTTTGCTTGAAAGAATAGCCGAGGCTGGCCAAGCAGTCCATCCCTAATTGATCAGAGTGCAGGGCCCCAGCCTGCTCTCTGAGAACGCAGGGTTGTGGAGGCCCCATAGTGCAGGGTAAGAAGGGAGCCCTCGCAGTACCCACTAAGAATGACCGGATGACAAAAGGGCCCCTAGCACCCTATCCCTATTAAGCCAGAGAAAGCTTACTAACCTTCATTGAAATCATGCACCCTGGGTGACAGGAGGGGTCATTTGATCAAATGTATCCAACCTCCTGGACCCCTGGCTTGACTAGAAGCAGCAAACGAGCCCTCTTTGGGACTTCCAGGGCAGTTCAGCCATTTGGGTGTATCATGCATTCCCATGCTAAGTGCAGCCAGATGACCAGACTCCGAGAATGGCCATCTGCTCAAGTCATGCTGTCCAAAGGGAGTTTCCGCTTGCCCTTTGGGGGACAAACCAGGTGCAGATGGACACCACAGGCCTGCAACCGGAGCCCGGCCTGGGCTCAGGCTTGCCAGACATGGTACCCTACCAGAGCTCTGACTGCAGCCTGGTCAGAATGTTTCACCTCAGCGAAGCAGGGGATCTACCCCTGGGCCTGCTGAACCCCGTCCTGTGCACTTTGTGACACAACGGGCCAACGAATGGAGCCTAGTCCCAGGAGCCCAGGCCTGCTGGAGTAATTTCTGGGGCCCAGTCAGAGCTTTTTACCTAACTGAAGAAGTGGAGCCCTGCCCACACGTAGGAACCCTGTCCAGGACATTTTCTAACGCGAAGGGTTGGCGAATGGAACCCAGTCCTGGATGTGCTCTCGGGCCAGCTGGAGATCTGACCGGGCTATGTAGCTTGGGACACCAGCGGTCAGTCCTGGAGTCCAGGGCCCGCACACTGTGCACGCAGCAGGCAGATCTGACTGGGACCTGCCAGAGGACTCAACCATGCAGGAAGTGGCACACCCTCCCTGGTCCTGCGATTCCTGTCCAGGGTAATGGAGGATGTATGTGGTCCTTGGATGAAACTGGCAGCCCTAATGGAACCTAGAGTCAAGCTTGTCACACCCTCCTCACTGGAAGAAAGATCTGGTTGGTGCAGCAGTCCCTCTCTCCACCAACAATAGCTCTCTGGGAGGAGGTGAATAGGCTTTATTGTAATCTGGGGACGTAGGATTCCAGAGGGGGACTTCTGAGCAGAGGCATCCAACCACATGGTGAATATTTCAAATGATGCCTCATCAGGAGTTCCAGGGAAGTTTGGAATTCCAGATTTCACCCACAAAACATGTATTGTTTGTATAAAACATCACCATGGACATTGGCGTGACAGATTTTGCACATCCCTAGCCATGATGAATGTCACAAAGGAGCGGTTTCGCACACCCCTATTGATGGCCCATCAGATCCACTTGCCTTCACCAGGTCATGGAATTCTAAAAGTATCAGCTGCTGGAATGAAGGGTGATGTGAGGGAGACCGACACACTCAAGGACAGTCCTAGTCAGGCACTTTTTGTTGCCTCAATATGAAAAGATGCACTTTCATGCATGGCACACATTGCAAAGTGAGCTAAGACACAACACATAACATGGCTTGCCAGGATTACACAATTTGAAATTGGGAACATGGGATCCCCCCCAGGTCTTTTAGCTTTAAAGTCTGCACCTTTGCCTCTAGCCAACATTTCTCCTCCAAGAAATCCCTGATGTTAAACCACAGACTTCTGCATTCAGTGGTATAGGTGCAACGCTCTGGAAATCCACAGAACAATAAATGCTGAATCTGCCACTTTTTGTGAGTAGCTAGTGCTGCCCTGTTGGCATTCAAGTTATAATTCCAGAGTGCAAATAATTAATCTTTCCCCAAATATGTCCCAATAATTATAATACTTTCCCAGTTTAGCACTTGAACTGCAGTGATCATGTTTGTGGTGTAATACATTTCAGCAGCGACTGCTCACACAGCAGGTAACTATAAATACTTTAAAAAAGCATTCTTGTTAGATCAACATTTATGGAGCTCGACATTGGGTTACTTTACTTTCTAACAATTAGGTGATGTTCTTCCTTTTTCTGATGAATCTTATCTCCTGTCTGCAGCTTGTCTTCAATAACATTCCTGGAAAATACCCTCTGCTAGCCAAAGCATCAGAGCTCCCTGCTGTGCCATGAAGGCTCCTTGTTGTTTAAGGAAAGTCAGGCTGATGGCAGCAAAGTGAAAGACCACTGACACTTCATTAACTGTAGCTTGCCCCACAAGCCCACAGCCCCCTATTCTTGAGTATCTTCTGCTCTCTGCCCCACAAGCCCATGGCCGCCTATTCTTGGGTATCTTCTGCCTTCTGCCCCACAAGCCCACAACCCCTTTTTCTTGGGCATCTCCTGCCCTCCGTCCTGGCCACAGGTATGTTCTGCTCTCTGCCCAGGCCACGGGCCCCTATTCTTGAGTATCTTATGCTCGCAGTCTAGGCCACCCCAGCCATGAGCACCTTGTCCTTGGGTATCTTCAGCCACGGGTCCCTTGTTCTTGGGTATCTTCTGCCCTCTGCTCCACCCATGAGCCCCTTGTTCTTGGGTATCATCTGCTCTCTGCCCCAGCCACAGGCCCCTTGTTCTTGGGTATCTTCTACTCTCTGCCCCCACCATGGGCCCCTTGTTCTTGGATATCTTCTACTCTCTGCCCCCACCATGGGCCCCTTGTTCTTGGGTATCTTCTGCCCAGACCACAGGCCCCTTGTTCTTGGGTATCGTATGCTCTCTGCCCCAACCACAGACACCTGGCTCTTGGGTATCTTCTGCCCTGGCCACGGGCCCCTTGTACTTGAATATCTTCTGCTCTCTGCCCCTACCATGAGCCCCTAGTTCTTGGGTATCTTCTGCTCTCTGCCCCAATCACGGGCCCCTTGTTCTTGGGTATCTTCTACTCTCTGCCCCCACTATGGGCCCCATGTTCTTGTGTATATTCTACTCCCTGCCCCAGCCATGGGCCCCTTGTTCTTGGGTAGCTTCTGCCCTTTGCCCCAGCCGCAAGACCCTTGTTCTTGGGTATCTTATGCCCTCTGCCCAGGCCACGGGCCCCTTGTTCTTGGGTATCTTATGCCCTCTGCCCAGGCCACGGGCCCCTTGTTCCTGGGTATCTTCTGCTCTCTGCCCCAACCCTGGGCTCCTTGTTCTTGGGTATCTTCTGCCCCAGCCATGGGCCCCTTGTTCTTGGGTATCTTCTGCTCTCTGCCCCAACCCTGGGCTCCTTGTTCTTGAGCATCTTCTGCCTCAGCCATGGGCCCCTTGTTCTTGAATATCTTTTGCTCTCTGCCCCAGCCATGGGCTCCTTGTTCTTGGGTATCTTATGGCCTTTGCCCAGGCCACAGGCCCCTTGTTCTTGGGTATCTTCTGATCTCTGCCCCAATCCTCGGCTCCTTCTCCTTGGGTATCTTCTGCCCCAGCCACGGGTCCCTTGTTCTTGGGTATCATCTGATCTCTGTTCCACCCATGAGCCCCTTGTTCTTGGGTATCTTCTGCCCTCTGCCCAGGCCATGGGCCCCTTGTTCTTGGGTATCATCTGAACTCGGTTCCACCCATGATCCCCTTGTTCTTGGGTATCTTCTACTCTCTGCCCCCACCATGGGCCTCTTGTTCTTGAGTATCTTCTGCCCAGACCACTGGCCCTTTGTTCTTGGGTATCGTCTGCTCTCTGCCCCAACTACGGACCCCTTGCTCTTGGGTATCTTCTGCCCTGGCCACGCGCCCCTTGTTCTTGGGTATCGTCTGCCCTCTGCCCCAACCACGGACCCCTTGCTCTTGGGTATCGACTGCTCTCTGCCCCAGCCACGGGCCCCTTGTTCTTGGGTATCTTCTGCCCAGGCCAACCGGCCCCTTGTTCTTGAAAATCTTCTGCTCCCTTCCACAGCCACGAGCCCCTTGTTCTTGGGTATCTTCTGCTCTCTGCCATGGCCACAGGCCCATTTGTTCTTGGGTATCTTCTGCTCTCTGCCATGGCCACAGGCCCCTTGTTCTTGGGTATCTTCTGCTCTCTGCCCCAGTCACGGGCCCCTTGTTCTTGGGTATCTTCTGCTCAGGCCACCGTCCCCATATTTTTGAATATCTTCTGCCGTCTGCGCCAGCCATAGGCCCCATGTTCTTGGAGATCTCGTGCTCACTGCCCTGACCATGGGTCCCTTGTTCTTGGGTATCTTCTTCTCTCTGTCACCAGCCACGAGCCCCTTGTTCTAGGATATCTTCTGCTCTTTGCCCCAGCACCGGGCCCCTTCTTCTTGGGTATCTTCTACTCTCTTCCCCCATCATGGGCCCCATGTTCTTGGGTATCTTCTAGTCTCTGCCTGCACCATGGGCCCCTTGTTCTTGGGTATCTTCTGCCCAGCCACGGGCCCCTTGTTCTTGGGTATCTTCTGCACTCCACGTTAGCCATGAGTACCTTTGGCCAGATGTACGACAATGACAATTTGCGACTCGCAAATTGCGCTCCATTGCGGTCGCAATTTGCGAGTCGCAAAATGTCATGTACAACAGTGTCTGAGCCACTGTTTGCGATTCCCAATGGGGTCGCAAATTGCATGCCTCATGAATATTCATGAGGCACTCGCAATTTGCGACCCCATTGGGAATGGCTGGCCCTCCCAGGGATGGTGGCCTGCTGGGCTCAGCAGACCTCCATGTCTGGGACTGCTTTTAAATAAAGCAGTTTTTAAAAAAATGCAGCCCGTTTTCCTTAAAGGAAAACGGGATGCATTTAAAAAAGAAAATGAAACGTTTTAGTTTCATTTTTTAAGGGCAGGTAGTGGTCCCTGGTACTACTGCCTGCCCCTAAAAAATACCCTCCCCTGCATTTGCAAAGGGGAAGGGGTCCCCTGGGGACCCCTTCCCACTTGCGAGTGCATTACCACCCTCTTGAAGAGGGCAGTAAATTGCAAGTGTTTTGCGACCGCACTTGCGGTTGCAAAACATTCATACATGGGGTAGAGAGTCGCTATTAGGAAGAGACGCTCTTGAAACGCTCCTTCCTAATAGCGAGTCGCAATTCCTATTTAGCGAGTCACAAATAAATTGCGACTCGCTAAATAGGAATTGTACATGGCCCTATTCCTTTTTTCATGCGCAAAAGGGGCGCTAACCCGATTGCGCATGCAATTTAGGGTCGTACATCTGGCCCTTAGTCCTTGGTTATCTTCAGCCCCAGCCACGGGTCCCTTGTTCTTGGGTATCATCTGCCCTTTGCCCAGGCATGGGCCCCTTGTTCTTGGGTATCTTCTGTTCTCTGCCCCAGTCACGGGCCCCTTGTTCTTGGGTATCTTCTACTCTCTGCCCCCACCATAGGCCCCTTGTTCTTGTGTATATTCTACTCCCTGCCCCCACCATGAGCCCCTTGTTCTTGGGTATCTTCTGCCCAGACCACTGGCCCCTTGTTCTTGGGTATTGTCTGCTCTCTGCCCCAACCACGGACCCCTTGCTCTTGGGTATCTTCTGCCCTGGCCACGGGCCCCTTGTTCTTGGATACTGTCTGCCCTCTGCCCCAACCACGGACCCTTTGCTCTTGGGTATCGTCTGCTCTCTGCCCCAGCCACAGGCCCCTTGTTCTTGGGAATCTTCTGCCCACGCCAATGGCCCCTTGTTCTTGAATATCTTCTGCTCTCTTCCACAGCCGCGAGCCCCTTGTTCTTGGGTATCTTCTGCTCTCTGCCACGGCCACAGGCCCCTTGTTCTTGCGTATCTTTTGCTCTCTGCCATAGCCACAGGCCCCTTGTTCTTGGGTATCTTCTGCTCTCTGCCCCAGTCACGGGCCCCTTGTTCTTGGGTATCTTCTGCTCAGGCCACCAGCCTCTTATTTTTTAATATCTTCTGCCGTCTGCGCCAGCCATAGGCCCCATGTTCTTGGAGATCTCCTGCTCTCTGCCCTGACCATGAGCCCCTTGTTCTTGGGTATCTTCTGCTCTTTGCTCCAGCCACGGGCCCCTTGTTCTTGGGTATCTTCTACTCTCTGCCCTCATCATGGGCCCCTTGTTCTTGGGTATCTTCTGCTCTCTGCCCCAGTCACGGGCCCCTTGTTCTTGGGTATCTTCTACTCTCTGCCCCCATCATGGGCCCCTTGTTCTTGGGTATCTTCTACTCTCTGTCCCCACCATGGGCCCCTTGTTCTTGGGTATCTTCTGCCCAGACCACTGGCCCCTTGTTCTTGGGTATCGTCTGCTCTCTGCCCCAACCACGGACCCCTTTCTCTTGGGTATCTTCTGCCCTGGCCACGGGCCCCTTGTTCTTGAATATCTTCTGCTCTCTGCCCCCACCATGAGCCCCTTGTTCTTGGGTATTTTCTGCTCTCTGCCCTGGCCACAGGCCCTTGTTCTTGGGTATCTTCTGCTCCCTGCCCCAGCCATGGGCCCCTTGTTCTTGGGTAGCTTCTGCTCTCTGCCCCAACCCTGAGCTCCTTGTTCTTGGGTATCTTCTGCCCCAGCCATGGGCCCCTTGTTCTTTGGTACCCTCTGCTCTCTGCCCCAGCCGCAAGCCCCTTGTTCTTGGGTATCTTATGCCCTCTGCCCAGGCCACAGGCCCTTGTTCTTGGGTATCTTCTGCTCTCTGCCCCAACCCTGGGCTCCTTGTCCATGGGTATCTTCTGCCCCAGCCACGGGTCCCTTGTTCTAGGGTATCATCTGATCTTTTTTCCACCCATGAGCCCCTTGTTCTTGAGTATCTTCTGCCCTCTGCCCTCTGCCCAGGCCATGGGCCCCTTGTTCTTGGGTATCTTCTGCTCTCTTCCACAGCTGCGAGCCCCTTGTTCTTGGGTATCTTCTGCTCTCTGCCAAGACCACTGGCCCCTTGTTCTTGAGTATCTTCTGCTCAGGCCACCGGCCCCTTATTTTTGAATATCTTCTGCCATCCGCGCCAGCCATAGGCCCCATGTTCTTGGAGATCTCCTGCTCTCTGCCCTGACCATGGGCCCCTTGTTCTTGGGTATCTTATGCCCTCTGTCCATGCCACAGGCCTCTTGTTCTTGGGTATCTTCTACTCTCTGCCCCAGACATGGGCCCCTTGTCCTTGGGTATCTTCTGCCCCAGCCACGGGTCCCTTGTTCTTGGGTATCTTTTGCTCTCTGCCCCAGCCATGAGCCCCTTGTGCTAGGGTATCTTCTGCCCTCTGCCCAAGCCATGGGCCCCTTGTTCTTGGGTATCTTCTGCTCTCTTCCCCAGCCATGGGCCCCTTGTTCTTGGGTATCTTATGCTGTCTGTCCTGGCAGTGAGCCCCTTGTTCTTGGGTATCTTCTGCTCTCTGCCACCAGCTATGAGCCCCTTGTTCTTGGGTATCTTCTGCCCTCTGCCCAGCTCACAGTCCCCTTGTTCTTGGGTATCATCTGCTCTCTGCCCCAACCCCGGGCCCCTTGTTCTTGGGTATCTTATGCCCTCTGCCCTGGAAGTGAGCCCCTTGTTCTTGGGTATCTTATGCTCTCTGCCCTGGCCGGGAGCCCCTTGTTCTTGGGTATCTTCTGACCTCTGCCCTGGCAGTGAGCCTCCTGTTCTTGGGTATCACCTGCCCTCTGACCGGGCAGTGAGCCCCTTGTCCTTGGGTATCTTCTTCCCTCTGCCCATGCCATGGGCCCCTTGTTCTTGGGTATCTTCTGCCCTCTGCCCAGGCCACGGGCCCCTTGTTCTTGGGTATTTTATGCCCTGTGCCCTGGCAGTGAGCCTCTTGTGCTTGGGCATCTTATGCCCTCTGCCTTGGCAGTGATCCCCTTGTTCTTGGGTATCTTGTGCTCTCTGCCCCCAGCTATGAGCCCCTTGTTCTTGGGTATCTTCTGCCCTCTGCCCAGCTCACAGTCCCCTTGTTCTTGGGTATCTTCTGCTCTCTGCCCCAACCCCGGGCCCCTTGTTCTTGGGTATCTTATGCCCTCTGCCCTGGAAGTGAGCCCCTTGTTCTTGGGTATCTTATGCTCTCTGCCCTGGCCGGGAGCCCCTTGTTCTTGGGTATCTCCTGACCTCTGCCCTGGCAGTGAGCCTCCTATTCTTGGATATCGTCTGCCCTCTGACCGGGCAGTGAGCCCCTTGTCCTTGGGTATCTTCTGCCCTCTGCCCAGGCCATGGGCCCCTTGTTCTTGGGTATCTTCTGACCTCTGCCCTGGCAGTGAGCCTCCTGTTCTTGGGTATCACCTGCCCTCTGACCGGGCAGTGAGCCCCTTGTCCTTGGGTATCTTCTTCCCACTGCCCAGGCCATGGGCCCCTTGTTCTTGGGTATCTTCTGCCCTCTGCCCAGGCCACGGGCCTCTTGTTCTTGGGTATTTTATGCCCTGTGCCCTGGCAGTGAGCCTCTTGTGCTTGGGCATCTTATGCCCTCTGCCTTGGCAGTGATCCCCTTGTTCTTGGGTATCTTGTGCTCTCTGCCCCCAGCTATGAGCCCCTTGTTCTTGGGTATCATCTGCCCTCTGCCCAGCTCACAGTCCCCTTGTTCTTGGGAATCTTCTGCTCTCTGCCCCAACCCCGGGCCCCTTGTTCTTGGGTATCTTATGCCCTCTGCCCTGGAAGTGAGCCCCTTGTTCTTGGGTATCTTATGCTCTCTGCCCTGGCCGGGAGCCCCTTGTTCTTGGGTATCTTCTGACCTCTGCCCTGGCAGTGAGCCTCCTATTCTTGGATATCGTCTGCCCTCTGACCGGGCAGTGAGTCCCTTGTCCTTGGGTATCTTCTGCCCTCTGCCCAGGCCATGGCCCCCTTGTTCTTGGGTATCTTCTGCCCTCTGCCCAGGCCATGGGCCCCTTGTTCTTGGGTATCTTCTGCCCTCTGCCCAGGCTACGGGCCCCTTGTTCTTGGGTATTTTATGCCCTGTGCCCTGGCAGTGAGCCTCTTGTGCTTGGGCATCTTATGCCCTCTGCCTTGGCAGTGATCCCCTTGTTCTTGGGTATCTTGTGCTCTCTGCCCCCGGGTATGAGCCCCTTGTTCTTGGGTATCTTCTGCCCTCTTCCCAGGCCACGGTCCCCTTGTTCTTGGGTATCATATGCCCTCTGCCTTGGCAGTGATCCCCTTGTTCTTGGGTATCTTCTGCTCTCTGCCCCCAGCTAGAAGCCCCTTGTACTTGGGTATCTTATGCTCTCTTCCCTGGGCAAGTACTACCCTCATGTTGCATACTTCTTGTTCTTTGGCTATGTTGGTGCCTCTGCCATTTGCAGGTGATCTTTGGTTTTTATATATCCTTGGCACCTGCCATAGGTGAGAAACTCTTGTATTTTCACTGTCTTCAGCATATTTTGTCCTGGGTGATCTCTCCCTATTCTTTGAATATATACCGTCCCTTACCCCCTTGGTGCACCTCTTCTCCTTTGTCTATATAAGGGCTTCTTCTTCTGGTCTGCCTCTCGTTCTTTTGTTACATAAGTCTTCCTGCTTTGGAGTTCACCTCTTCTTCTTTGGCTACATAAATCTTGCCTGGTGTGCACCTCTTGTTCTTTGGCTACTTAAGTCCTTCTTCCTTGGGGTGAACCTCTTGTTCTTTTGTGACTTAAGTCCCTGTGCCTTGGCGTGCACCTTTGTTCTTTGGCTACTTAAATTATGCCTGGGATGCACCTCTTTTTTTTTTGTTACTTACGTCCCTCTGCCTTGGTGTGCACTTCTTGTTCTTTGGCTACTTAAGTCCTTCTTCCTCTGGGTGTACATCTTATTCTTTTGTTACTTAAGTCCCTCTACCTTGGGATGCACCTTTTGTTCTTTGGATACTTAAGTCCCTCTGCCTTGGAGTGCACCTCTTGTTCTTTAGATACTTAAGTCCTGCCTTTGGGTGCACCTCTTGTTCTTTGGCTACTTAAGTCCTTCTTCCTCTGTGTGCACCTCTTATTCTTTTGTTACTTAAGTCCCTCTACCTTGGGATGCACATCTTGTTCTTTGGAAACTTAAGCCCTGCCTTGGGATGCACCTTTTGTTCTTCGGATACTTAAGTCCTTCTGCCTTGGCATGCACCTCTTGTTCTTTGGCTATTTAAGTTCTGCCTGGGGTGCACCTCTTTTTCTTTTGTTACTTAAGTCCCTGTGCCTTGGCGTGCACCTTTGTTCTTTGGCTACTTAATTTATGCCTGGGATGCACCTCTTTTTCTTTTGTTACTTATGTCCCTCTGCCTTGGTTTGCACTTCTTGTTCTTTGGCTACTTAAGTCCTTCTTCCTCTGGGTGTACATCTTATTCTATTGTTACTTAAGTCCCTCTACCTTGGGATGCACCTCATGTACTTTGGATACTTAAGTCCCTCTGCCTTGGAGTGCACCTCTTGTTCTTTAGATACTTAAGTCCTGCCTGGGGTGCACCTCTTATTCTTTGGCTACTTAAGTCCTTCTTCCTCTGGGTGTACCTCTTGTTCTTTTGTTACTTACGTCCCTCTGCCTTGGCATGCACCTCTTGTTCTTTGGCTACTTAAGTTATGCCTGGGATGCACCTCTTTTTCTTTTGTTACTTAAGTCCCTGTGCCTTGGCTTGCACCTTTGTTCTTTGGCTACTTAGGTTATGCCACGGATGCACCTCTTTTTCTTTTTTTACTTACGTCCCTCTGCCTTGGTGTGCATTTCTTGTTCTTTGACTACTGAAGTCCTTCTTCCTCTAGGTATACATCTTATTCTTTTGTTACTTAAGTCCCTCTACCTTGGGATGCACCTCTTGTTCTTTGGATACTTAAGTCCCTCTGCCTTGGAGTGAACCTCTTGTTCTTTAGATACTTAAGTCTTGCCTGGGGTGCACCTCTTATTCTTTGGCTACTTAAGTCCTTCTTCCTCTGGGTGTACCTCTTATTCGTTTGTGTCTTAAGTACCTCTACCTTGGGATGCACCTCTTGTTCTTTGGATACTTAAGTCCCTCTGCCTTGGAGTGCACCTCTTGTTCTTTAGATACTCAAGTCCTGTCTTTGGGTGCACCTCTTGTTCTTTAGCTACTTAAGTCCTTCTTCCTCTGGGTGCACCTCCTTATTCTTTTGTTAGTTATGTCCCTCCACCTTGGGATGCACCTCTTGTTCTTTGGATGATTAAGTCCCTCTGCCTTGGAGTGCACCTCTTCTTCTTTAGATACTTAAGTCCTGCCTGGGGTTCACCTCTTGTTCTTTGGCTACTTAAGTCCTTCTTCCTCTGTGTGTACATCGTATTCTTTTGTTACTTAAGTCCCTCTGCCTTGGGATGCACCTCTTGTTCTTTGGATACTTGAGTCCCTCTGCCTTGGAGTGCACCTCTTGTTCTTTAGATACTTAAGTCCTGCCTGGGGTGCACCTCTTATTCTTTGGCTACTTGAGTCCTTCTTCCTCTGGGTGTACCTCTTATTCTTTTGTTACTTAAGTACCTCTACCTTGGGATGCACCTCTTGTTCTTTGGATACTTAAGACCCTCTGCCTTGGCATGCACCTCTTGTTCTTTGAATACTTAAGTCCCTCTGCCTTGGAGTGCACCTCTTGTTCTTTGGATACTTAAGTCCTGCCTTTGGGTGCACCTCTTGTTCTTTGGCTACTTAAGTTCTTCTTCCTCTGGGTGCACCTCTTATTCTTTTGTTACTTAAGTCCCTCTAACTTGGGATGCACCTCTTGTTCTTTGGATGATTAAGTCCCTCTGCCTTGGCGTGCACCTCTTGTTCTTTAGATACTTAAGTCCTGCCTGGGGTTCACCTCTTGTTCTTTGGCTAATTAAGTCCTTTTTCCTCTGGGTGCACCTCTTATTCTTTTGTTACTTAAGTCCCTCTACCTTGGGATGCACCTCTTATTCTTTGGATACATAAGCCCTGCCTTGGGATGCACCTTTTGTTCTTTGGATACTTAAGTCCCTCTGTCTTGGAGTGCACCTCTTGTTCTTTAGATAATTAAGTCCTGCCTTTGGGTGCACCTCTTGTTCTTTGGCTACTTAAGTCCTTCTTCCTCTGGGTGCACCTTTTGTTCTTTTGTTACTTAAGTCCCTCTGCCTTAGGGTGCACCTCTCGTTCTTTAGATACTTAAGTCCTGCCTTTGGGTGCACCTCTTGTTCTTTGGCGACGTAAGTCCTGCCTGGGATGCACCTCTTATTCTTTGGCTACTTAGGTCCTTCTTCCTTGGCGTGCACCTCTTGTTCTTTCGCTGTCGTTGGTCCTCTGTCCTGGATATGCACTCCTTGTTCTTCCACTGCCTTCAATTTTATTTGCCTGACACAAGGTTGTTCATTCACTATTTACAGCCCTGGCCACTCACTGCTGGTTCTTTAGGCATCTTAATTACCCCTCTTTCTTCAGCCCTCTGCGCTTGAACTCCCAGTGTCTCACACAGTCCATAGTAAAAATCTCCCTAGGACCTCAACATGCGCAGGCCACAAGCCCCCTGGCATGCGATGGGCATCCTTGGCATGGTTGTGTAACATTTAGCATCTGGCATAAGGTGGGCATCTCTGATTTACGCTGCAGGCTCCTGGCACAAGGTGGCATTTCGTCACATACAGAGTTCTCCCTGGGATACAGGGAACATATTTGATTGTGAATCATAATAGAAAAGAATTCAGAACTCCCTTGTGACCTCCCATGTGGCCACCACAGTGCAAGGGTGTCTGTGTAGTAGGGATGATTGTTTTTGTGCAGGAAGGAGTACCTTCCTGCACAAAAACAATCATTGATGGTGTTTTCCTCCTTCTATGCATGCTGCATTTTGCAGCACACATAGAAAGAGAAAAAAACTAGGAGAAATAAAGGTATCTCTCGTCATTGCGCCACTTTAATGCCTCCCATGGGGAGGAGTAGGATTCTGAGGCATTCCCAGGTTTACGACACTTTGTCAATCTGGGAATGCGTCAGAATCCATGGGTGTTGCGTGGGAACACCCACAGCAACCCCTTTCATGCAGAGTAATGCGTGAAAGGAGGCCATATTTACAAGGCAATGAAAAGCCTTGTAGGGTGGCTTTGCGTGACCTCGTAAATGTGGGCCGGCATACTGCCCCTCTGGAACGTCACAAAAGTGATGCTCCGGTGGCGTGAAAGTGCCACCAGGGCATTGTAAATATGCCCCTCGGTTTTCAGTTAAACTTGAAATGAGTGTCACAACCATGTTTACAACCCAAAGATCAGCACACCTGACCTACAATGGGCCAGCTAACCGAGAGATCATCTGTGTCTAACAGACCAACAGGTGATGGCCAAGCAGCACCCCCTCCACCAGCCGCTGCGAAGCTCATACAGACTACCTGTGGCAATGTACAGCCTGTAAGACAACCATCTGTTATATAAACTTGATAAAGAACAGCCTCTGCTGCAGGGTCCACACCTTGTCCACACACCAGCACAGACATTTCATGCACACTGCACTGGCAGTTTGGTCTGTGTCTCACTGGACTAAAGCATCCATGGCAGTAATCTGTATTGACCTCATGGTCACAGGTTCCAAACCTGCATGGACCACTTAGACTTTCATCCTACCACTTATAGGGCCACAGATGGGAAACAAACATCTGTGTTTCAGCACCAAGCTACCTCTGTGAAGAACATACTCTTCACAAATACACACGCTGTTCGGACCATTGGAAAAGGCTTCGAACCACCAGCACTTTGCACAGCGCTCCTCGGGCCCCTGATGCCATCGCCCTTCTAGACAAGCCACTGACATCTGCATCAGAACTGGAAACCACTTCTGAGTCCTTCACATCTTCTTCTCCATCAAATCCCTCCTTTGAACCAACATCCATAGGTCCTTCTCCAAGGGTAGTGTGCATAGAGTGAGGTGCTGTCCACCGTTGCGAAGATGCTTCAGGTGTCAATGCCGGATTGTCTGGTGTTCAAACCTGGGTTGTGGTGCATTCAGCCGAGGGGCAACAGACCAACTCCGGATAGACCCCTGTCCCACTTTGGTCCTCTGGAAAACCTTCCAGGTCACTTCCCAGCTGCAGAAATCTAAGAGATTGTGAGAATGGCAATCCACCACCTTGGAGAGACCCCCTAGATAGGAATCCTCCTGGTGAGATAACACTTTGCCAGATCTTCACCACCTATCATGAAGCCACTGGTGGTTGTTCAAGCCACTGCTGATATGTGGTCCATTCAAAGCTTCATAGGAGAGTTCACCTTTGAGTTGACAGACTCGGCAAAAACTAAAGATCATTGGTTTGTATATTGCACTCCGGGGTGACCAAGTGCTGCTGTTTTAGCCCAACCACTCCAAGCTCCCTGACCTGCCAGACTGGCAACTGACTCTATCCTCACCCAATGTACCAGACTGGCACCTGGTGCAATCCTCAGCCAATGTACTAGACTGGCATATGGCTCTGTCACTATCCCCAACCTGCCAGACTGGCATCTGGCTCTATCCTCGCCCAATGTACTAGAGTGACATCTGGCTCTATCCTCGCCCAATGTACTAGAGTGACATCTGGCGCTATCCTCACCCAATATACCAGACCGGCACCTGGCGCTATCCTACCCAATGTACCAGACTGACACCTGTCACTATCCTCCCCCAATCTACTAGACTGGCATCTGGCTCTATCCTCACCCAATGTACCAGACTGGCATCTGGCTCCATCCTCACCCAATGTACCAGGCTGGCATCTGGCTCTATCCTCACCCAATGTACTAGACTTGCATCTGGCTCTATCCTCACCCAATGTACTAGACTGACACCTGGCACTATCCTCCCCCAATCTACTAGACTGGCATCTGGCTCTATCCTCACCCAATGTACAAGACTGGCATCTGGCTCCATCCTCACCCAATGTACCAGGCTGGCATCTGACTTTATCCTCGCCCAATGTACTAAAGTGGCATCTGGCTCTATCCTCACCCTATATACCAGACTGGCATATGGCACTATCCTCGCCAAATGTACTATGCTGGCATCTGGCTCTATCCTCACCCAATGTACTAGGCTGACACCTGACTATCCTCACCCAATGTACTAGACTGACACCTGGCACTATCCTCCCCCAATCTACCAGACTGGCATCTGGCTCCATCCTCAACCAATGTACCAGGCTGGCACCTGGCTCTATCCTCACCAAATGTACTAGACTGGCATCTGGCTCTATCCTTACCCAATATACCAGACTGGCATCTGGTTCTGTCACTATCCCCAATCTGCCAGACTGGAAACTAGCTCTATCCTCACCCAATGTACCTGATTTGCATCTGGCGCTATCCTCACCCAATATACCAGTCTGTCACCCGAAGCCATCCTCACCCAATATACCACTCTGGCATTAGGCTCTATCACAACCTCAGCCTGCCATATTGGCACTGGGCTTTATCACAGCCCCAGTCTGCTCTATCTCTGCCCAACCTGCCTGTTGCAGAGTGACCCCTCTTTGGGTGGTCATCCCCCAGTTTTCATTGCTCAGTAGTGTTGTTAATGGAACAAACATTTATCTGACGCTGTCTACAGTTAATATTGTAACTGAAGCCTAAGGAGGAAACATACTGTTTCATGTTTACATTATTCTACCTACACCTTTCATTTTGAGTATTTTTAAATTTTTAATTGTTCATTCTTTCATTGCCTCGATTGCAGTAGTGATTCGCAAATCTATGAAAAAGCAATAAATAGGCTGTTTGCTTGTGATACTCTAGCAGCGGCTTTCTTTTCACATTTTACCTAAAATAAGTTGCAAATTAAATGAGACTGGCTTTCACAGGGTCCTTTAAAGTTAGCATTTCAGATATTGAATCAATCAATCAACTCAAATTTTTAGGGCACAACTAATCACCCATGAGGGTATCTAGTCTCTGGGTTTTTGCTGAGATCAGTCGCAAAGCCAGGTCTTGAGTCCCTTTCTGAATTCAGGGAGAGAGGATGATATTCGGAGGTGCAGGGGAAGGTCTTGGTGGCAAGGTAGGTGAAGGAACGTCCTCCACTGTTGCTTTGGCAGATGCTGGGCGTGTGGGCGAGGGAGGCGGAGCGCAGGTGTCTGGAGGGTTGTTAGAAGTTCAGGCAGTGGTTGATGTACACTGGTCCTTGGTCGTGGAGGGCCTTGTAGGCGTGTATCAGCTTCTTGAATTGGTATCTCTTCTGGATGGGGAGACAGTGGAGGTTCCTGAGGTGGGGGGTGATGTGGGTTCATTTGGGAAGGTCGAGGACGAGTCTGGCAGCTGAGTTCTATATCGTCTGGAGTCTCTTCATGAGTTGGGTGGTGAGTCCTGCGTAGAGCATGTTGCTGTAGTCCATCAGGCTGGTGACTAGGGCTTGAGTGACGGTTTTCCTGGTGTTGACAGGGAGTCATCTGAAGATCTTTCATAGCATGTGGAAGGTGTGAAAGCAGACAGAGGAGACTGCGTTGATCTGGCATTTCATGGTGAGTTTGCCATCAAGAATGATGCCACGGTTGCAGGTGTGGTCTGTCGGTGTGGGTGTAGGTCTGAGTTCGGAGGGCCACCAGGTGTCGTTCCACAGGGAGGTGTTATTCCCAAAAATCAGTACTTCTGTCTTGTCAGTGTTGAGCTTCAGACAGTTGGTCTTCATTCAGTCAGCGACACTCGTCATGCAGTTGTGGAAGTTGGTCCTGGTGGTGGAGGGGTCTTTAGAGAGTGAGAGGATAAGCAGGGTGTCGTCTGCATAGGATATGATGTTGAGGCCATGGGTTCTGACGATGTTGACCAGGGGCGTCAAGTAGGTGTTGAACAAGGTAGGGATGAGTGAAGAGCCTTGAGGGACGACGTAGATGGTGCTCATGGGTTCCAAGGTGAAGGGTGGAAGGTGGATTCTCTGGTTTCATCCTATAAAGAAGGATGCGATCCATTTGAGGGCATCTCCCCGGATCCCAATGTGGTGGAGTCTCTTGATGAGTGTGTGGTGGGATATGGTATTGAACGCTGCTGAGAGTTTAAGGAGGATCACGGCCGCTGTTTCCCCCCGATCCAGGAGGGTTCCGATGTCGTCGATGGCAGCGATCAGGGCGGTGTCGGTTCAGATAGCGTTTCAGAAAGGCTTAATGAGACTTTGAAGGCACTGAACACCTAAGAAAACATTGCAATTATTGGTGTCAGAATGTGAATGCAGTTTCTTGGCTGTTATCCAGAGACAGCCTTTGTGTAATGATGCCCCTCACTGTAGGGTAGTCTCCTGCCTAGAGCACACATAAACAGGTGTGACATTTCGGTATTTGTTTGTGATCAAGAAAGACAAAATTCTAGGCTTCGCCTCAAGGCCCTCCTTCACCTTACAGAAACAGACTCTGCAGTCCAAACCCGCCCCTTCTATTCACCAGAGGGCAGTGCTTCAGGACGTTTAATCAGCAGCCCTTTGCTTACAAAGTCTTCATTTAATTTCTAAAGTGAGCCCAGTCACGATCCTTCACACCTCAGTGTCTAGATCTCCACGTCCAGCCACGGGAGTGAAGGTAATACGCTTCCAATGTCTGAGACTCTGTCCTTACCCTCCCTCATGTGCCATGCTACAGCCAGGGGCTCCTAAAGGGATCCCACTTTGCTTTTTACAATTAATACTGTGAACAAAACTTACAGATAGACACGACTAGACATCCACTCCAGCATTTAAAGAATCTCTTTTTCGATGTTTGCATTATTTACCTATATATCGTCCCACATTGCTATGATCACGAGGTTGCTGCTTCCTACAAGCACAGCCTAAAGCTCTTGATTTTCCCAGTCTATGCGTCCAGCTATTACCTTATGCTTCCAACCCCTGAGCTGAGCAGCTGACTTTGTTGGAGTGGGGCATAGTTGTAGCCTTGAAGTAGATGGACTGTTCACCTGATTCTAGTGCCTATCACAAGTACCTAATAGATCACTGTCTGTGCATACAAATGATACTATTTCTTTTTAAAGTCTTGCATCTTGAAATTGCAGGCTATCTCAAAAGGCAACCTCTATATTTCTCAATCAGGAATCAAAACTGACCTTTACTTGAAACATTGACCTTTTTTCTTCTAAATAGACCCTCTCCTTCCAATCCATCCTCTGCACACCTCCTTTCTCTGAGCACAACCTTTTCAAAGTCCTGATCATGTTTGCCTTAATCACTATCATTGTATTTCTCCAAATTGCCCACAATACAGATCATAAGAGAGAATGTGGTGTAACAGCTAGAGCCTCCAACTTTGGAGCTGGAGACCCAGGTTCGAGTCTTGGTGTTGGCTCAACATCCTGTGATTATGGGCAAATCACTTAATCTCCCTGGGCTCACCAAAAAAATGAATGTGTCCTTGTGTATTGTAACTGGTGCTCATGTAAAGCGCTCCAATACCTTCAGGTCGCGTTTGCGCTATAAAAAATAAAATAAAAAACTCTCCTTTGCATGTCATACCCCTGCAACCTTAGTATACCTAATCTTCTCACGCTCATCTATTAACCCCACCAACCATCTACATGAACTCACACCCCCCAATGATCACACCTTACTCCTTCGAATGTAATATGTTGCAAAGAAACTGGAATGACTGCACAGAATGGTTTGCTGAGCACACACGACTAATCCCAATAACTAACAGTAACCAATAACACTGGACTAACCACTAACCTTGGGTTCCAGAGCAGCGTGCTGCCCAGCATAAAGCGCTTTTATGCCCTGTCAGGGGTAGTAGACACTATATAAATACAATTACAATATTTAAGAGTGGAATATGTGTGGCATTAGAAGTGGCATGTTCCTCCAGTGACTAGGCCCATGACGTCATTGCCCCTAGTCAGGCTGTAACTGGTACATAGGAAAAGTCAAAGTACAGATAATGCACTTCAATCTATAATGTTTGACCTGCACCAGCTAAAGTCTCCACTTAAAAGACTTATTTTTATATTTAATAAACATCCAATATAATGGTGAAGTTGGATTTTTAATAAATATATTGGAAATAAAACTTTTAAAAGTTACCTTTACCACCATGTCTGAAGCTGCTGGAGGATAATTTCTATTAGCTCTGCAGCACCTTCCCAGCCTACACCTGACCTGAACTGGGCGTGAGAGAGATGTGAAAAGCGCTCCCAGATGAGAGACAATGGCCTGGGAGGTGGGGGGGAGGGTGATTTCTCCCCTGACAGGACGTTCAGTTGAGGTGAGCCCAGGTACTTGAAAGGGGCCTGGCTTCTCACAAGTAAATGTTAGGGGACACTTAGAAAGCCCTGTTCAGCTTTTGTCCCCCTAGCCCGGCTGGCATCAAACCTACTGGGAGGAAAGCGACCTCCAGAAGCAGTTGTCAGTGACCACCGAGGAGTGGACGGCTTAGACCCCAGCTGCACCTGTGGGCGGGCACACAGGCTCTGAACAAGGGGAAGGGTTTCCCAATCTTGGATTTTAGGAGTAAGGTGCACTGTGGGGTTCGTTGCATGAGGGCAAACAGGAACACCTGAAAAAGTATTCAGGGTTGTCCCTGGGAACGTTTACCCCGTTAGTTAGTTAAGAAGAAGCAGTGGAGAAGTGTGGCTCAATGGTTAGAGCGGCAGACCCTGACGCAGAGATCTGGCCCGGGACCAGGGTTCAATTCCCGCCTCGGCGGGTCTTGGGCTCAATTTCCTCGGACCTGATAATTCTCGCCTCGGTGCCTATTCTAATCATGGGTCCCACTCTGCAACTCTGGGCAATAGCTTGCTTAATCTCCACAACGGCCCCAACAGCGCTGGGATGCCTGGCTTCACCCTGGGGCTGCCCAGGAGTGGACATTTCACAGGGAAAAGCCAGGAAGGGTTCCACAGCGGTATGCGTACAGCGCCTGGACACCCCTTTGGGGGTATGGGTGCGCTTTACAAGTACAAATTTCATTTCATTTCAAGTCACCTCGGCCCACCAGCAAGTGCCACCCATAAAGGTTGGTTAGAACATTCTCTGAACCTGTGGAAAATCATAAGAGGTCTGGTCCTGCTGTCTGTGACCTGAAGGACTGGACATGCTCATTCTTGTGCCAAGGACAAAGATGTGGACTCTAGGGGGGAGTTGGCTGTTCACCTGTGTAGCTGTAGGGACACAACAAGCTGCAAGAGGCATTTTCCCTGAACTACCCAGCTGACCAGCGGCAACTGAACATGGTCTGGACTTTGCTGTTGGCCTCTGCCTGACACCATGAAAGTCTCTAAGTACCCCCTCCCCACCCCCCATATGAGGTCCAGGGAGCCTTAGAAGTGCACTGCTAGGGTTGTTTTGGGCACCAGAAGAAAGTTTGGAAACTTTAGAAAACCTTTGCTCCAGAGATTCAGGGGACCTGTGGGAAAAAGTATCCGGCTGACAGTTCCACGGAGTCGGATTGAATTTCAGCTCCATCCTGGTCAAAGCTACCAGCACCTCTGAAAGAAATCTGTGTTGGGACTTAGAACATTTTCATTGAGAAATCTTCAAAGCTACAGCCACGGCGGGCTCTGCCTGCTGCAAGTATGAGGCATTTGGTTCCATAGTGGCGGTTACAGTTTCAACAGAGGCCCACTCAGGAAGGACTTTTCCTCTCAAAAAGTGACAAAGTCTCTTTCAGTGACAAAGTCTCTTCCTGTGTTAGAACTTAGAAACTTTTTGAAACTTTCTCCCTTCCAGGATTTCACTGGGACCAATCCATTTGTTGTATCCAACCAGAGCTCCATCGTAGTCGCTTCAAATTGCACTTAGCACCCACTCTACTGCTTCCATTGACTATCATTGGTGCTTTGTGCTTTTTGGTGCTAGCTTCCATTAAATCTTCAAAAATGTATATCTCTAGTTCCCCTTGCTGTTTTGTTGTTTTTGGCCTTATATTACTAATCATTTTCTTCTCTTTATTTTACAATTCGTTGTGGAGTTTTATTGTGTTTTGTGTGACTTTTTCTACTGTGAATTCACTGCTTAAATACTTTACACATTACTTTTGATTTAAGCCTGACTGCTTTGTCTCACATGACCAGGGATGGAGCACAGGTTTTTTAAAAATGTAATTTGTGTGACATCTAGCAGGAGGTGGCCTTATCCTTTGAGATGGACACTTGTCCACCCCAAATAATAATCCACTTTTCTACACTGCTAGTGTATCACCCACAGATACAGGTGATTCAAGAAGTGGCCTTCAAAAAAGTTATAAACAAGTTAGATATAACATGTTGGGGAGACCTCTATCTGCATGGGAAGTTCCACACAATGGAACAGATGTTTGTGAACTCGACACCCACTCCTATGGACACTTTCCTATATGTTAGGTTGAGGCAAGCTATTAAAGAATACACACCCTCGTATCCGCAGGAGCCACAGGTACCCTGCTACATATGCTGCTACAATGTGCGACGGCTGCACATGTAGTGTCCGCACTATATTATAACATACATACAAACCAGGTGTTAGAACAATGCCCCGCAAGGCAAAAATGGACTACAGATATTGGTCAGGAAATAACTGACAAGCAATGGATCTATTGCTGTACTCAAACAGAGCAAGTGTCGGCCAGCAGCCGCTTGCGCGTTATTCATTTCAAATTTTTACAACGTACCTACTATACCCCTGTCAAAATGTACAAATACAAATTGAGAGATAATGATCGATGTGACAGATGTGGGATGGAAGGGGGAATTTTTACACCTCGCTTGGAATTGCAATAGCATTAATGAATACTGACAAGTGTTTGTAGCACTTGAACAGATGACGTCACTGTCAATTACAGCATCTCCAACACTAGCTTTATTGGGATACACAGGAACATATCGAAGCAGGATACCGACGGTTTTTGTCATTAGGGCTCCTATTAGCCAAACGAAGAGTAGCATGTAGATGGGGATGAGGAAGAGCTCCGAAGTTCAAGGAATGGATCAGAGATATGCTGTACTGGCAGGAACAAACACTTGCTTAAGCTGAACTACTCCCACCAACTTCACGCCCCAGAGACATATGGGACCCCTCAAGACACACTTAATGTCACAGCAAACACAAGGAGATGATGGACGGAGTGCTGAAACGTTTCAGACACTCACCCCCAGTCACAGATCTGGGTTGAATCCATCATCGTTCTTTAGCTCACTTTGCCACCCCAGTTCAGACACAGCTATATGCAAATCAGTCTTGACCCTGTGCCTCATGGGAACAGTCCAGCCCGAACTGCCAAGCCATGTCTTCCCTGGACCGGAAACAAGCATCCTGGGACCGGTTTCGGGCTAACAGCCCTCATTAGCCAGGCTAGTTTGAATCCAGTGGCAAAGTGAGCAAGGGACCCACCTCTGGGCATACCCTGCCAACTTAGGTCCAGGGAAGACATGGCTTGGCAGTTCGGGCTGGACTGTTCCCATGAGGCACGGGGTCAAGACTGATTTGCATATAGCTGTGTCTGAACTGGGGTGGCGAAGTGAGCTAAAGAACGATGATGGATTCAACCCAGATCTGTGACTGGGGTGAGTGTCTGAAAAGTTTCAGCACTCAGTCCATCATCTCTTTGTGTTTGCTTTGTTCGCCCTACGTTGGCAGGGTATGCCCAGACGTGGGTCCCTTGCTCACTTTGCCACTGGATTCAAGCTAGCCTGGCTGATGAGGGCTGTTAGCCCGAAACTGGTCCCAGGTTGTTTGATTCCGGTCCAGGGAAGACATGGCTTGGCAGTTCGGGCTGGACTGTTCCCATGAGGTACAGGGTCAAGACTGATTTGCATATAGCTGTGTCTGAACTGGGGTGGCGAAGTGAGCTAAAGAACCATGATGGATTCAACCAAGATCTGTGACTGGGGGTGAGTGTCTGAAAAGTTTCAGCGCTCCGTCCATCATCTCCTTGTGTTCACTTAATGTCACACCCAGTAGATATTACTATTAATGCTTAGTCAGGATAATACGCGTTATATACAGGGAGACCACAGACACTTGGGAAAATGAGGGGGAAAACAGATGGTTGGCAATATAAAGTTTCAATTCTGGCTGTCTTATGCAATGTCAACAAATACGAATAATCTACAACAGACCTATACAATATCTGTTGCTGTGGAAACTATTGTATATGACATGTTGATGTACAGAATGTATAATTATGTATCTGCCTATGCAATTATATGTATCATTATTGCTTAATGGGTAATACAAAATTAAAAATTAAAAAAAAAAAAAAAACTTTTCTACACTGCCAGACTGCCATCAGATCCTCTTCTCAGATTACCTTCCAGACGGTGGCATCCTTCTACAGTGTAACCTTGAAGGGGTTCTGTAGCAAGTACTCTCTTGAATGTTCCAGGATTCTACAGGGAAGAGCATGTTTTGATTTCTGATAGTTACTCTGGAGACTGTGGCTCAGGTGCATATTAAAGGGCACGCTGAGCTTGTCCTGTTGCCTCCGCGCTGTTATTAGATACTTCCACACAGGCTGGCATCCAGGACTATCACCACCCAACCTACCAGACTGGCATCTCAGGCTATCACCACCCAACCTACCAGACTGGCAAACAACGCTATCTTCATCTAACCTGCCAAAAAGGCATCAAACTCCATCACCACCCAACCTGCCAGCCTGGCATCAGACTCTATCACCACCCAAAACTAGCAGACTGGCATCAGACTCTATCAACACCCAACTAGCCACACTGGCATCAGACTCTATCACCATCCAACCTGGTAGACTAGCAAACAACGCTATCTTCATCTGACCTGCCAAAAGGCATCAAACTCTATCACCACCCAACCTGCCAGCCTGGCATCAGACTCTATCACCACCCAAAACTAGCAGACTGGCATCAGACTCTATCAACACCCAACTAGCCACACTGGCATCAGACTCTATCACCATCCAACCTGCCAGACTAGCAAACAACGCTATCTTCATCTAACCTGCCAAAAAGGCATCAAACTCTATCACCACCCAACCTGCCAGCCTGGCATCAGACTCCATCAACACCCAAAACTAGCAGACTGGCATCAGACTCTATCAACACCCAACTAGCCACACTGGCATCAGACTCTATCACCATCCAACCTGCCAGACTAGCAAACAACAATATCTTCATCTAACCTGCCAAAAAGGCATCAAACTCTATCACCACCCAACCTGCCAGCCGGGCATCAGACTCTATCACCACCCAAAACTAGCAGTCTGGCATCAGACTCTATCAACACCCAACTAGCCACACTTGCATCAGACTCTATCACCATCCAACCTGCCAGACTAGCCTCAGACTCTATCACCACCCAAAACTAGCAGACTGGCATCAGACTCTATCACCATCCAACCTGCCAGACTAGCATCAGACTCTATCACCACCCAAAACTAGCAGACTGGCATCAGACTCTATCAACACCCAACCTGCCAGCCTGGTATCAGACTCTATCACCACCCAAAACTAGCAGACTGGCATCAGACTCTATCAACACCCAACTAGCCACACTGGCATCAGACTCTATCACCATCCAACCTGCCAGACTAGCAAACAACGCTATCTTCATCTAACCTGCCAAAAAGGCATCAAACTCTATCACCACCCAACCTGCCAGTCTGGCATCAGACTCTATCACCACCCAAAACTAGCAGACTGGCATCAGACTCTATTAACACCCAACTAGCCACACTGGCATCAGACTCTATCACCATCCAACCTGCCAGACTAGCAAACAACGCTATCTTCATCTAACCTGCCAAAAAGGCATCAAACTCTATCACCACCCAACCTGCCAGTCTGGCATCAGACTCTATCACCACCCAAAACTAGCAGACTGGCATCAGACTCTATTAACACCCAACTAGCCACACTGGCATCAGACTCTATCACCATCCAACCTGCCAGACTAGCAAACAACGCTATCTTCATCTAACCTGCCAAAAAGGCATCAAACTCTATCACCACCCAACCTGCCAGCCTGGCATCAAAACCCAAAACTAGCAGACTGGCATCAGACTCTATCACCATCCAACCTGCCAGACTAACATCCTGCTCTACCAGACTGGCATCCGGGGCTGTCACCACCGAACCTGCCAGACTAGCATCAGAATCTATCACCACCCAAAACTAGCAGACTGGCATCAGACTCTATCACCATCCAACCTGCCAGACTAGCATCAGACTCTATCAACACCCAAAACTAGCAGACTGGCATCAGACTCTATCAACACCCAACTAGCCACACTGGCATCAGACTCTATCACCATCCAACCTGCCAGACTAGCAAACAACGCTATCTTCATCTAACCTGCCAAAAAGGCATCAAACTCTATCACCACCCAACCTGCCAGCCTGGCATCAGACTCTATCACCACCCAAAACTAGCAGACTGGCATCAGACTCTATCAACACCCAACTAGCCACACTGGCATCAGACTCTATCACCATCCAACCTGCCAGACTAGCAAACAAAGATATCTTCATGTAACCTGCCAAAAATGCATCAAACTCTATCACCACCCAACCTGCCAGCCTGGCATCAGACTCTATCACCACCCAAAACTAGCAGACTGGCATCAGACTCTATCAACACCCAACTAGCCACACTGGCATCAGACTCTATCACCATCCAACCTGCCAGACTAGCAAACAACGATATCTTCATCTAACCTGCCAAAAAGGCATCAAACTCTATCACCACCCAACCTGCCAGCCTGGCATCATACTCTATCACCACCCAAAACTAGCAGACTGGCATCAGACTCTATCACCATCCAACTAGCCACACTGGCATCAGACTCTATCACCACCCAACCTGCCAGACTAACATCCTGCTCTACCAGACTGGCATCCGGGGCTGTCACCACCGAACCTGCCAGACTGACATCTTACACTTTATCTTCACCCAAACAAGCAGACTGGCATCCGGGGCTATCACCACTCAACCTGCCAGACTGGCAACCACCTCTATCCTCAACTAACCTCCCAGACTGCCATCTTACTCTATCACCACCCAACCTGCCAGACTGGCATCAGACTCTATCACCACCCAACCTGCCAGGCTGGCATCAGACTCTATCACCACCCAAAACTAGCAGACTGGCATCAGACTCTATCAACACCCAACCTGCCAGCCTGGCATCAGACTCTATCACCATCCAACCTGCCAGACTAGCATCCGAGGCTATCACCACCCAACCTGCTAGACTGGCACCCAGCACCATCCTCACCAAACGTACCAGACTGGTGTCTGTATCTAATCTCACCCAAGGTAGCAGACTGATGTCCAGCTCTGTCACCACCCCAGCTTGCCAGACTGGCATCAGACTCTATCTCCTCCCAACCCCTCAGTATGGCACCCAGCACCATCCTCACCAAACGTACCAGACTGGCATCAGACTCGAATGCCACCCCAGCCTGCCAGACCAGTATCAGACCCTATCTCTACCCAACCTGCCAGACTGGCACCCAGTACTATCCTCGCCAAACGTCTAACTCTAACCTCACCCAAAGTACCAAACTAGTGCCCGGCTCTGTCACCACCCCAGCCTGCCAGACTGGCATTGGTGGCATCACCACACTAGCTGACTCTTAAACCTTTATGTGATTTAAGCACAAAAGTAACCCAGCCGCACTCCTCTGTCAAGCACAGCCTACCCCCTGCATGAGCAGGACGTGTTCCCAGCTGCCAACAGTGCAGCAGGTGCAGTAGCACCGGGTCCAGGGGCCTTTGGAGCCCAATGCACCTCAATTACCTCTGCCTTTTACTGCCAAACCAGGTTATAATTGCACCATTGTCACCGCATGTTCCGTCTCTATCTGCATGGCCCAGTAATGCAAGAGGCATGGAGGTACAGCCTGACCTCATGATTGAGGCCCAGCCTGACCTCATGATGGAGGCCAGAGTTACCATCTGGCGAATGTCCCCAGGCCTCTTCTTACTTACGTGTTTTCTCGCGAGAGAGCCCTCGAGATCCACGGACGGCAGATGGAGAACAGTCACTCGAACGATTTAAACATACAGGGCATAAGGGAATCCTGCAGGCTCCGGGCCTACACTTGCGCACCACTGAGCAGACGCCCAGCGCGCAAATCCCGGATTGCAGGTAACAGTGCAGGTGACAGGTGCAGGTAACAGTGCGAGGTGACAGGTGCAGGTAACAGTGCAGGGTACAGTGTAGGTAACAGTGCAGGTGACAGTGTAGGTAACAGTGCAGGTGACAGTGCAGATAAGACAGCAGGTAACAGTGCAGGTGACAGTGCAGGTGTCAGTGCAGATGACAGTGCAGGTAACAATGCAGGTGACAGTGCAGGTAACAGTGCAGGTAACAGTGCAGGTAACAGTGCAGATGTCAGGGCAGGTAACAGTGCATGTGACAGGTGCAGGTAACAGTGCAGGTGGCAGTGCAGGCAACAGTGCAGGAAACAGTGCAGGTGGCAGTGCAGGCAACAGTGCAGTTAACAGTGCAGTTAACAGTGCAGTTAACAGTGCAGGTAACAGTGCAGGTAACAGTGCAGGCAACAGTGCAGGCAACAGGGCAGGCAACAGTGCAGTTAACAGTGAAAGGTGACAGTGCATGTGACAGTGCATGTGACAGTGCAGCTGACAGTGCAGGTGACAGTGCAGGTAACAGTGCAAGCAGTAGTGCAGGTGACAGTGCAGGTAACAGTGAAGGTGACACTGCAGGTGACAGTGCAGTCAACAGTGCAGGTAACAATGCAAGTAAAAGTGCAGGTGACAGTGCAGGTAATAGTGCAGGTGACAGTGGAGGTAACAGTGCCGACGAAGGCGCAGGTGACAGTGCAGGTAACAGTGCAGCTGACAGTGCATGTGACAGTGCAGGTAATAGTGCAGGTGACAGTGCAGACGATGGCGCAGATTGTTCACCTCAACTTCTTCCCCTCAGGGTACAGGAGCTGAGGCTAGTTCACCTCTTGAGTTGAGGCTAGTCACCCTCATCTTCTTCCCCTCAGAGTACATGAGCTGAGGCTAGTCCACCTCATCTTCTTTCCCTCAGGGTACGGGAGCTGAGGCCAGTCCACCTCATCTTCTTCCCGTCAGGGTACGGGAGCTGAGGCCAGTCCACCTCATCTTCTTCCCATCAGGGTACGTGAGCTGCAGCTAGACCACCTCATCTTCTTCCCCTCGGGGTACGTGAGCTGAGGCCAGTCCACCTCATCTTCTTCCCCTCGGGGTACGTGAGCTGAGGCTAGTCCACCTCATCTTCCTCCCGTCAGGGTACATGAGCTGAGGCTAGTCCACCTCTTCTTCTTCCCCTCAAGGTACATGAGCTGAGGCTCGTTCACCTCATCTTCTTCCCCTCAGGGTACATGAGCTGAGGCCAGTCCACCTTTCCTTCTTCCCCTCGGGGTACGTGAGCTGAGGCTAGTCCACCTCATCTTCTTCCCGTCAGGGTACATGAGCTGAGGCTAGTCCACCTCATCTTCGTCCCCTCGGGGTGCATGAACTGAGACTAGTCCACCTCTTCTTCTTCCCCTCGGGGTACGGGAGCTGAGGCTAGTCCACCACATCTTCTTCCCCTCAGGGTACATGAGCTGAGGCCAGTCCACCTTTCCTTCTTCCCCTCGGGGTACATGAGCTGAGGCTCGTTCACCTCGTCTTCTTCCCATCAGGGTACATGAGCTGAGGCTAGTCCACCTCATCTTCTTCCCCTCAAGGTATATGAGCTGAGGCTCGTTCGCCTCATCTTCTTCCCCTCAGGGTACATGAGCTGAGGCCAGTCCACCTTTCCTTCTTCCCCTCGGGATACATGAGCTGAGGCTCGTTCACCTCGTCTTCTTCCCGTCAGGGTACATGAGCTGAGGGTAGTCCACCTCATCTTCTTTCCCTCAGGGTAAGGGAGCTGAGGCCAGTCCACCTCATCTTCTTCCTCTCAGGGTACATGAGCCGAGGCCAGTCCACCTCATCTTCTTCCCCTCCGGGTACATGATCTGAGGCTTGTTCACCTCTCCTTCTTCCCCTCAGGGTACATGAGCTGAGGCCAGTCCACCTCCTATTCTTCCCCTTAGGTACATGAGCTGAGGCCAGTTCACCTCATCTTCTTCCCCTCAGGGTAGATGAGCTGAGGCTAGACCACCTCCTATTCTTCCCCTCAGGTACATGAGCTGAGGCCAGTCCACCTCATTTTCGTCTCCTCAGGGTACATGAGCTGAGGCCAGTCCACCTCATTTTCGTCTCCTCAAGGTACATGAGCTGAGGCTAGTCCACCTCATCTTCTTCTCCTTAGGGTACATGGCTTGAGACTTTTCACCTCTCCTTCCCCTCAGGGTACCTGAGCTGAGAATAGTCCATCTCTCCTTCTTCCTTGCAGGGTACATGAGTTGATGCTAGTCCACTTCATCTTCTTCCCCTCAGGGGACATGAGCTGAGGCCAGTCCACCTTTCCTTCTCTCCCTCAGGGTACATGAGCTGAGGCTAGTCCACCTCATCTTCTTCCCATCAGGGTACGTGAGCTGAGGCCAGTCCAACTCATCTTCTTTCCCTAAGGGTACATGAGCTGAGGCTTGTTCACCTCTCCTTCTTTCCCTCAGGGTACATGAGCTGAGGCTAGTCCACCTCATCTTCTTCCCGTCAGGGTACATGAGCTGAGGCCAGTCCACCTCTCCTTCTTCCCCTCAAGGTACATGAGCTGTGGCTAATCCACCTCATCTTCTTCCGCTCAGGGTACATGAACTGAGGCCAGTCCACCTCATCTTCTTCCCATCAGGGTACGTGAGCTTAGGCTAGTCCACCTCATCTTCTTCCCCTCAGGGTACGTGAGCTGAGGCTAGTCCACCTCATCTTCTTCCCATCAGGGTACGTGAGCTTAGGCTAGTCCACCTCATCTTCTTCCCATCAGGGTACGTGAGCTTAGGCTAGGCCACCTCACCTTCTTGCCCCTGGGTACATGAGCTGTGGCTTGTCAACCTCATCTTCTTTCCCTCCGGGTACATGAGCTGAGGCCAGTCCACCTCACCTTCTTCCCCTCAGGGTACATGAGCTGAGGCTAGTCCACCTCATCTTCTTCCCCTCTGGGTACATGAGCTGAGGCCAGTCCACCTCATCTTCTTCACCTCAGGGTATATGAGCTGAGGCTAGTCGACCTCATTTTCTTCCCTCCAGGGTATATGAGCTGAGGCTAGTCCACCTCATCTTCTTCCCCTCAGGGTAACATGAGCTGAGGCTAGTCCACCTCATCTTCTTCCCCTCCGGGTACATGAGCTGGTGCTAGCCCAATCCATCTTCTTCCCCTCAGGGTATATGACCTGAGGCTATTCCACTTCATTTTCTTCCCCTCAGGGTACGTGAGCTGAGGCCAGTCCACCTCTCCTTCTTCCCCTCAAGGTACATGAGCTGAGACTAGTCCACCTCATCTTCTTTCCCTCAGGGTACATTGGCTGAGGCTAGTCCACCTCATCTTCTTTTTTCTTCAGGGTACATGAGCTGAAGCCAGTCCACCTTTCCTTCTTTCCCTCGGGGTACGTGAGCTGAGGCTAGTCCACCTCATCTTCCCGTCAGGGTACATGAGCTGAGGCCAGTCCACCTCACCTTTTTCTCCTCAGAGTACATGAGCTGAGGCTAGTCCACCTCATCTTCTTCCCCTCAGGGTACATGAGCTGAGGCTAGTGCACCTCATCTTCTTCCCCTCAGGGTACATGAGCTGAGGCCAGTCCATCTTTCCTTCTTCCCGTCAGGGTACATGAGATGAGGCTAGTCCACCTCATCTTCTTCCCCTCAGGGTACATGAGCTGAGGCTAGTCCACCTTATCTTCTTCCCCTCAGGGTACATGAGCTGTTCTAGTCCACCTCATCTACTTTCCCTCAGGGTGTATGAGCTGAGGCTAGTCCGCCTCATCTTCTTTCCCTCAGGGTACGGGAGCTAAGGCCAGCCCACCTCATCTTCTTCCCTAGCTGAGGCTGGTTCCTCAGTCCTAGGCCCATCCCAGGCCTTGAGGATTACAACAAAGAGCCATGACACTGGCCCACATCTCTGTCAGTGCAAGTGCCGACCCAGCCAACACTTCAACAAGGTGGAGTAGTGCGGCAGCCTTAGTTGGCTCGGGGGTTCTCATTCTGAATTGCACAGTACTTTGCAGGTAATCGCCCCCAGCTCCGTGCAATTACAAATTAAACATCATCGAATGGGGAATTACTGTGTGGGACCAGTTTTTCTGATCATAAAATCACGGGGAATTTGCAGTTCCATGGAATTTACCATACATTTACCACCTGCTCAGAGCAGGTGGTAAATATATGCAGGGACCTCTGGCTGTGGTGGCAAGGAGGGGGTTAGGGGCATTAGGGGAGGGAAGGGGAAGGCCATTTCTGGTGGGAGGGACATTATAACCTCCCCCATCAGAAAACAAATGTGGAATGACTCTTGGCTGCAGCCAGGATGCTGTCCATTGTGGTGGATAAGCTTCCCAGAATGTTGTCCATTATGGTGGATAAGTTTCCTAGAATGTTGTCCATTGTGGTGGATAAGTTTCCTAGAATGTTGTCCATTGTGGTGGATTCGTTTACTAGAATATTGTCCATTGTGGTGGATTAGTTTCCTAGGATGCTGTCCACTGTGGTGGATTTGTTTCCTTATGATTCTGTCCATTGTGGTGGATAAGCTTCCCAGAATGTTGTCCATTGTGGTGGATAAGTTTCCTAGAATGTTGTCCATTGTGGTGGATTCGTTTACTAGAATATTGTCCATTGTGGTGGATTAGTTTCCTAGGATGCTGTCCACTGTGGTGGATTCGTTTCCTTATGATTCTGTCCATTGTGGTGGATAAGCTTCCCAGAATGTTGTCCATTGTGGTGGATAAGTTTCCTAGAATGTTGTCCATTGTGGTGGATTCGTTTACTAGAATATTGTCCATTGTGGTGGATTAGTTTCCTAGGATGCTGTCCACTGTGGTGGATTCGTTTCCTTATGATTCTGTACATTGTGGTCGGTTAGTGTCCCTAGGATGCTGTCTGCTGTGGTGGATATTCCTAGGATGATGTCCATTGTGGTGGATTAGTTTCCTAGAATGTTGTCCATTGTGGTGGATTACGTTCCCTCTGATGCTGTCCATTGTGGTGGATTAGTGTCCCTAGGATGCTGTCCACTGTGGTGGATTCGTTTCCTTATGATTCTGTACATTGTGGTCGGTTAGTGTCCCTAGGATGCTGTCTGCTGTGGTGGATATTCCTAGGATGATGTCCATTGTAGTGGATTAGTTTCCTAGAATGTTGTCCATTGTGGTGGATACGTTTCCTAGAACGTTGTCCATTGTGGTGGATAAGTTTCCTAGAATGTTGTCCATTGTGGTGGATAAGTTTCCTAGAATGTTGTCCATTGTGGTGGATAAGTTTCCTAGAATGTTGTCCATTGTGATGGATAAGTTTCCTAGAATGTTGTCCATTGTGGTGGATTTGTTTCCTAGAATGTTGTCCATTGTGGTGGATTAGTTTCTTAGGATGCTGGAAAGAGAGAGAGAGAGAGGGAGATTACTATCCCTAACTCCTCATCTGCGTACCATACGTACCACATAGGTACATCTATGTGGAGTTAGGTACAGGATCCCTAGACTGACTCTCGATATTGCATTTTTGACATTCTGTCCCCTATATCCTGATCTTGCTCGTCAGATATTTAGGGGCCACATCACAAACAATGTAACCAATGGAATTACTCTTAAGCAACAGATATTTCCCTATATTTAAATATATATTTGTGCATGTACAATACATGTGCGAGCAAATAGGAGTTCTCTACAGATTTCCAGGAGTCATACTGGGAAACTATGACTGTCACAGCTTCCCAAGTGTACTCCTGAAAACCTTCATTCACCAAAAAACATAAATCTCTACAAACGAAGAGTGAAACCAATGTTTGTGGGTATTAGACTGCATAAAGTATCCAGAACATGCCATGGAGGAACAGATAGAGTTTAGACAGGGTGAGGAGCGGAAGCAGGTACTGCTTCGAGGGGAAGTGACGAGGATAATGTGAAGACAAGATGGCGGAGGGGCTCCAGCAGCCATTTATATTTCATGGGTCATCAATAATTTGACGAGGCCCTTCCTTTGAAGATCCCTCCCCGGGCCGCCTGCAGTGCAGACTGAGGCAGCTGTGGGTGGGATGTCACCCCCGGAAATAAGGTTTTTATGAGCCCCCTGGGATGCTCGTACCTTCCAAGGGTATTAATGATGCTCTGATTAAATCCGACTGAAGACAGGCTTAGCTCTCGTAGTTACCGTAATGTATGTACAATAGGAGCTCTGTGCGAATGAATACGCAGAGGGCTGCAATACAGAGATCTTATGCCATTTTGATTTTCCTTTCTTTTAACATATGGTTGTAAAAAGCTGTCCTCAGGCACCCCCTGTGACTGTCCTGTCCAGCTTACCCGCAATCCGCTACCCTTTGCTGCCTTCGTTTTTGTGCCTACTTTTCTCGTATTCTGCTGGTTTTTCTGCCTCTTCTCTGCTCGCTCCTGCCCTCTATTTTGCCTCTTCTGCTCGTTCTGCCTGTTATTTTGCCTCTTGTGCTCATTTCTGACAGTTATTCTGCCTCTTTCTGCTCATTTATGATCTCTATTCTGCCCCTTTCTGCTCGTTTCTGACCTTTATTCTGCCTCCTGCTCGTTTCTGACCTTTATTTTGCCTCTTTTTGCTCGTTTCTCACCTATATTCTACCACATTCTGCTCGTTTCCTACCTGTATTTTGCCTCTTTTTGCTCGTTTCTCACCTATTTCTACCACTTTCTGCTCATTTCTGACCTTTGTTCTGCCTCTTTCTGCTCGTTTCTGACCTGTATTTTACCTCTTTCTGCTTGTTTCTGACCTTTGTTCTGCCTCTTTCTGCTCGTTTCTGACCTGTATTTTACCTCTTTCTGCTTGTTTCTGACCTTTGTTCTGCCTCTTTCTGCTCGTTTCTGACCTGTATTTTGCCTCTTTCTGCTCGTTTCTCACCTATATTCTACCACTTTCTGCTAGTTTCTGACTGGTATTTTGCCTCTTTTTGCTCGTTTCTCATGTATATTCTACCACTTTCTGCTCGTTTCTGACCTTTATTCTGCCACTTTCTGCTCGTTTCTGACCTGTATTATGCCTCTTTCTGCTCATTTCTGACCTTTATTCTACCACTTTCTGCTTGTTTCTGACCTTTTTTCTGCCTCTTTCTGCTAGTTTCTGACCTTTATTCTGCCTTTTTCTGCTTGTTTCTGACCTTTGTTCTGCCTTTCTGCTCGTTTCTGACCTGTATTTTGCCTCTTTTTGCTCGTTTCTCACCTATATTCTACCACTTTCTGCTAGTTTCTGACCTTTGTTCTGCCTCTTTCTGCTCATTTCTGACCTCTATTTTGCCTCTTTCTGCTCGTTTCTGACCTTTATTCTGCCTCTTTCTGCTCGTTTCTGGCCTTTATTCTGACGTTGCATCCACAGCGCCCAGATACCCCTAGGGATGACAGAGCTGCGCTATACAGATGCTGATTGATGTATTGCCCACTTAACCAGAGCAATATAGGAGCAAGTAAAGGGGGTGGGGGCGGTGTCTATGCAAACATCTGAGTTTCTGTCAAATGTGCAGAACGCCAATGTCCACTGGTTGCATTCGTGGGGACGCAGATGAAAGCACGTGTATCTCTTGGTGACCCTGATGCTCCTAAGTGACATCAGAGGGACCCCTCTTGGAATAACCAGCAATGGTGCACCCTATTGGATAAAGAGGAGAATCAGCATGGCGACGACTGCACTAATACAATTCCGATTCTCCACTACCGTCACTATATTAGAAGAAAATTAGGAATAACATTTGAATTTGTTCCATACAGGGGCCCCGAAAATATGTCTTACCTGGGGCCTCAAAATCCTTAAGATGACGCTGCTGTCAGCAATGAAGGTGGGCTCCATGGTTTCCTCCTTAGCTCGCTCACCAAGGATGCAGCCACGAGGGCGTCAGCGACTCAGGCCCTGAGGAGAGCAGAAAAATGATCCCAGAGAGCCCTGGGACTGCCGTACCATCTGGGCCCTCACCCTCCTTCAGTGACATCTTGAATCCTGCAGTGATCCCACAGCGGTCCTCTGTGGAATGAGGAATAACATGCAGAAATCAGCACTACCGCATCAGGTTTCTCATTACCTTTCAGAATTCTGTGCCTTTGTGCAAAGGGCGAGTTGAAATTGTCCCTGGTGTCACCCGGGGTAATAATGCAGGCAGTAATACCACTGGTGGTATTATGCCTTATAACGTAACATATGTATTTGTAAAGTCAGCATTCACCCAGAAGGGCATCTTGGCGCTGAATAACAGACATTTATTGTTACCTAACTCAATGGTACTCAGTTTATCGACCTCAGAAGGATGAAAGGCTGAGTGGACCCCACTGGGATTCGAACCTGTGACCATGAGGTCAAACACAGGCCCCTACAGTGGGCGCATTAGTCCACTAAGCCACTAGACCCGGCTATAATACAAATTTGGGCAGAAACTCTTGTTTCTTCAAAAAACGGTATTAAGAGACTACTTATAAATGAAGACCCAGATGATATCGACCAACTGTGCTGACGTTTCCTCCACTAATGTGAAGGTTCAGCTGTGGTTTTCATTCTTTGGTTTCTAGAGCTAAAGTTCCATCAGGAGAGGATGTGGCATAAGGGCCTGAGCTGCCAATTTGAAAGTGGGAAATTACTTTTGAGTCTCGACGTTGACTCAACCTCCTGTGTTTCTGGGCAAATCACTTAACCTCCCCGTGCCTAAAAAATGAATCTGACCCTGTGTAATGTAACTAGTACTCATGTAAAGTGCTCCAATACCTTCGGGTCGAGTTTGCGCTATATAAAACTACAAAAAATAAAAATATATATATCATTTATAAACATTTTTTGGGAAATTTAAGGGGCATGTGGTCAAGGAGACTTCGGTTTGGCAGCTGTTTAAAAACATTTTTTGCAATCGAGCCACAATTCAAACTATTCTGGTGGGGAGTAAATCTCCGGTGTGGTTCTGGTGGACAGAAATGATCTATTCACTCATTATGATGTTGCGCTAGCATGTAAACTATTGTTTGCTGACAGAAATGGCTGTTCCATAGATTCTCTACCCCCATATGTTCTTTATTTTTTTATTTTTTGTAGATATTTTTATTACTTTAGCTGTACAGTAGTGCTAATTTCACAATCCTACCTTCGATGGTGCATTTTTGTAGGTGATAAATTGCTTCGGAAAAAAAAAGACAAGATGATTGGGAAATCAAAGTTTTAACTCAAAAGTGCACAATTATCAAACAAAAAAAAACAAATCTTTTTTACACAACTGATACAGGTTTTAGACACAAAATCAATTTGACATAAATAAAGATATTTTATGATATAAATATCACCACAGACATGATCCCCTCTTTCTCCTGTACTCAACTTCATTAATTATTAATTGGATTGAGATTGCTATGCACTATGAATCAAAAACCATGTATATGTTCTGGCGAAAAACGTATATGAGGGCCTTCATCAGGACTTCCATGGAAATACATTTTAACCACAATAAAGAAAGAAGTCCCCACCAAATCTGCAAGGAAATTTCTTTTTAATATGTTTTCAATTTACAAGAGAATCTGCCATCTAAATAGTACGAATAGGCCACGTTATAACGCATGCGTTTAGAACGCATGCCATTGCAACGCGGTCATTACAACGACCGCGTTGTTACATCGCATACCATTACAGCACAATTCATTACAAAGACTTGCTGTAGGGGGCGCTGGATGTTGGAATAGTATAATTTACTATTCCAACTCCAGTCTGTGCAGCAGTAGGGAAGGTGTTGGATTTAAAATCCAACACCTTCTGCCCCCTGCAGCAAGTCTTTGCAACGGCTTGCGTTGTAATGGCATGCGATGTAACAATGCGGTCGTTGTAATGACCGCGCTGTAATGGCATGCGTTGTTTCGCATGCGGGGAAATGATGTTTGTTGATGTAATTGTACTCTACTGCATCCCTGAAACGCCGAAAAGTTCACAGTTTGACTTTATGTTGAAAACTATATAACCACTACCAACGAAGTCATGGAGAATTTTTGAATTTGGATGTTAAATGATGAATAGTGAAAAAGCAGGAAGGAGGAAACGCTACTTACCTACACTCATTAACCTGCTAAGCAATATCATATAATGTTGGTGTGTTTCCTGAAATAAAATGCCTCACGTTTACCTTGGGGGTTATATGAATAAATTCATAGGTAAATAAATACATAAGAAAATCTGCCACTGAAGTTTCAGTATAATGGCTCTGAAGATGATATAATAAGCAGAAATCTGTTACAGCCTGCTTACAAGTTCTTTGTTATTAGAGAGCAAAACTGACAGCATCTGAAAACGTCACTTCCACACTCTAAGTATGTACACCACACCCTCGATTTTGCCTGGTAGTGGTACTTATATGTGCACTAATTCCATGCAGTGTTACTGAGTGCAGTAAAACTGTACAGAATTAGCACATATGCAAATACACCATATGTGCGTCATACCAGAAGTCACGCTAGTGGCCATCTTGATCTGTACAACAACAGTTCAGGGACACAGAGGAGGGGGCCTCTGTCTACATTTGGTCCATGCCACCCCAATTAGTGTCATGGAGGCAGAAGACTTCTCAATCATGGCGCCATTTTGTGTTTTTTAAATTTTTATACTGAATGGCTTTCAGTGAAGGAAAGGCTGACGGTTATCATGGCCTGCTGGCGCTGTCTGGATTCATGCACTGGAGGACGCACTGTGCAGCAGTGTGCTGGCGTGCTTGGAGGAAGCAATGTGCAGCAGTGTGCTGGCGTGCTTGGAGGACGCACTGTGCAGCAGTGTGCTGGCGTGCTTGGAGGAAGCAATGTGCAGCAGTGTGCTGGCGTGCTTGGAGGACGCACTGTGCAGCAGTGTGCTGGCGTGCTTGGAGGAAGCAATGTGCAGCAGTGTGCTGGCGTGCTTGGAGGACGCACTGTGCAGCAGTGTGCTGGCGTGCTTGGAGGAAGCAATGTACAGCGGTGTGCTAGCGTGCTTGGAGGAAGCAATGTGCAGCAGTGGGCTGGCGTGCATGGAGGATGCGATGTAGGCACAACCTACATCAACGTGTGCCGGACAGAGTACTTCATTTCCAGGGAGGTACAGAATTTGCAACTCTTCGTTGTGTGACCTGAAGTGTCTGGTGCAGCTCATCGTATCACACACCAGACTTTGTGCCTGGATTGCCTGGACATGACCCTGATCAACGTGTACCAGAAGCGGTGCTCCTCAGACCGCGTGGTTTCCCCGTGTTATTTCCCATTCATCGCTTGTACCTTCCTGGCACCATCACAGGCCTCATCACAGTGGACCGATTGCCCTCTTCCCACCTGGCCCTCCCGGAGACGTCTTGGTGCCAGGTAGGTGGGAGAGTGAGTGACTAGGCTAAAGGAACACTTCTGAGAAGGTTCGGAAGCAGGTCAAGAGACTGAGTGACCAGAGACGTTTTAATGCATGGGCAAAGTGGGCTCTGGCCCAGGGCCCCAGCCTTTCAGGGGGCCCCCTGACTGAGTCAGCTCCGTTCTCCAGAGTTTTGCCCTAATGACCTTGAATATTTCTTAAACAAATTGTTTTAAATACTGTTTTCCTTTAATTTATTTTTTATGTACCTGATGTGTGAGAGTCTAGTGCAGCCATTTTGCAGAGAAATGTTGTGTTTATGTTTCATGCAATATACATAAAGTTTCTTTTAGATCAAAACAAGGCCTAACATATAAGAAATGGGAGGGCGTCACAGAGATTATTTGCAGTAATATTGGTGAGCTGCTGCTGTGTTACAATATTGAAAACACACAACTATCCCTGAATATTAGATGTAAACACATTTAGGGCCTTATTTATGAGAAGTGATGCATCGCTGTGTGAAAACAGGGATGCGCCACTTCTTAGTGCGCCCTCCTTGCGACATGATGGATGCGTCATATTTACTGTATGACGCAACATGTCACAAGGAGTTACAGATACGTCAGCATTTCTGACGTATCTGTGGGCGCAAAAGTGATGCATTGCTGGGGTGTGTCTGAAAATAGACGCAACTCCAGCAATGTGTCCTTTCACATGGGGCAAGCCCCATGTGAAAGTGCCTGCATCAGTCTTACGCCTGCTGTGAGGCAGGTGTAAGATATTGACGCAATGGCGTCCTAGAAGTGGCGCACTGAGTTCTCATAGATTTCAATGCGCCACTTCTACGAGGCTTTTGCGGGGGCAACACCCACCCTGCATACATTATACCTGGTGCAGGTATAATGTGGTGCAGGGGTTTACAAAGTGACTCATCTTCCTAGATGCGTCACTCTGTAAATAGGGCGCAACATGGCACATTTTTACGCTGCCGGTGCGTCACAAAAGTGACGCACCGGCGGCATAAAAGTGAAGCAAGGCCTCATAAATATGGCCCTTAGAATTTGGACGAGTGTTCCTTTGCACTGTCAGGGACCTAATGAAATAGTGTATTTAATAAAGCGCGCAGCTACTCAGACTAGAGTGTCCTGGCTCGTGACAGCGGGAGGAAAACGTGCGTAAAAGATCCATCAGTTATTAAAAAGCCAGGTTTTTAAGTTCTTCCTGAAAGAGAGTAGGTCTGTGGTTAGTCTCAAAGACTCAGGGAGTCTATTACACAATTTTGCACCTAGAAGGCCGAGGGATCTGCCTCCAGTGCGGGCACGGCATATTTTAGGCACGATGGCCAGGTTGGCATTGGAAGATCTTAGAGGTCTAGAAGGGAGATTGGCCTGTAGTTGGCAGGGTCCGTCGGTTTGGCGTTAGCCTTTTTATCAGTGGAAGAATATTAGCATTCTTCCATAATTTCGGCATGTTGCCTAAGGAGAGGGAAGCATTAAAGAGCTGGTTTACCGTGGGGTTTATGGTGGGAGCTAATAGGTTCAGGATATTCGCTGGACATGGGTCAGTAGGAGAGCCAGACTTAATGCTTTGGAGAAGGGTCAGTGACTCTTCAAGCTGAAACTCAGGGAAAGCTAATAAAGATGGAGGATCCAAGATGTGAAATTTGCTATAAGAACTAAGGTAGAAAGTCAGTTCTTCCTCTGAGATGTTAGTGAAGGCTTGTTGGATCACGGAGATCTTTTTGTGGAAGAATTGAGCTATTTGCTTAGACCATTCTTCCGTGCATGGCCCTTCCTTTGTGCCGGCTTTCGGGGCAGTAAAGGATTTAACTATGCTAAAGATTTCCTTACTCTTATTTTGGGCATTTTCTATCTTGGTTTGAAAGAAGTTTTTCTTGGCTGCCTTCACGAGAATGTAATGAGCTTTTAAGGTGTCTTTATACACCTTCCTGTCCTCAGGTAGATAGGATTTACGCCATTTCCGTTCCATTTTTCTACAATTACTTTTGCTAGATCTGAGGGAATCGTTAAACCATGGAGCTGGTGGGGCCGACCTCTTTGAGGAGCGGGAAACAACCGGTACCACTGCACCAATGTTGGTTCGGAGCCATGAATCTATTGAGAGGGCGTCCGAGTCGGGGCAGCCAGACAGCTCCGGTGAGGAACGCCCGAGGGCGTCTGCTAACATCGGGATGGATATTTTATGGAACGTCCTGTAATTAGGGACCCTCTGCCCTGCGTTAGCACGAGGGGCTGTGGCAGAGTTGGGAATGACGAATTTTAATAGGAGGTGGTCAGACCAGGTAATGGGAAGAGGTAGGCTTACTGATATGTCAAAGTTGTGAAAGATTTGGTCTAAGGTATGGCCCTTCTCATGGGTGGCCGAAGAAATAGATGGAAAAATGTTGCAGGCCTGCAGCGTCTCCAACAAGAAAATTGTTTGAGGGTCTTTTCCATTGTCCATATGTATATTGAAATCTCCCAGAATAAGGCAGTTGTTGTATTTTAAGTCCAGGGAGGTGGTGGCTGCATTAAGCGTAGTAATAAAATTTCCAATTGCACCGAGAGGTCTGTAAATCAGAAAACCAGCTATGCTATGATGGGGGGTAAGGTACAACGGAAGCCTAAGGACTCTGTGCCCTCGATGTTTTCCATCAGGATGGGAGAGCAGTCTAGGTTTTTATTGTAAATTATGGCGACACCGCCCCCTTCCCACTCGGTCGGTCCCTCCTAAGGATTTTATAATCCGTAGGGATGGCCGAAGTGATAGTAGGGTTGGAGGCTTCAGACAGCCAGGTCTCAGTGAGAAATAAAAGATCAGGCTGTTCGTCTAAAAGTAGGTCATAAATGTGTGGTTCATGCTTTTGCATAGAGCGACAATTTAAAAGGGTGGCCTTTATGTCCTCTGTTTTCTTATTGTTTTTACACTTACTGTTGCGTTGGAGGATCTTGGGCGCGAGTTTCCTGGGCTGGAGGAGAGACCAGTTGCACTTATTGCATCGAAAGTCTACCTCCAAGCTCAGATCAGCCGCTGTACACTGACATAATGGTAGCCACCTAAGGCTAAGCAGTTTTTCCCTATTGTAATATAGTGGAAGAAATCACCGGAGGGGAACTGGGCAGCATGGTCGGCGCCGGACGCCTCCAGGACGCTGACGGGCGCAGACAGGCTTGCCTTTGGCGCGCCTGCGCGCATCCGTTTGCATTGGGAATATATAGGCTAATGCCTGTGATGCAAACTGGATCGCTAATGCAGCTGAGGAAGCGGAAACTGCGTGGGTGGAAGTGAGGAGCCCGATAGTAGCCCCAGGCCTCCGCACAATGGGCGTATCAGCCGCGGCAGAGCACGACTGGAGGAAAAGCAAGATGTGAATCGGAGCAGCTAAGGAGGTGTAGGCAAGCAGAATCAAGTAAAGTGCAAGCGCGCGTAGGTCGGAGACATTTTTTAAAAAGCACAGAGTAATTCAGCCACACATATACAATTTAAAAGGTATTAAAAACCTAGTAGCAGGGCAGGAAACCCTAAATCCTACCTCTGTCAGCTGCGCACGTCCGTTTTCATCGGGAATATATAGGCTAATGCCTATGATGCAAACTGGATCGCTAACGCAGCTGAGGAAGCGGAAACTGCGTGGGAAACAGGGGCTCAAATTGGATCATAAATTCAAAGCTGTTCTGAACAGGGGCCCCCAAAATATGTTTGGCCCAGGGCCCCCAAAATCCTTAAGATGTCCCTGCATGTTCTCCTCCCCTCAGCCAGCGCTGAGTCTATCAGATGTTTTGGACTTGAATCAGTGTTAAGGGAGCCCCTTGCAAAGTACATGGAGGAGGCCGCCCCACGCTCTGGACCCAGTCAGGAGCTATCAGGCCAGGGGCCCACCGCCCGTGCACAGTTCCGGAGGGGGCCCCTGGACCTCGGGCCCCTGCACAACGGGGGCTACTGTTACACCACTGGCTTGAATTTATGGCCTACGCCCATGACACACAAACCATCCTCACTAAGGCTATATGGAACTTCCGGGAGTCCTGGACAGTGTTTGCCGCGAGGGCCTAGAGGTTTTAGAACTAGGTGGACCCCCTTCTCTTACGCCTCCCCACCGGTAGTCCTCCTTTCTGGACACCTGCCCTACCCCGGTTCCCACAGTACACACTATGGGATTCAGATTTGAGGACTGTTCTGCAGGGTTGTATCTATTGGAAGAGGGGGGTGGGGTGGGGTGCACACCTTCTTAATAATTTCTTAGTCGGTCTTGGCCTGACAGTGACAGTCAGATCAGCCACCTGTAGCAATAGTGACATCAGGTCACTGTTGCTGCAGATTGGGTAGAGGTGGGCGAGCCAATATATTAATGGGAGAGCTCACGCATGAGCCAAGATTAAAAAATATCTTGCATGTAAATCACAAACATTGTGAAAAAAACGATAAAGTCTCTTCAAAATGCAAAAATGTGTATTTAACATGTGGAAGCGTTTCACCTTAGTACATCAGATTATTTCACTGCATTAAGAGGTACTTATTAAAAGTGATAGTTTTTAAAGATGAACTTAGAAACATGTCTGCCATCTCCCCTCCTATGACAATGCCATTCCTAAGAGGCGGATCAGTTGACATGTGCATCCTACATGTGGCCTAGATTCTGATAATAGATGGAGCAACATTATAGTCTAATAAATCAAAGAAACGAGATTTTACACAGTGCACATCCTGACCTCACGCACTCACAGGTAATCTCATATGTGACAAAGAAGAAAAAGAAGACGAAATAAAGTATTTGCCTAGGATCACACAGTTTCTTCAAGATTTCCTTGTTTCGTATTGTGCAATTCAACTACTAGATGGGTATCTCTTTCTCTCGCCTGTTTTACATCAAAGGTCACTACTTTGTCATCACTTCTTGGCAGGTGAGCTTAGAGCGTGGGTGGCAGGCAGAAGCCTCGTGAAATTTCAGCTCCTTGTGAACTTGAACCGTCAGTGGCTCACCCACCTCTAAGACTGGCCCTGGATGGACCAGAGGCCTGCGAAGATGTGTGTGTGAGGAACTGCATAGGACATGGATCTAACTGGGCCTGTGCCGGTCACCCACTCCACAACAGCGTGCTGCCAGCAGGGCTTTAAGTGGGTTGGGTCCTGCCAGGTCTCAGATGGGTCAGCAATTAAAAACTCTATTTACAATGGGTCTCAGTTGGATCCTAAATTCATGTTCTTTACAGGCAAAAACAATGCCAGAATTACCAGCAATCACTGTAGAAAGCGTTGAAGTAATCCACAGCAGCGATGAAGTTCCTGTTTGCATTTCATGTTTACTTCATCTTGCATTCCCTAAGGGTATTTGTTTTTTTCCATTTGTAGTCTCTCTATAGTTTTGTCATGCAACATTCAACTCTTACATGAACCAAGTCGCTGCTTGGCATGTGAGTGAGTGTGCATGACATGGTATATGTCAGAGCTCTGGAGATGAGTCTGAGGGTAGTGTGAATTTCTCACAGTGCTATAAAGGTGTTCAAACTTCACGCACATGCAATCGTTGGCCCCTCTGCAGAGCACACAAAGCAATGGTTTCATTTTTGTTTGTTTGAATCTGTTTATTAGTTTTTGCAAAGTGTTAACAAAGCGGTCAAACAACAATTGGAATACCGATTATTTTTAACTTAAGTAGATTGTGCTGAGAACAAGAAGCCACACATCAACTTATGAATGTCCTGCTGGGCTGAACGCCGTATTGTTGGAGTATGGCATAATGCTAGTATAGTGACTCTATTTAGGGTCCAGCCATATATTTATCAAGGAGTAGGCAAACCCCACCATGTTTATGAAAGAAATTACAAGTAAGAAAGTCAAGAAAACCTGGTCGTAGACCTCCCAAGCTCCCCACACCCAGCATGTTCAATCTGGAGGGCACGTGACTTCAAAAATCCATATACATGTTCAGGGACCTGGAATAATGTATACATGGGAAAGGGTCAGACCTCCCTGAATGTCATATGATTGATCGGCGACATTACCAATTGCCACTCCTGTCGTGTCGTTCCTAGGAATCCCCAGGACCTGCGTGTTTTGGATGACCTAAACTGAGGGCTTGGTGTCCCAACCACTGCCGGACACCCCCACAGGATATGTCAGTCGTTAGACCAGCTAGCTGTACAGTGCCACTACCACCCCCCTGTATCTCACAGTGGTGTAGGTAGTTTCTGGCAACCACTGAACATGACAACCCTGATTCCGCAGGCATTGTGGAAAACAATACAGTACTTTTCGCTCAGGCACTCGTGCTTGCTTATTCTCAGAAAATACACAGGATGGTGATTATGGCATTTCAATATATATTTATTGGTCCAGCCACAGTCTTGTGTAAAAAATATGTGCTGCGACAATCAGGGGACAGAAGCATACGAAAGAAATCACAAGTACTAATATGGTAAACAGTAGATACATTTCTACCATAATGCTAATACGATGAACAAAGCAAACACAAGGAGATAATGGACGGAGCGCTGAAACGCCACTGGAGTCAGCTATCCTGGCTGATGAGGGGTGAAACCCCAAAACCGGTCCTAGGATGCTTGTTTCCAATCCAGGGAAGACCTGGCCTGGCAGTTTGGGCTGGACTGTTCCCATTGGGCGCAGGGTCAAGACTGATTTGCATATGGCTGGGTCCAAACTGGAATGGCATGGTGAGCAAAAAAACGATGGATTTTAAGGCCCAGATCTCTGTACTTGGGTGGTGAATGTATGACATTGTCCTGCATTCTGTCCATCAATTGTTCTTTTTGAATACAATGAACATAAGCAGTTCAGATAAAAACAGTAGCATTTGCATATTCCTAAAATGCGCTCCCTAAGTATTTTGCCTAAATGTACCTAGCCTAGATATGTAGGTGTAGCCTGTATATGTGTATGTAGCCAAGAAGCCCCTAGGGAAGAACCAGCCCCCTCACCTGATGGTTGAGAATGAAGGACCTGTCTCTTCTCCAAGGATGACACCCCGCAAGGGATGTCAGACCGTTGCGTGTCGAAGATTCAGCATGCAGGACCCCGTGTCAGCTTGGAAGGAATTCTCCTCTAATTTATAGGAGGGAATGAGGGTCTTATATACTAGAGTGGTCACTCCAGGGTTTCTTCTAGAATCAATATGTTTTGAAAACAGCCATAACTGTTTTGAAAACAATCATAAATGTTTTTCCAAACAAATGCGATCATGCACAGCTGGCTGTTGGCCAAGGATGAAAAAAGTGGTGACCCTCACACAGAATAATAATGCTTTGCCTGAGGGCATGTTTATGTACGTCAGGTACAGGGATTATGATAGAATACTAAGAGCCTTGTGTCGAAGAGACAGGAGCAAGCTACTAGGTAAAAGGTCACCTGTTCAGAACCGTTATTGTCGTGTGGATGGGACAATGTATGTAAAAAGGGGTATACATGACAGGACTAGCCTAAAGGACATGACACTCCGTCTCCATCGTCCAGTGGTTCTACTCGAGCATCAGCGTCTTGCAGTGTGCTAGCCTGAAAATTAGCTACTCTGGTGTCCCAGTTAGTGGCTATAGGATATTTGCGTAGCCCTAGGCTGTCTTCCGTGTGCAACGCCACGCTATCCGCCTGTGCCCACGCAAGGAGAGATTGCGTCCAGGCTACCAGTGTTGGGGGCTCAGGTAATTTCCACCGCAGAGTAATGAGGCGTTTGGCTGTCAGCAATCCCAGGTCGAGAAAGCGAGAGGTAATTCTGTGCTTCTTGTCCCTATGGTAGAGGCCCAGGAGGCATACCTCCCATGTGTGTAGCCCTGTACGCTCTGTGCAGGTAGATAGTTGAGACGTGACACCTCACCAGCAGGGTGGAGGGATGGGCAGGCCCATATCGTGTGGAGCAGATCCGTATCAACCAGGTGACAGAGAAGGCAAGCAGCATCTGTACGGTGGAAGTAGCAGTTTATTTTGGCTGGGGTGAGGTAGGCTCTGTGTGTAATGTAAGTTTGGATAAGGCGAAATCGGGCATTGCATGGAATATGTGTTGGGTCTTCCAATAAGGCAGCACATTCCTTATCTGTACAGGGGTGGGCTAAGTCAACCTTCCAATGACGGTGCAGGGCTGTAAGTTGCGTTGTAGTATGGGTCTGCAGCGACTCTGCAAACCAGTGAAGGTAATGGACAGTGAGGTGGGTCAAATGCTCCAGTGTCAGATCACCCCTTTTGTTTCCTAATGGCATAAGCAGTGAGTTATATAATAGAAATTGGACGAGGGCAAGCCCTCATCCTCCATCAGTGTCTCATATGGGATGACATATCTCCCAAGGTGTGTAGACCAATGGCGTGCCACACAGTGAGTTCCGCTGATGAGGTGAGGTTGCAGGCTGTAGGTGTACCAAGTACGGCCAGTGCTGGTGCACAAGGAGTCAATGACCATGTGAGTTAGAGGCACCAGCAGTAGCAGCAGGCATAGATGGAACAGTTAGAGGGTAGTGGGTAAAGTCCAGGCAGGTGATGTTGTGGCGGTGTTGGCTAGCTGTAGGCCAGCTACCCACTTGGCCACCCATTGAAGTTGGGTGGCAAGGTCGTACTGTTCTATATTTGCTACAGCGAGCCCAACAAAGCATTGGTTTCATATGTGCCAACTGAAATTATTATTTTATGGCAAAGTGTGTGAAGGAGACACACAGCTGTCAAAATATTGATAGTGCCAAAGGAAAATAAAATGCATTGCTTAAACCTGAGGTGGTGGGTTGTGTGTGTGCGGTGGGGATGGGTGGGGTGAAATGAGGCAATGAGGAGAAGTATGTGCAGAAGAGTGTGGTAAGAAAGTGTGAAGAGGAATATGAGGATGTGTGAGATGTGTAGATGGAAGATTCAGAAAGAAGTGGGAAAAAGGGAGTAAGCATCTAACACACTGCGAGAAGGCAGAAGGCGAAAGGGAACAGAAGTGATTGAGACATTCTGAAGACCACTTCCCCTTCCACAGACTTAGCAATTCCAATTATTTACAGCAAAATCATTACTAAAACGCAAACACGTGTGGCATGTAAAAAGCGTGCCATTGCAGACAGACTAGTCACCCTCAAACGCCGTATCGTAGACCTTGAGCACAGGGCTACCATGCTGACCTACGCAGCTGCCCTCCGGCAGCTGAACGATAACAGAGCGGAATACCGCAATACGGCGGAATCTGTGGCCGCAGACATTATCTGGCAACCTAGAGGAAACTCTACGATGTAGGGGATAAGGCTGGCCGACTGCTAGCCTGGCTGAGCCATAGAGAAGACGAGGCAACATGGGTAGAGGAAATAGTTACCCAGGCATGGGGGACAGTAAACAACAGCAGAGACACAGCCCAGGAGTTTGCCAGACACTACCATGCACTATACACTGCCCAACCACAGGCGATCGACCAGGAATCAGAACGATTCCTGGCCACAACACAGCTCCCAACCTTGTCGCAGGATGATGTGGAACTTTTAGAGGCCGAATTTACATTAGAGGAGTTGACAGGTGCGCTCACAGCAATGCAGAGCGGAAAGACACCACAGCCCAATGGGCTACCCGTGGAGCTCTTTAAAAGATTGGCAGGGTTGATGGGTCCACACCTACTGCAAATGTTTGAGGACTTGTGCACGCAAAGGCAACTACCTCCTGACCTTCGGCATGCACTCCTTGCAGTGATATATAAAGGCAGTAAGCCCTGGACAGATTGTAGGTGTTACCGCCCAATCTCACTCCCCAATGTTGAGGCTAAACTGCTGGCAGCCATGCTGACCCACAGGCTCAACACCATTATCACGTCGCTCATCCACCCTGATCAAAATGGGTTAATGCCTCGCAGGTCTACCTGAGTGAACTTAAGGAGGATGTTTGATTGGCTCGACGCGGTGAAGGAGGTAACTGCTCCCTGGCGATATTTTCCACAGATGCTGAAAAAGCATTCGACTCCATCCACTGGCCCTACTTGGCCTTGGTCTGGAAGGCCGGTGGGTTCTGGCCCCACTTTTGCAGTTGGATGGCCCTACTCTATAAGGACCCCACGGCGGGGGTACGTGTGAATGGGGGGATTTCCGAGACCTTTCCACTGGTGAGAGGAACCAGACAGGGATGCCTCCTCTCCCCCCTTCTCTTTGCCCTCTGCATCGAGCCCCTGGTGGCCTGGGTCAGACTTGAGCACAGACCTGGCCGCAGTGATGTCACGGCGGAGTGGAAGAAAGATGTGATCTCCTTGTACGTGGATGGTGTCCTCCTATACATACCAGACCCTGTGTGATGACCGAAACCTCTCCTGAGGACCTTTGGAGACTACTCAGGCTACAGAATCAACTGGCATAAATCTGTCCTATATCGCCTGGGCAACTGGGACCCACGACTCATAGTAGGGCCCCCCCTGCGGATAGTAGAGGATAGTTTTCGCTATCTGGGAAAGTATGTCACCATGAACCGAGAACTGTTCAGGAGGACCGATTTGGAGAGATAGCTGGTTGGACTTCGTGTCCACATGGCACAGGTTGCCGTTGACACTCCTCAACAGAGCAGCCATCTGTAAAATGATTACCCTTCCAAAATGACTTATGTCCTGCAGAATACTTATGTTGCGAGCCACTCACCTGAACTCCAGGGGGCATATTTTTTTTTTAACAAATCTTTTTATTGAACATAATAAAAAACAAAGGGGCATATTATCAAGAATGGCGTTAAAATTATCGCCGCTTTAGCGGCAGGAAACTGCCGCTAAAGCGGCGATAATGGGCTTGATAATATGCCCTTGAGAATTCCAATAGAAGCCCATGTTCTGGTGTGAACCTGGGCTTCTATTGGAATTCTCAAGGGCATATTATCAAGCCCATTATCGCCGCTTTAGCGGCAGTTTCCTGCCGGTAAAGCGGCGATAATTTTAACGCCGTTCTTGATAATATGCCCCATAGTGCAGTGTGCAGTACGGCAGTCAAAGAGAATGGTTGACAAAGACATTATACAATACAGTTCCATTTCATGAACAATCAATTCACTAGATCGCCGGACTTACATTACTAAACGGTCTTTTACGAGAGTTCTTGCACCATCTGGTGGCCGGTCCGCTCCCCACCCATACCCCCCTCCCATTACTTTACAGATCCCTAAAGGCGACCCATTGATGCCACACTTTCTCCCATTTCTTGGGGCAGCCCCTGCTTTCATATACAACTTTTTCCGCTGTACAGCACCAGTCCAAGTCAGTCTTCCACTGATCCACGCTCGGCGCTAGGACCGCCCCCCACGCCCGGGCAATATTTCTCTTGGCCACCATTGCAGCCACCGTTAGCCAGAGTTTCTGGTATTTCGGCCATGTTTGCTTCCCCATTACACACAGTATGTGCCACCTGGCATCTATAGGAATTTCTTGTCCCAGGATCTCTGACATGACCCGTGCTACCTTCACCCAGTAATGGTGTATGAGAGGGCATTCCCATAGGATATGAAAGAAGGTACCTGTACTGCCACAGCCCCGGATACATGCATCTGTGTGTATGCGTCCCAGTTTATGCATGAGTGCGCTAGTGGAGTAGGACCTGTGGAGGATCCACAGTTGTACTAGCCTAAATCTTGCCCTAATTGCCACTTCCCTCAGGCTTTGCATGGCCTCCATCCAATCATCATCTTCTAGTAACCCGATGTCAGTCTCCCAGGCCTCTTTCAGCACCCCTAAGGGGTCGGGCAAATTATTAACAATCTTCTTATATGATAAGGATAGTGCCTTTTTGGGGATGGGATCCAATAGAAGCCGATCCTCCAAGGGGCTGTACTCCGGGATACGTTCCCCCTCACGGATATGTGTACGAAGTGCGTGCCCTAGTTGCATGTATTTATATCGCTCTGTTTCCGCAAGTTGGATCTCAGACTGTAGGTTTTCGAATGATATGATCGCTGGGCCCCGCCATACATCCCCTAAGTGGGCAATGTCCAGCAGTTTCCATTTACCAAAGCCCTGCAATTTCCCGACCTCCTCTAGCATATCACTGTCCCACAGTGGGGTACGTTCCGTCAGCCGGTTGTCCCACCCGAGAAGTCTGTTAGCCCCTTTCCACGCATCCAACACTGCTTTTGTATGGGGGGGGATGGACTTCCAAGCACGTTTACAATACAAGGCGGCCGGGTAGCCATGAGTGCCCATCACCAGGTGATTAACCCGATATGCTGGGTCGTCCCGGTCCCCAAAAACCCAGTCATTTATTACTAACAATTGTGACGCCCAATAGTATTTCCGAAGATCAGGGACGGCCAGGCCCTCTTCGTATACGACACGCTGTAATTTGGCTAATGCTATTCTTGCACCCCTCCCGTCCCACAGTAGCTTCTGCAGTTCACTATCGACCTCTTTGAAGAAGCCATCCGGTATCTTATACGGGGTGTTCTGGAGTATGTAGAGCAATCGTGGTAGTGACATCATTTTAAACAGGACTGCTCGCCCCATCAGGGAGATGGGCAACGTCCTCCTGTTGTATTCCTCTTAGGGTGTCCATAACGGGCTTTCCAATATCATGTCCTTATATAGGCACAATTCGCCCTGCCCTTATATAGGCATAGAATCCCAGGCCTTATTTAGGCATTAAACCGTGCACTCCAAATACAGGCATGGTCTCTGACATCCGTCCACCCTAACGTCACAACGAGTTCATGAAGAACAGACCCTTAGGCTGCGGGAGTTTCCCTAGCCCAGGACTATTGATATATATTATGCATGAACCATTATTCCTTAGGGGTTCATCCATGACGTCTTTCGCTGTCCAACTCACGTCAATGCTAACATTCCTAAGGTACTCTCAGGTATAAATATACCTTCCCTAGCCCCTGTAAACTAGAGGAGACCTCGACTTCAGAAGAGCCCGTATCCCGGCCTGACGCACTGAGAAGACGCTGTCATCCCTGCACGCAGAGAGTCCCGCTTCCAGTGATCTGACTTCCCTTGCGGGGTGTTGGAGATCGAGTCTGGCAAAGAGATTCCAACCTCTCTCATTCTTCAGGTATGGAGCTGATAAGAACCTAGAGGGACTCTTGGCATACTAGGCATACTAGGCTTAAACATACTCCTAGTATACCACAGTAAGGAATACTTCACCTACTTCATACCTCGTCCTACACCTAGGTTAGGTTAGGTACATTGGGGTAGAACTAGCTTAGCACCGCATCATATGAGTACTCGCATTTTTAGTCTGTGTTATTTATGTAACAGCATCTGTACTAAAAGATAATGCTATCGCAGTATTATTTATTTCTACTGCTCACCCTGTACATTATTTATCTCGCAAACTGTCTTGTGATCGTAACAGCACATCTTACTTACACCAGAAACAAGACTGTTCAATAAATCTTTTATTGTAAACGCCCGTCTATTCTTTCTGTGTAACTCTGAGGAAAACTAAGCATGCACGATTGAGCTGAGTGAAATAGTTATCTATTGTTTCCACGACTCTGGGACACGTTCTGATTCTAAAAGGGAAACATAGTGGTCATGTTTTGAGGCTGCCAGAAACTACTCCCTTCTTGTTGTCAAGGAGTTTCTAGTGGCCTCTGAGCTAGCTGGCACAAGTAATTAAGTTTAATATACTCGATAGGGACATACTGACCTCAGTCCTATGTCAAACCTATAGGATATATTATTCCAATGCGCAGAGCGTATTAGGGAAATAGGAGCTACACTACATGGCGCCCAACGGTTTGGTAAGGCGGTAATTCAACGTTAGATACTGAGTAACTCAGCCGTGCTATTTTCTCTCAAGACCCCTACCCATATAGTCCAAAAGACGTCTGGAGTGGGCAGGGTTTAGTATCCACCAAGGCTACATAGGGAAGTACCCTATATATTAGCTGTTTGGTTTGCTCAACGTTGAAGGATACAGTGTTCCAAAATATTGTGCACCTTATCTTTGTTTCCTTGAAACTTGTTCTACATTTTTCAAAAAACAAAAATGCCTGACGGTGACAATGAAACCGGAAACGGTGGAGCTGCGGCTGATCAAGCCCAAGCAGCAGTTTTTAATAATAAAGGTTTAAATGAAACCGAGGAGGGTGTTATAAACATCCCTCAAAACTTAAGAAGAGCCATAACTCTAAAACTTATAAAACATGGCCTATCGCCAAGAGGAGGTAGAGCAGTTTTCGTGATAGAGGCACATGAATCCTTTCAGACAGAGGTATTCTATTCATGGGTACTACTTCCTGAATGCAATCCAACATCACAAACATTTCACTTCTACAAAGAAGATGATCTACCAGAGGAATACATTCCTTTCGAGGATATTGAAATTCCATTAACATACCAGGAGCATCAGCTCTGGTTTAAAGGCGCCCTACAACATCACAAAAACATCACCAGGCTCGGTCCACTAGGTAGACCAGGAGCAACATGGCCGATTTTAGCCGGCTACACACCTCATCCTGAACTGGATATAATGACAGATGAGGAACTACTTACTCAAATCACAGAGTTAATAAAAATTTACAGACAATTGGTCCAATATGTCATGCGGACTCTTACAGTCCAACCACCATTCACTATTCAAAATCAGACCCCTCATCAGGGGAATACACTAAAAATTACACCACAGACTCTCAACTCAGTCATGAGCAAATTCCGTTTTGGTATCTCAAAAAATTACTCAAATCGAGGCAGTATTTCCAAATACTAGCCCGTATGAGAAACACAGAATCCTAACAATCAGTTTACCAATGGGGATCACACCACAACTGGAAGACTGCACCACTTGGGGTTCAGTCTTTGCTGCCATCTACACTAAAACACATGGCATTCCGTCAATTGCGGTAATACCTGATGTCCTCAAACAAATTCAAAACGAATATGGGGCAGAGCCTGCTCTAAATTTAGGTATCAAATTACTGAAAAATTTCGACCAGGTCTCAACAATAATATTATCTAATATTAAAGGAGAGGCAGCAGCAGTTGCGATCCGCCAAAAATTGAGGGAATTCGATGTTACAGAACATCAAACTGAGCTACCCAGAATGATAGAACAATCCTATGCAGAATTAGGCAGAGATAGTTTGGGTGGAAGACCAGTGAAGCCTAAGCTATCTGAAAGTCCTGAGAAGGACTCAATTAAACAAACTCCTACATCTTCTAAAAAGAAGTGGGAAACTAATAAACAAAATTCAAATGAGAAACGTTCTCAATCCCGAGGTAGGTCTCCTCAAAAGGAGCCCTCTGAAAGGAGGTATAACCTCAGGAATAGGGATAATTTGAGAAAACCTGATAGGTATCATGATACTGATACACGTTCCTCTCGTCCCTTTCAGATCTCACCACAGACTTCGGAAAGAAGAGGACGGACGGAACACAGAGAAGAACGCGTGAAATCAAAAGACGACAAACACGCTCCAAAAACTAAGGCTAAACCTCAATTCTCCAAAAAGAAAGTAGCAGGTCTGAAGATCAGACATGCCGAGAATACTGAGAACACAACTCAAGAACGGAGAATGGGCTCAGACCATGCTGGACAGTGCAGCAGAAGTCACAATAGTTCGCCAGAACGTGAAGGAACTTCTGGAGATAGTGGACTTGAATGAATACATTAACCCGTTGCGTGCGTCCGTCGGCCAACGGCCGTCGCGAGCATTACCTCTGTAGTGCTGCGAACGTCCGTTGGCCGACGCGGCCCCGCCCACTCCGCTAAACCACCGCGGCGGAATTGCCGCCGCGGTTAAGTGGTTAAAGTAGAGACTGTAGGCACCAGGGTTAGTACTCCACAAAGGTTATTTGAAATAACACTCCGGATGGAGGGAGACAAACCTAGACAGGTGAAAGCAATCTTTTGGGAAAAACTATCAAAGGGCTATGACATACTTCTAGCAGAAAAAGACTGGCCACCACAATTTGTCAGGGAGTGCCCACATGGCGAGGACATTATTATGCCTGCCTTCTCCAACCATATTCCAATTCATTTAAAATATACATATGCCAGGAAATGGGCAGTAGCCCAGGCCCCAGCATTATATAAAAATCATGTAGGATGGGATGAGGACTCACCTCACCATAAAATACATCTGAAACAAGAACCAACTGCACAAAGGCAGTACCCTATAAAGCAAGAAGCTAAAAAACAGGTCAGGGAGATCTTAGATCAACTTGAATATCAAGGGGTGATTGAAACATGCACCTCCTCAATGAACAATCCTTTGTTTCCTGTCTCCAAACCAGACAATACATATCGTCTAGTTTTGGATTATAGACACCTAAACACTTGTTCTAAATCTTTTGCAGTGTAAAATGCACATAGCACAGCATTAATGAATAACATTGTGCGTAAAAAATATAAAACAACATTAGACATCTCAAATGGTTTCTTTTGTCAAAACATAGCACCTGAGAGCAGGTACTTAACAGCATTCTCCATAATGGGGACCCAGCGTCACTTTTGTCAACTCCCACAAGGGTTCAAGAATAGCCCGGGGTTATTCTCAGCGAGGGTAATGGACTTACTACAAATTTATGACAATAAGGCATTGTCCTATGTCGATGACATCTATCTGACAGACGATGACCTGGACAAACACTTGAACAGGGTGAGCACCATTATATTGGGTTTCGCCTCTGAGGGCTACAAATTCAACTTTAAGAAGTCCAGAATTGCCCATCTCAATGTCCTATTTCTAGGATATGAGCTTTCAAGTGAAGGCAAGAGCTTGGCAGCTAACTTTTAGAAAAGTGTGCGCTGCTCCAACCTCCAAAAACGCTAAAAAACTTACAATCCATCCTGGGTTTCTTAAATTTTGGAAGAACATACATTCTAAACTACGCAGAAACGGTTAAACCTTTCTACGCATTAATCAAACCTGATTTTTCATTCAGAAACTGGACACAAGAACACACAGAAATCTTGCGTTCACTACAAGCTAACGTGTTAGCAACAAATCACTTACAAACACGCGTAAGTGAACGCAATTTGGTGATCCGAATAATTTTGGGTCAATGCAGATTCACCTACTTAACTTTCAATGAGGGTGAGAAAATCCCAATAGCGTATAAATCACACTTGTACACACAAGCGGAAATGCGCTTCAGTTCGACTGAAAAAATTCTAACAGCAGTTCAAACCGCTGTAGCAAAAGAAAGAGCCTTAGCCCAAGGGAAACGCATTATTGTCGTAACCCCGGTACCTGCTTTAGAAGCGGTTACAAAAGCAAGCATTCCAAATGCTAAAGCATTGCATCCAAGATGGATACAATGGGTTAATTCTCTTGCTGCAACTGATGTTGAATATGTTTTTGATCCAGATTTAAAAACACAAGCATTCCTGCAGTATGAACATGAATGTCCCTGCCTACTGAAATTCTGCCTCTCGATCAGTACGAATTTATAATTTACACTGATGGATCCGCACAACCCGCAATCGGGAGTAAGCAAGCTTACAGTGCAGCGTGTGCTATCGTTAAAGGTCGCATGCGAGATGGCATCTTCAGACCTATGGTCACAAAAACACAATCTCTAGGAGATTGTACGGCTCAGCGAGCTGAACTACAAGCATTCAAACTGGCACTTGAAACTACAGATCGCGAATTCCCCACACTAATCGTGTGCGATTCTTTTACTGTGTGCAGTCGTATAATGAATATATACAAAACTGGCTTGAAAACGGTTTCAAAGATGCGAAAGGTGGCACAATAAAGCATAAAATGCTTTGGGAACAAGTAGTTCAGTTGAAAAACGAACTACCAAAGGCTCACGTGATCCACACACTGAGTCATCAACGTGATGGCGTTCACGTTGCAGGGAATTCATTGGCTGACGAAGCCGCAAAGGGGGCTGTGCAAACGGCTTCCGTAGCTGCGATCACTCGTTCAAAAACAAAAATAGACGGTGAGATAATGTTGGCTGTCAAGGCTTCAAGCAAAGGCAGCAGTGCAGCGTTACCAAAAAGTTTCCACTCAAGTACTCTTATGTAATTGATGCGAACAACGTTCCTTTTGCTCGAATCCCTGGAGTGGGGGATAGGGTAATTCCAAACTTGGAACGTAGATCAGCCTTGATTTATGAAACACATTTGGGGGAAGGTCTGTCACATCAAGGGATCTCTAAAACAATTTTGACGTTAAAAGAGATGTACTGGTGGCCTGGAATGAATACAGAAATTCATATATTTATCAACAATTGCTTAGACTGTAAATTACAGCGGGAGAGCCACCAGACACCATGCCGCGAATGCGGCAACCCAGTGCAGACACCATTGTTAGACAGTATTAGACTATCTATGCACCTGCGTCCTACTGGACAAAGGTATTCCCACAAATACTGAATCTAGGTTCCTATGGTTATGGCATCAGCGCTCAGCTGACGCTCGAACTGTTATAAAAGATTTGCGAGTCTTTATCGGCATATACGCAATAGGCACGTTACATTCTGACCAGGGTCCTGCGTTTAGCTCTCGGGCTTACAAAGAAGCCATGGCCAGTCTGGGCGTTGCATTGCGGTACTCCTCTCCATTCCATCCTGAGGGAAATTCGGTTGTGGAAAGGAAAAACCGGGACATAAAGTAGTCTATAACAGCTAGAGTATTAGGCTCGGGTGACGGGTGGGTCAAACACCTTAGTGGAGTTCAACGTGCATTGAACAACCTGCCAAGAAGTTCTCTAGGGGGGGTCACTCCATATGAGGTCCTGTTTGGGACAAGAATGTGGGTACCAGACTTAGAAAACGTAGGCACAGTGGTGGAAAATAAACCCTTTGATATCAAAGATTGTTTGGCTGTTTTACAGGACTTAAACAAATTAAGAACGAAACAAAGCAACGTGTTCCTACAGCCAACCACCAGTGGGGATCAACCAGCTGTCCCAGCAAGGCCTGTCTGGATTCCAAATGTTGGGGAGCTAGTCAGAGAAAAAATTGCAGACAAGACGGAATTTGGACCTTCTTACAGACAACCAGTACCTGTCCTAGCAGTTCAAGGAACAAGAACAGTACTACTGCCGCCCCTTGCTGGAAGAAAGAAAAGATTTGTGTCCATCGACCTCATCAAACCACAGTATGTGGCCAATACTAAATAGTAGGCCTCGTGGACTCCGACCTAGTAGCAAACGCACTCCTCTCGCTACTATCCAAGAGGTTCATACTGAAAGACTGATAACAATCGAGAATTCAGCTGTAACAGATGGAGGACTAAGCAACAACGCTATGGAAATCATCCCTCTTGAAAATCAAGTAACAGTTCGTCAAAATACACCTGTCTACACCAATGTGGCACGTGATGAACTGGTTCCAGTGATTTCTACAAATCCTGATGCAATTCCAACAATTGATAGAACTGCTTCTGGCTATTTCATAAACTTTGATACGTTCTTAGAAGATCCAAGTGAACCTGAAACGACGCCAGCATCATTCAAATTCAAGCAGCAAATACAAGACTTTCTTCACTCTCTGAAAAAGACTTATTTGGTTTCTCCATGGATTGAACTCTGGATTATATCTGGACTTTTTGTTTTCCTGCTCTGGCTAGCTTTGGTTACAACTGTGAGCGTGCTTATTAGTGGCAGATACATCCATGCGAACATTGAAAACAAAGACGTGAACGTACTTTTGAAACCTCATAAATCTTCCCATCGTGAAGCAACAGACTTGTCATCAGTGAACATCACAGCTTTTCCTATACATGATGGTATAGTGTGGGACAAAACAGATTTTGATATATTCGGTCCAACGGAAGAATTGAACATTCCACATTTGTTTAAAATTTCACTAAGTGATCTAATCTCGTCCAGTACCTATTCTGATGATTGGGACTTTGAGACTGTGACTGACATTATGTTTGACCTAGAAAAATCTGCTGCATTTTCTAAAAATGAATATTTAGAGGGTTCATCAGACTATGAACAACTGTATTGTTATAACCACTATGGTCATCATTATTTGCATAAATCTGCATATCCAAGAAATGTGTTTATGTTTAACCAATGGGAACATTGTCCTACACCACCTAAAGGTAGTTCAAAAACATTTGCCAGTAAGTTTCCATATTTTTCAGGTTACAATACATCTGATCCAGAAATGTTTTATTATAAAAATGTAGACAAGACAGGTATGAAAATTATGTTAACAAATACAAAACAAATTTATTCTGCATTATTTAATGCCCAACTGTGTAGACAGGGTTTCGACCTTTGGAAAGACACAATAGACACAAAAACTTTGTGGGGTACTAAAGAATGGCAAGTACAAGGGATAGAAGCTTTATTTAGAGCCTGCATCATCCCTGAACAAATGATGTTTTTGAATGAAACTATCCAACAAACATCTTGTCTTGGATTAGCCAAGATCAAAGAGATGAACACACCTTCTGTACACACTCCTGCAAAAAATAACGAAACACAGGCAGTGGTGACAGTTGACAATATACTACAACTCAACAGATCTAATCCTGATTGGAAAAAATGGTTGATCTGGCCCACAGACACGAATAACTGTCAGGAAAGATTCCTGAATAAAACTCAGGGTTTTACCATTCATAGGCCAGACCCAAGATACGTCCAAAGACAACATCGAGGGGTAGTAACAACATACAGTGTAGGGAAATTATGCCTCGATTGGCTGCATACATCTACACTACAGGATGTGAAACAACACTTATCCTTACTTGCAAAAGACGCAGACCTTAGGGATTTCTTGCTTGGACCAAGAAAACCGCGTCAAAAACGTTTCATATATGCCGGCATTTATGCTGCCTACAATGAAGCATGGAAGGTGTCACAGATAGAGGCCGCAGAACGAATACGTGAACTTGATCGTATTAATTTAGAGAAATCACTCTCTGTGGTCGACAATGGGTTAACAACTTTGTCCTCCAGAGTTTATTCACTGGACGGCATTGTATCCTCTGCTATCGACATACTAGAACAAGATTTGGCGATGTTACAACAAGGCCAATCTCAATTACGTTCTATTATGTTATTAAGCTGGACGCTGCAATCATTGCGAGCGGGCTATGTGCCTTGGCGTTTCATCAACACAACGGCTCTGTTTGCAGAATACAATCTAACTGATAAACAGATCGAAATGGCACAAAGAGGAGCAAAGTATACAGTGCTGAGCATTGAAAAACTGGAAAAGTTACCATTCACAGTGGCAGAAAAACCAGCTACAGAATGGCTTATTCATGGCAAAATCACACTACCTGTGACTACTTTTCAGTTTCAGTATTGCCTCAGACAAATGCAAGCAGGCAAATATGAAAGGTTGGGTAAGGAATACATTAAGACATCTTGGGCTTTACCGTATACATATAGATGTTGGAGCGGGGATCGTGAAGTGTTTTTGAGCGGTAAAAACTGTAAACGTGCACTAAGCGGTTCACTTGTATGTCAGGACATTTCCTTGCACGGGGCTTGTAATGGTTCTGTGGCAAATTTGTCTTGCCATCAGCAGGGTACACCTGCTGCTGTGATTAATCCAACGTTCAGACAACTTTTTAATGGGAGTTACCTCATGTTGAATGATCAGAGTTGCTGTGGCATGCTGCCAGGCATCCCATATCTAGTAACGGTCAACTCCAGGGTCACTTGCTGTATGCAAGTATTGTTTGCCCCAATAGACACAGTCAGGGGGTCGCCTCTATGGCCTTCGCTGAACGTCTCTTTTTATAAGATTTGATACTTTAAGCAGAATGAAAGCCATGCTTTTACAACAAACAGTGCCTTTGACCTCGGCCAAAGAAACCTATGATCTGCAAATTGCAAGGACTTCGGCTGAGATACAGACTTTAATACGTACAAACTGCCCTATACATTTCGTGGAAATGATAGGACGAATTTTCAACATGCCTGATACAACAGGAATTGTACATGTATTTAAGGGCATCTGCTCGGGTCTGTTAGCACCTTTCCAGGCAATACTCGGAATCATCCCGAACTTTGCACATTCGGTGTTTGGTGGCATACCATTAATTCTAGCACTTGTTGCCGGAATTCTATTTCTCTTCCTGCTGTTGCGCTATGGCCAGCCAATTCGCCAACATCACTCCGAGCGACATGGAGAAAGCTCTCCTTGAACGAAAGTGCCGTGAGCAAATAGTACAGCTTTTGGGCATAAATCGTCTACGGGACCTTAATACCACATGGTTCCTGTCATTCAGACCAATCTGGCAAGATTGCATCTTACCTGTTCTACGATGCCTGCTATGCGGTGTAGAATGCGTGTTGGACACCTGTCTAACATTTCCATCGGATGCGCCAACGGACGTCGATACTCTGCTGGACCAGATAACGGCCCATGCTATGTGTTGTCCCCAGCGGCTTCCTATCCTGATGACAGCATTCATTGAGATCTCACAGACACTTCCGGCTGCTGCTGAGGTACGAGAAAGAACTACAGGCACACAGGTAACAACGGAGGCGAACATTGCGACAATTGAAAGCAATGCTTCACATCTCTGTGCGATTAACCTGCTTCACGAGGTGTTCCAACTCACACCAACTACAGTGGATGATGTTTTGTCTATAGAAATAGATGATCTAATGTTTACACCAGACCCGTAAACTGACTCTGATTCAGCATACAGTGTTCCAGAAATACAGCAACAATTTGGCCTTCATTTTTCAAAAACTTGGAACTCTACCAAAAATTGAACTTTTTCCCATTTTTTCAAAGGAAAATGGAACTTCAATCTGCTTAAAGTAGAACTAGCCTTATAGTACAGACTTGGCGGTCCTTCCAAAGACATTTAGTCATCTTATGTGTCTAAAAACAGTTCATTTGATTTTCATGACATGAAATGACTTTGATTTTTGAACAACTTATCAATCATTTTCTGTCACATGTAAATATTACTGCTTATTTCATTCCAATTGCATTTATTTTCGAACTTTATGCCTGAAATGATAAGCAATGCTTCGAATGTACAGTACCTTTTTGCATTCTAATATGTTTTTTTTTTAAATGCCTTTTTAAATGGTTTTATGAAATATTTTAGAAATATGCGGTACTCCATTTTTATGTTTAGCATTTTAAATGTTTAGCATTTATGTATTATCGTATACACGAAAGTGGAGTGGGTGTTGTATTCCTCTTAGGGTGTCCATAACGGGCTTTCCAATATCATGTCCTTATATAGGCACAATTCGCCCTGCCCTTATATAGGCATAGAATCCCAGGCCTTATTTAGGCATTAAACCGTGCACTCCAAATACAGGCATGGTCTCTGACATCCGACCACCCTAACGTCACAACGAGTTCATGAAGAACAGACCCTTAGGCTGCGGGAGTTTCCCTAGCCCAGGACTATTGATTTCTTCAAGGCCTCATATATTATGCATGAACCATTATTCCTTAGGGGTTCATCCATGACGTCTTTCGCTGTCCAACTCACGTCAATGCTAACATTCCTAAGGTACTCTCAGGTATAAATATACCTTCCCTAGCCCCTGTAAACTAGAGGAGACCTCGACTTCAGAGGAGCCCGTATCCCGGCCTGACGCACTGAGAAGACGCTGTCATCCCTGCACGCAGAGAGTCCCGCTTCCAGTGATCTGACTTCCCTTGCGGGGTGTTGGAGATCGAGTCTGGCAAAGAGATTCCAACCTCTCTCATTCTTCAGGTATGGAGATGATAAGAACCTAGAGGGACTCTTGGCATACTAGGCATACTAGGCTTAAACATACTCCTAGTATACCACAGTAAGGAATACTTCACCTACTTCATACCTCGTCCTACACCTAGGTTAGGTTAGGTACATTGAGGTAGAACTAGCTTAGCACCGCATCGTATGAGTACTCGCATTTTTAGTCTGTGTTATTTATGTAACAGCATCTGTACTAAAAGATAATGCTATCGCAGTATTATTTATTTCTACTGCTCACCCTGTACATTATTTATCTTGCATACTGTCTTGTGATCGTAACAGCACATTATACTTACACCAGAAACAAGACTGTTCAATAAATCTTTTATTGAAAACGCCCGTCTATTCTTTCTGTGTAACTCTGAGGAAAACTAAGCATGCACGATTGAGCTGAGTGAAATAGTTATCTATTGTTTCCACGACTCTGGGACACGTTCTGATTCTAAAAGGGAAACATAGTGGTCATGTTTTGCGGCTGCCAGAAACTACTCCCTTCTTGTTGTCAAGGAGTTTCTAGTGGCTTCTGAGCTCGCTGGCACAAGTAATTAAGTTTAATATACTCGATAGGGACATACTGACCTCAGTCCTATGTCAAACCTATAGGATATATTATTCCAATGCGCAGAGCCTATTAGGGAAATAGGAGCTACACTACACTCCAGTGCGCCACGTCCCCTTTCAGGCGTTCAGGTTGGGGTAATAGATTCCGAGCCATGAATTCTGCCTCTGTCTTGGTTCCTACGATACCCAGGTATTTAAAATGGTCATGCACCTGAAGTTGGATCCCCTCAGGGGGAGCGGGTGGCAGGCCACCCGAGAGCATAAATAGAAGGGATTTGTCCCAGTTGATTCGATAACCCGAATATCCCCCGAATTGGTGAAAGATTTGTAGGAGCCTGCTGATTGTAAAGCGGGGACTGGTCGCATATAGGAGGACATCGTCGGCGTATAGGGAGATCTTTTCTTCCCACAACCCGCCCCCCATTTCCAGAGGACACTGGGTCAGCCCGCACCCACGCCGCAAGCGGCTCCAGAGCCAGAGCGAATAACACGTAGGATAGTGGACATCCCTGCCTCGTTCCCCTGTGCAAGGTGAAGGGACAGGAAATGGAGCCATTCACAAGCACTCTGGCCGAAAGGCGCCTATAAAGCAGCTTGATCCACGATTGAAATCGGGGGCCGAATCCAAATCTATCCAAGACAGCGAATAAGTAGTGCCCCTCGATGCTGTCGAATGCCATACTCGCGTCTAAGGACAGCAGTGCAGCGTCCTCAGTCGGGCGGGACCCAGTCAGGTGCATCATGCCGTACAAGCGGCGTAGGTTTAGTCTGGAGCTCCGGTGCGGCATAAAGCCGGACTGATCGGGGTGTATTAAGGATGTAATCACGCCCGTAAGGCAATTCACCATTGCCTTAGCGAGGACCTTGACTTCCATGTTCAGTAAAGATATCGGCCTATAGGAACTGCAGCGATTTGGCGGCTTGCCCGCCTTCGGTATAACCACAATGGTGGCTGTACGTTGATCAACAGGCAAACAGCCCGCGTCCCCGGCCTCCTCAAACATGGACAGGATGTACGGCGCCACCACGCTCGTCATGCTTTTGAATAACTCCGCTGGCAGACCGTTCAGCCCCGGGTCCTTCCCGGACTGCAAGTCTTGGATTGCCCCCTCAACCTCCTCGATCGTAAGATCTTTATCTATACTTTCCCTATCTTCTCTGGACAGCGTAGGCAGTCGGACATCAGCCAGCAATTCTCGGCATTCGGTCTCTGTTCTAGTGGGGTTTGAGACATAAACCTCCTCGTAGTACTCCGTGAATGCTTCCGCTATCCCCATCCCGGTTCTCTGTACCCTCCCCCGCGAGTCACAAATCTCTGCTACCCAATTACGTTCTCTGTCCCTTTTTTCTAGTCAGGCGATCATCTTGTTGGCCTTATCGCCAAGGTCATATACCCGCCGCTGTGCTGCTAGGGCAGCCGCTCTTGCATATTGATCTGCTAGGCTCTTTATCTCATGTTTTTTAAGTTCGAGCTGGTGAAGGAGTGGGGGGTCTGTCACCTCTCCGGCCAGGATTCTGGCTTCTAGGGTGGCAACCTCAGCCTCCAGTGCATCCCATTGGATCCTTTTTTCTTTTTTACAGCCCCCTAGGTGGGCTTGTATGTGTCCCCGTATCACTGGTTTGAACGCCTCCCAGAGGGTACACGCCGAATCTATGGATCCTTCATTTTCCTGAAAGTATAGTTTTGCCCGCTCCCTCGTTTAATCTGTCAAGTCCTTGTTCGTAAAGACCCAATTGTTTATTCTGGGTGGCAATACAGTGATCCGTATAGGGCCCTGGAGAGTTACCTCCACCGGTGAATGGTCTGAGATCCCCCGCGATTTAATGCGAGCACTGCGGAACCAGCCCTCATTACCCCGAATAGTCAGGATATGGTCAATGCGGGAGTAGCTGCCATGTACCGCCGAGTAAAAGGTGTATTGTTGCTCATGGGGATTGTGAGAGCGCCACACATCCGCCAAGCCCATGGCCTCTACAAAAGCACGCAGCAGCTCCACCCCTTTCCCTCTTGCTGCCTTGGTTACCCTCTCTCTCTCTGGATCCATTGTGGAGTTCATGTCCCCCCCTAGTATTAAGACACCCGGGGGAAGGTCTACCAGCAGAGCCCACAGGGCCGACAATGCTTCAGTATGTAGCGCTGGCGGTATATAGCCCGATATTATGTTCAGTGTTTGGTTCTCCCACCTCCCAGTAAGTGCCACATACCTTCCTAAAGGGTCATGCCAGATATTCGCCACCACCAATGGGAAACCAGAATCCCCACCACCCTTGAACCCGTTGTATAACCAGAGTGCGCAATTAACTTGTAACCGTATCTATCTAGGGCCTTGTACCTATTGCCTTTAAGGTGCGTTTCCTGTAATAATACCAGGTCTGGGGCATGTCTATGAAGATATTGTAGAAACAGTACGCTTGATACGATTACTCAAACCATTGACGTTACAGGATAGAACTGTAAGGTTACTGAAGCTGTGGCGTTCCCCCTTGGTCGTCATATCTACACTCGGTCTTCCATTTGAGAGGAAACTGCCCCCATGCCACACTTTTAATTATCACCCATATCGACAGAGCCCCAAAGTACTGCATGAAGTCTGCACAACAGTGTTTGGTAAACAAAAAAAGAACATTCCCAACACATTTAGAATACCCACCCATACCCCAATCCCCCCTACCCCCCTCCCTGCTACCTTGCTGGCGGGTGAAACAACCACCCACCTCCCCAATTCGCAGAGTGCCTGTTGCCCTGAACTGTATAACTACTTAGGGGGCTGGTAGGTGCCAAACAGAGCGATGCCCCGCTCCCGACTTCCCGCACCCCCCAAAAAACCTTGTCTATTCTAGTTTAGTCCTGCCAGCCATGAGTCTGGCTACCTGCCATTGATAGGTCCCAGTGGGCATAGACTTGTGCATATAGTCTCGTCCTCCCCTCGATATAGGGGTAGCTCACTTCTTGTTTCTAGGCACAAGGTTTACAAGTCTCTTTACCTGTCCAAGCCAGATCTTACGCTCCCCGCATACCTCAGTCTGAAGTTTGCCGCTCGAGTTCAGCTGCACCCCCCTGCCGGTTGTTTACGAGGCCCTGCTGTCTCTCGCGTGGAGGAGTGCGGCCCACTGTACGCCAGCCCTCCAGCCACTCCCAGGCCTCCTCAGCTGTACCGAAGTACCACGTCTTCCCCTCAGCGACCACTCTCAGCTTCGCAGGGAACTGCATGGAGTATTTGATGTCTTTATTATGCAGCTCTCTTTTCACACCTTCGAAGGTGCACCGCTGTTGTTGGACCTGCAAGGTGAAGTCAGGAAAGAAGCGTATCACTGCATTTTCATGATGTAGGTCTCCTCGCGCTCGTGCTGTCTGCAGGATTGCGTCTCTGTCCCGATAGTTGAGGAGCCGCGCTATAATTGTTCTGGGTGGGGCTCCAGGTTTTGGTTTAGGGACGGGCGCCCTATGTGAATGTTCGATAGTGAAGTGCGCAGAGAGTCTCGGGGGCTTCAGGTGGTTGAGGATAAGATCCTCCAAGAACAAGTCGACACTTGGTCCTTCCATCCCCTCTGGAGCCCCGACCACACGAATGTTGTTCCTCCGTGCTCGTCCTTCCTGGTCTTCGAGCTTGGCCGCCATCAATTCTTGTTGTTTTGTGAGGGTCTAGACTCGTTCCTCAAGGCTTTTCGTGCTGGTCTGTAGGTGCGTCACATCTTTCTCTGTAGCTGCCACTTTGTCGGCCATCTTGTGTAGGTCGGCTCGCAGGAGGTTCACTTCCACTGTTACGGCATCCAATTTGGGTTCAATCGAGCCCTTGAGATCCGCAATTGCCGACATTATTTTGCCCAAGGATGGTTCTGGAATATTCTCCGACTGCTGCTCCTGGGCGGTAGCCGCCGGTTTAGGAACTGCGTATTTGTCCATTTTATTTGTTTGCATCCCAGGCTTTTACGCTTCATCTGAGGGTCTGATGTCGTCGCCGTTATTTCACTGGCAGGTATCCCAGCGCTGGGCACAGGAATGACTCCTGTCCCAGCCGACGCTCTCTCTCCGTAGGCCCTCGCCTTGACCACGTCCTAGCACTCAGAGGAGTCCAGATCCGATGTGCAGGTGTTTCCTTGTCGTCTCTCTGTAGTCTCTGCGCTGCTTCAGACACCTATCGTTTGTGGGGGCCCAGGGGTCCACAAGGGTATGTTCATCCACTCTCTATGGGGCACTGGTCACCCTTTTTCTAGCTGGGTATGAGCGTTCCAGGGCCGTAGGTGCACACTTCTAAGCCCACCACACTAGTTAAGCTTCCCTTGGGCTCTTCCTATTAAGTGCCAGCATTCCCACTACTCGGCCGGGCAATCCACATACCTCCTCTGTTGGGGAGAGCCGATCGGGGGATTATGGTAATCTGGTGATGGTCCGGGGGCGCAATCAATCTTCCAGCCCCCACTGGTGAAATGCGCTGGCACGTCCGGGACCTCAGCGTGGCCTATACACGCCGCTCCAGGCACCAGGGCGAACGGCCGGGCTAACGGTACCTCCGGCAGGCCCCGCAGCCGCAACCTCCAGATCGGGATTGCCACCTCACCGAGGCACAGCCGCACCTCAGGCCACCGATCAATACAGAGGCGTACCTCGCTCCGGAGCCGTATACTGAGGCCGGGTATGCGACCCCCGCTCCAGCCACGTCAGCATGCCTGCAGGCCCTTTCCAGGCCTCGGCCCCTCGACGGAGATGACGGATCGTCGGCAGCGTCTCCGGGCCCTCACTTCCGCCCCCGCTCGGCACCCGGGGGCCCCCAGCACCACTGTGTTTCAAACCGCTGACAGGATCGGATCAATTGACGGATTTACGGGGGGTTCTCGGAGTCGGTGAACGGAGCTCCGCTAAGGCACCGCCATCTTGTTCGGCTCCTTGGCCACACCCCTCCAGGGGGCATATTTACAACAGACTGGAGAAGCGTGGCGTTAAGCAAACATTGCTTCTCCATTCTGAAAACGCAGGGATGTGCCGTATTCACAAGAATGAGGCACACCCCTGCGTTTCCCCTAGCGCTGACTCTGAGTTCAGCTGCCTAGTGCCAACACAGGCACCCTTGCACCATAGTGCAAGGGTGTCTGCGTTGGGGGAAATGATTGTTCATGAGCAGGAAGGTCTCCCTTCGCTGCACATAAACAATCATTCATGGCGTTTTAAAACTTCTATGTGTGCTGCTTAATGCAGCACACATAGAAGTTGCAAAACGTCATTTTTTTTTTGATTGTTTATGTGCAGGAAGGATCACCTTCCTGCACATACACAATCAATGGCAATTTTCTGTTTCTATGTGTGCTGCACAAGGCAGCACACATGGAAACAGCAAAAAGGAGGAGAAATAAAGCATTTCTCCTCGTTGGGCCAGGGTAAGACCAGGTTTTCCCTTATCTTAATTTTAGCGCTGCCTCCTATTTACACCTCCCTTGTAAATAGGGGACAGCGTCAAAATCGATTGGGTGTTGCGGCGGAACGCCCACCGTAACACCCATTCCCCTCCCCTTTCACACTGTGTACAGCGTGAAAGGGGGCCTTAATTACAATGCAGTGTTAAGCCACATTAAGTGGCTTAACGCTGCCTTGTAAATAAGGCGAAGCCCCTATCGCCACCGCAACGTCACTGAAAGTGACGTTCCCATGGGGATAGGGGCTTGTAAATATGCCCCCAGTGTTGTATTCCGCTTTAGGGGTCCGTATATAGGTTTTCCTGAGTCATGTCCTTATATAGGCACAATTCGCATTGCCCTTATATAGGCATAGAAATTCCTGTCCTTATTTAGGCATTAACCGTGCACTCCAAATACAGGCATGGTCACCGACATCCGTCCACCCTAACGCTACAACGAGTTCTTAGAAACCAGACCCTCAAGCTTCGGGAGTTCCCCTAGCACAGGACTATTGATTTCTCCAAGAACTCATCTATTATGTATGAACCGTTATACCTTAAGGGTTCATTCCTGACGTCTTCCTCTGTCCGACTTCACGTCAATGCTAACATTCCACGACACCTACCAGGTATAAATATACCTTCCTTGCCCAAGCAAGTTAGAGGAGACCTCGACTTCAGAGGAGCCCGTATCCCGGCCTGACGCACTGAGAAGACGCTGTCATTCCTGCACGCAGACGAATCCAGCTTCCAGTGTTCTGACTCCCTTCGCGGGGTGTTAGAGTTTCAGACCCGGCAGGAGATTCCCACCTCTCTCATTCTCAAGGTATGGAGCTGACTAGAACCTAGAGGGACTCTTGGCATATTAGACTTAACACACTCTTAGTCTACCATACTAGAGAATACTCCACCTACTTCTATCTTTCCCTACACCTAGACTAGGTTAGGCACATTGGGGTAGAACTAGCTTAGAGACGCATTTAAAGAGTACTCGCATTTTTAGCTCATGTTATTTATGTACGTGAATATATGCTAAAAGATAATGCTAGCGCAGTATTATTTATTTCTACTGCTTACGCTGTACATTATTTATCTTGCATACTGTCTTGTGATCATAACAGCACATATCTCTTACACGAGAAACAAGACTGTTCAATAAAACCCTTTTTTGTAAAAAACGCCCGTCTTTCCTTTCTGTGTAACTCTGTAGAAACTAAGCATGCACGATTGAATGAGTGAAACTGTTATCTATTGTTTCCACGATTCTGAGACACGTTCCGCTTCTAAAGGGAAACAAAGTTGTCATGTTTTTCGGTTGCCAGAAACTACTCCCTTCTTGTTCTCAAGGAGTTTCTAGTGGCCTCTGAGCTAGCTGGCACAGGTAATTAAGTTTAATATAATCGATAGGGACATACCGACCTCAGTCCTATGTCAAACCTATAGGTTATATTATTCCAATGCGCAGAGCCTATTAGGGAAATAGGAACTACACTACACCAGGTGTTCCGATGAGGCGACGTTAATCCCCAAATCCCAGTGGGACCTGACGTGGCAGCAGTGAGTAGGTGCACTGCTTCCTCGTGAGTTCCCAAGGGGAAGAAAGAGAGAGAAAGAGAATACCGGTCTCCAAGCACGCGAAGTCTGCACGTCAGCACTGCCGGCCTCTGGCCAGCTTGTAGAGCCTTGACTCTGAACCCTAGGTCAGCATGTGCTGGAATTATGGTACTGCTCTTGGTCTGCAAAGAGAATACTGTAGGAAGGTGGAATCTGACTGCATGGTTGCCCCAACTTTTTTCCTGGTGTTTTGCTGGTTTTCGACTTAGTCTGACTGGGATCCTGCTATTCAGGACCCCAGTCTATCTGCTTACTCCCTAAATTGGTTGTTCATGTACTTTAGGTACACTCCAGATTGGGTTCTGGGTACCCCTATAAGTCCCTAGTATATGGTATACTATGTACCCAGGGCATAGGTACCCCAGAGGCCTCCCAGGGAATATATGACGTTACATCGCGGTGTTTACACCGCGATACCTTTACAACGCAGGCATTACAACGCAAGTCGTTACAACGACTTGCGTTGGAGGGCGCTGGACTTAGGAATAGTATGTTTTACTATTCCAACTCCAGCCTACGTTACAGTAGGGAAGGTGTTGGAATAGTAAATCATACTATTCCTTAGCTTAGAGCGCCATCCAGCGCAAGTCATTGTAATGACTTGCGTTGTAATACCCACGTTGTAAAGGTATTGCGGTGTAGACACCGCGATGTAACCGATGTTTCTCCTCCCAGGGGCTGCAGCATGTATTATGCCACCCCTGAGAGACCATTCAAAATGACACAACAGGTCTGCTACTGCAGCCTGTGTAAGGTGGTGTATGCACCCCTTACTTAGATATAGGTTCACTATATCTATCCTAATCACTGCACATATAAGCCTATCAGTCTCCCCTATGGCAGGCCTTATCAATCCTGAAGGCAGGGTGCTGGGTTTTATGTGAGAGGGTGCCCATGCATGAGCAGAGCCCCTCTGCAGCCTTCGGAACCACTATTCCGGGGTTGTTTGTGATGCAGCCAACCATATACTCTTAAGTGCATTATAACCTTGCGGTAAATGCTAACTTTAAAACGGCTGCAAGGAATTATGTCGTGTTTGGTGTCAAACACCTTGGAATCATACCTCCACACCAGTAACTGGTGTGGGTGGTATGATTCCTCCCTCCTAGAGGGAGAAATATGACAGCACCTTTACACCCGGTACCAGCTTCACAGAGCCCTGGCATCACAAAATGGATGCTGCCAGCCACAGACACGAGTCTGCACTCCTGCTGCTGGACGAAACTCCGGCAGGGGAGGCTGGACAATAGGTTTCCTGTCACAGGGAGGTGTGACCACCTCCCAGACAGGCTTTAGTGTATTGGGGCTGGGTGGGTGCACTCTCAGAGTGCTTTGATGTCTGCACTGGGGGCACATTTGGTGTCCTCGTGCATAGTCCAGCTCAAACCGGTTGCAGGGGCTATCAGCCCCTGCTCTGGCGCGAAACTGGACAAAGGACATGGGTGTAACCACCCCTCTGTCCTGACCCTCCCATAGGTGGGTCCCCAGAGTTTGTCCCACCCCTTCCTTGGGTATAAAGTAGGAACCCCTGGCTACAGGACTTTAGATATTACCTGGACTAAACTCTGCTACAGAAACCAAGTAACCTTCGACGATCTAAGCTTTGCTGGACGACTGAAGAATCTCCCTTGGAGTAAAGGAGTTACTCCCCTGCTGAGCAGGCACCTAAACGCATCTGACCAGTTTGCATCTATGAAGCTCCCGAAGGACTCCGAAGATTTCTGCAATACAGGAGGTGGGTTCCCGAGGTCTCCGAGGTTGATCTGCGCTCTCAGCAATTCTGAGGCCCGTATCCCTCGGGGGGACAGTGAAACCCGTACCCCTGGGCACCATGTACATTTGCAGCAGCATATGCTTTTCGGCGATCCCTGAAGCTGTGCTTTGGGCTACTTGTAGTCTTGACCGCGAGCAGTAATTCCTCCGAAGATTTCCGGCCTACACTCCACAAGTGTTCCGTGGGCTGGCACTTTGTGATTCCTCTCAAGGTCCCTTCGCGATCCCTGGTCCGTTGGCCTGTTGGTCCCTGAGAAGGCAACTTTAACTTTCAGTGTGCTTACCTGGTTGCTCCAGACGTGCCCTGACTCTCCATTGCTTGGTGAGTCCCCAGGACCTTGCTGGTCCTCACAGAAGCATCTTTCCTCTGACCGCATGGGTTGCAGTTGCCAAGGCTTGTTGGTGTTCAATCCGGACACTGACCCCCCCAGCACTCGACATCCTTCGTGGGACAGCTCGAATCCGGTCTGTGATCATCGCAGACATCTCCTGGTCCCCGTGGCTGCAGAGTCAAGCTTCACCTGTTCGCACCTGAATCACCCGACATCGGTGGGCATTCGATTGCTCCGCTCCTGGTCACGTGAAGTGACCCAGACTTTGTCCCCTCTGCTTTCAGGTTCTTCACATCTCCGATCCAGGCTTGGATCACACCAGACACTTTTCTTCTCCACGGCAGCAGTACTTTCTCGCATCACGCCATTGAAAACGACGAGGGTTTCCGACACCACTTGACCCCTATGCACCCGGCTCCTCTGGGATAGGTAACACGGGTACCTCGGTACTCTCAAGGGTGCTGGCCTTGGAGCCTTCTATGTTTAGCTGGGTTTGCTTGAAGTCCTCTCCTAAGTGTCCTTAATCTTTAAAATTCCAACCGCGACTTTCCCATTGAGTTGTACGGAGCTCGCATCTGTGTTCCCACACGGCACCCGTCCTCCGTGGGTCCCCTGTGTCACTACCTTGGGTGGTTCCTTGGGGTCCCAGCGATTCTACATGCTCTAGGCACTGTGTCTAGTCAAGTCGTGGTTCTTATACCACTTTCTTAGTATATGGTTCGGTCTCCCCCTGGAGCCCGCTGTGTATTGTGCTATTTACTGTTGTTCTAGTGATTTAATATTGTGTGTATTGTTCTCTAATCTCATAAAAAGATTAGTAGAGAGTGTTTAGTAATAAATACATATATTTTATATACACCTGGTGTGGTCCTCCTTTCATTTGGTCATTCAGGAGGTTATATACTGGTAAAACAAGCTGCTTTACATTCCTTCGAGACTTAGCCTGAAGGCTGCTCTCCACAGCTACCACTAGGATAGCTTTCTATAAAGGTTCTCTTTAACCTAATCATCAATAAGGGTCGTTTGGACTGGTGCAAGGTGCCCACTTTAATTAGTGGACAGCATATACCAGGCCAACTTCTCACATTGGTGTGCAGCGGTTGGGATTCAAGCTTGCTATTGTTTTACCAGATAATCTCATTGAGTGACTAACTGAAAACCACTAAAGGTACTTAGGAACATATAAATCAAGACTAGAATAAAGTAAGTTCTACTGAACTTAGAGTTGGGTAAGTCAAGGGCCTAGCACACCCTTTCTCCAACTCCAGAGAGTTCAGTTCCCACTAGAGTAGGTAGGTGCATACACCACACCACACTAGCATGTCTTCTAAGCCTGAAGTCAGTGGCTCCTTGCCAACTAGGTACGACCATCTCTCATTCCAGGAATTGAGAGCCATGTGTACCTCCAGGAAACTGAAGTCAGGGAAAAATCCAAACACCCAACTTCTCATAGAGACTTTGCTTTTAGATGACCTCAGAAAGACTCCAGGGTCTGATGAGGTAGGAAAAGGGGGTGGGACAGCAGAAGAGGAAAGGACAGGAAGTGAGAACTTCAATGACCTGGACTCTGATGCTGGCCAGGAGGATCAAAATGATTCTAACCTGGACAATCCAAATCTTCCTGAAGGTGAGGAAGGAGGCCACAATGGTCCTCTCTTTACCCCACCTGGAAGGGTTAACAGTTTACCAAGAAGATCAAGATCTCCTTCTCTGGAATCTAATCATTCTGGTACATCTGTAGGGAGCTCTGCTTCTCATAAAAGGGAGTCCTCTTATGAGAAGAAGTGCCAACTGCTTGAGTTTTAGAGAGCTAAGCTCAGAATCAAGAGAGAGCAATTGACCTTAGATAGGGAATCCCTGGAGCTTCAGAGAGCTTCTCAGAAGGTTGGGGCTAGAGCCCCATGGTGGCAGCAACAGTGTCCCTAGGAGTAGAGAAGATACTCATCACCTTAGGAACCTGAACAAGATTGTCCCTCCCTACCAGAGTGGGGATGACATCCACAAATGGATAACTGCACTGGAGAGGGCCTGTAAGGTACAGAGGGTCCCCCAGGAGCAGTGGGCAGCAATCTTGTGGCTCTCCTTTGCAGACAAAGGTAGAGACAAGCTCCTCACTGTAAGAGAAGAGGATGCTGATAATTACAAAGTCCTGAAGAGTGCTCTGATTGATGGGTTTGGCTTAACCACTGAACAATACAGGTTAAAGTTCAGAGACACCCAAAAAGGCACAGACTCAGGACTGGGTTGACTTTGTAGATTGTGCTACTAAGGCTCTGGAAGGTTGTATACATGGCAGCAAGGTGCATGACTTTTTAGGATTGTACAATTTGATTATGAGGGAGCAGATCCTTAATAATTGTCAAAACCAGCTTTTACACCAGTACCTGGTGGACTCTGATCTGACCTCTCCCCAAGAATTGGGAAAGAAGGCAGACAAATGGGTCAGAACCAGAGTAAAGCCACAGAATCAGGGTGGTGACCAGAAGAAAGATTCTTGCAAAAACCAAGAGAAAGGTGGGGATAAATCACAAGATAAATCCACTACAGGGCCCCAAAAGTCCTCTTCTGGGGGTGGGTCCCAAACTCCTTACTCCCCTGAAAAGAAACCTTATTGCCATATATGTAAGAAGCCTGGCCACTGGAAAAATGACCCCAGTTGCCCTAAGGCCAGCAATAAGGAAAATGTTCCTCCCAGCAATACTACCACTCCTCCTGGTACTACAAGTAGTAATCCCCCAGGTGGTAGTAATGCTCCCAAAAAGTTAGGTGCGTTGGTATGGGGAACTGAGGTGGACCCCAGCTTATCAAGGTCCGCCTCCCAGGCCTCCTTAGTCTGTGATGGTGGCATGGGATTTGCCACTTTTACTGTCAGTCCTAATTCTTTGGGCAAGTACAGACAGGAGCCACTGATCAATGGTCAGAAAGCTGTGGCCTTCAGAGACACAGGGGCTAGTGTCACCATGGTGACAGGGAAACTAGTCCCCCCTCAACAGCTTTTACCTGAGTTCAAGTACCAGGTGACCAACATTGATGGTATTAAAACAGATCATCCCATGGCCATAGTAAATCTCAGCTTGGGAGGGTCACTGGCCCAAAGAGAGTGGCAGTGTCCCCAAACTTGCCTGTATATTGCCTGTTGGGCAATGATCTGGAAATTTGAGCCTGGGCTGAAGATGAATACTAGGCCCATTTAAGAATGTTAGGCCTCCCTGAGAAAGTTGGTGGGGCTCTTAGGGCCTCAGCCCCATCCCAGGGAAATTTTGGAGAGGTGGAGCCTGAAAGAATGGCCCACTCTACTCCACAAGAGAGCAGAAGGGTGGAAGAAAAGTCTTCTACCCCCCAGACTATAGGTATGGGTCAGCTTCCTCAGGGATCTGATCCTACCCCTAGTGAAGGAACTGCCCCAGAGGTGGTCAGGCCTGGCCTGGCAACACCCCTGATGGCAGGGGACCCTTCCAAGGTGGTACCCTTCTGGAGCAGGTATCCTGCCCCTCTCTACCCTACCTCACTCAGCCTAGGGCTGCAGAGGTCAGGGAGGTCAGTGGACCTCTTAGGGCCCATTGTCCAGAGGAACCCCCTCATCAACAGATTTGGGGCACCCAGTCTAGTAGCCCTAGCCAGGTGAAAATTCCTCAACCCACTGAGGGATCCCTCTTACCATTGGATAGGGACCTCCCCCAGATGGATTCTGTTGGGCCAAGGCAAACCTGGGACCAAGTGGTTCCAAACCTACCATGTCCCTCCAGTGTTCCAACCAGAGGGACCCAACCCCCAGCTGTAGGCAGCCAGAGGTTGACCCTTAGGGCCAGATACAACTCAGTCATGGAAAGAAAGGCCTCCATGGTGACCAGTGATCTGAGGAAGCTGAGGCCAACCTTATTAGGGCCTCACTTCTCTACTCAGCCACCCCACCAGCCTTTACTTTGCCAAAACACCCCACAGGTAGAAATCCCAACTTTTGGAGACCATCCCATACCCTTAGGGGTAGGGACTGCTTAGTGGACCATAAGACAGGGGGTATCCATGCTAGTGCAGGATCTTCCTTATATGGCCACTTAGTCAATAAAGGCTCAACTGGACAAGGTTAGCCTTATCTCCTTTCGTTTGGGAGGGGTTATGTAGGAAGGTGGAATCTGACTGCATGGTTGCCCCCACATTTTTCCTGGTGTTTTGCTGATTTTCGACTTAGTCTGACTGGGATCCTACTATTCAGGACCCCAGTCTATCTGCTTACTCCCTAAATTGGTTGTTCATGTACTTTAGGTACACTCCAGATTGGATTCTGGGGTACCCCTATAAGTCCCTAGTATATGGTATACTATGTACCCAGGGCATAGGTACCCCAGAGGCCTCCCAGGGGCTGCAGCATGTATTATGCCACCCCTGAGAGACCATTCAAAATGACACAACAGGTCTGCTACTGCAGCCTGTGTAAGGTGGTGCATGCACCCCTTACTTAGATATAGGTTCACTATATCTATCCTAATCACTGCACATATAAGCCTATCAGTCACCCCTATGGCAGGCCTTATCAATCCTGAAGGCAGGGTGCTGGGTTTTATGTGAGAGGGTGCCCATGCATGAGCAGAGCCCCTCTGCAGCCTTCGGAACCACTATTCCGGGTTGTTTGTGATGCAGCCAACCATATACTCTTAAGTGCATTATAACCTCGCGGTAAATGCTAACTTTAAAACGGCTGCAAGGAATTATGTCATGTTTGGTGTCAAACACCTTGGAATCATACCTCCACACCAGTAACTGGTGTGGGAGGTATGATTCCTCCCTCCTAGAGGGAGAAATATGACAGCACCGGTACACCCGGTACCAGCTTCACAGAGCCCTGGCATCACAAAATGGATGCTGCCAGCCACAGACACGAGTCTGCCCTCCTGCTGCTGGACGAAACTCCAGCAGGGGAGGCTGGACAATAGGTTTCCTGTCACAGGGAGGTGTGACCGCCTCCCAGACAGGCTTTAGTGTATTGGGGCTGGGTGGGTGCACTCTCAGAGTGCTTTGATGTCTGCACTGGTTGCACATTTGGTGTCCTCGTGCAAAGTCCAGCTCACACCGGTTGCAGGGGCTATCAGCCCCTGCTCTGGTGCAAAACTGGACAAAAGACATGGGTATAGCCACCCCTCTGTCCTGACCCTCCCATAGGTGGGTCCCCAGAGTTTGTCCCACCCCTTCCTTGGGTATAAAGTAGGAACCCCTGGCTACAGGACTTCAGATAATACCTGGACTAAACACTGCTACAGAAACCAAGTAACCTTCGATGATCTACGCTTTGCTGGACGACTGAAGAATCTCCCTTGGAGTAAAGGAGTTACTCCCCTGCTGAGCAGGCACCTAAACGCATCTGACCAGTTTGCATCTACGAAGCTCCCGAAGGACTCCGAAGATTTCTGCAATACAGGAGGTGGGTTCCCGAGGTCTCCGAGGTTGATCTGCGCTCTCAGCAATTCTGAGGCCCGTATCCCTCGTGGGAACCGTAAAACCTGTACCCCTGGGCACCGGGTACATTTGCAGCAGCATATGCTTTTCGGCAATCCCTAAAGCTGTGCTTTGGGCTACTTGTAGTCCTGACCCCGAGCAGTAATTCCACTGAAGATTTCCGGCCTACACTCCACGAGTGTTTGGTGGGCTGGCACTTTGTGATTCCTCTCGAGGTCCCTTCGCGATCCCTGGTCCGTTGGCCTGTGGGTCCCTAAGAAGGCAACTTTAACTTTCAGTGGGCTTCCCTGGTTGCTCCAGACGTGCCCTGACTCTCCATTGCTTGGTAAGTCCCCAGGACCTTGCTGGTCCTCACAGGAGCATCTTTCCTCTGACCGCGTGGGTTGCAGTTGCCAAGGCTTGTTGGTGTTCAATCTGGACACTGACCCCCCCAGCACTCAACAGCCTTTGTGGGAAAGCTTGAATCCGGACTGTGGTCATCGCCGACATCTCCTGGTCCCCGTGGCTGCAGAGTCAAGCTTCACCTCTTCGCACCTGCAGCACCCGACATCGGTGGGCATTCGATTGCTCCGCTCCTGGTCACGTGAAGTGACCCAGACTTTGTCCCCTCTGCTTTCAAGTTCTTCACATCTCCGATCCAGGCTTGGATCACACCAGACACTTTTCTTCTCCATGGCAGCAGTACTTTCTCGCATCACGCCATTGAAAACGACGAGGGTTTCCGACACCACTTGACCCCTATGCACCCGGCTCCTCTGGGATAGGTAACACGGGTACCTCGGTACTCTCAAGGGTGCTGGCCTTAGAACCTTCTATGTTTAGCTGGGTTTGCTTGAAGTCCTCTCCTAAGTGTCCTTAATCTTTAAAATTCCAACCGCGACTTTCCCATAGAGTTGTACGGAGCTCGCATCTGTGTTCCCACACTGCACCCGCTCCTCCGTGGGTCCCCTGTGTCACTACCTTGGGTGGTTCCTTGGGGTCCCAGTGATTCTACGTGCTCTAGGCACTGTGTCTAGTCAAGTCGTGGTTCTTATACCACTTTCTTAGTATATGGTTCGGTCTCCCCCTGGAGCCCGCTGTGTATTGTGCTATTTACTGTCGTTCTAGTGATTTAATATTGTGTGTATTGTTCTCTAATCTCATAAAGAGATTAGTAGAGAGTGTTTAGTAATAAATACATATATTTTATATACACCTGGTGTGGTCCTCCTTTCATTTGGTCATTCAGGAGGTTATATACTGGTAAAACAAGCTGCTTTACATTCCTTCAAGACTTAGCCTGAAGGCTGCTCTCCACAGCTACCACTAGGATAGCTTTCTATAAAAGTTGTCTTTAACCTAATCATCAATAATGGTCGTTTGGACTGGTGCAAGGTGCCCACTTTAATTAGTGGACAACATATACCAGGCCAACTTCTCACAAATACCAAATTAGCTCTCTTGTGTGGTGTAAATGACTAAACATCAATGAGTAGACATGATTCTGTGACACACATCACTATTACGTGTTGACACTCCAACTCTCTCCCATAAGAGGTTATTTTCTGACAGCTGAGAGCTCCCAGCAATTATGTATCCATAACACAGTTTCAAGGTACGAAGAACAATGAAGCCCTCTTGTTTCTGGAGGGAGGAACTGGTCAGGACTCAGGCAAGCGATAGCCACTGGATGGAGAAACTCAGCAGGAGTCTGGTCAGGGAAAGCTGCTGGATGACGGAACTCGTCAGGAGTCAGGTCAGTGAAAGCCGCTGGAGGGAGGAACTCGGCAGGAGTCAGGTAAGCGAAAGCCACAGGAGGCAGGAACTCAGTAGGAGTCAGTTAAGCCAAAGCCGCTGGAGGGAGGAACTCGTCAGGAGTCAGGTCAGCGAAAGCCGCTGGATGAAGGAACTCGTCAGGAGTCAGGTCAGTGAAAGCCGCTGGAGGGAGAAACTCGGCAGGAGTCAGGTAAGCGAAAGCTGCAGGAGGCAGGAACTCGATAGGAGTCAATTAAGCCAAAGCCGCTGGAGGGAGGAACTCGGCAGGAGTCAGTTAAGCGAAAGCCGCTGGATGGAGGAACTCGGCAGGAGTCAGGTCAGCGAAAACCGCTGGATGGAGGAACTCATCAGGAGTCAGGTAAGCGAAAGTCGCTGGATGGAGGAACTCGCTAGGAGTCAGGTAAGAGAAAGTCGCTGGATGGAAAAACTCATTAGGAGTCAGTTAAGCGAAAGCTGCTGGATAGAGGAACTCGCCAGGAGTCAGGTAAGCGAAAGCCGCTGGATAGAGGAACTTAGCAGGAGTCAGGCAAGCGAAATCCGCTGGATGGAGGAACTCGCCAGGAGTCAGATAAGCAAAGCCGCTGGATGGAGGAACTCGGCACGAGTCAGGTCAGCAAAAGCTGCTGGATGGAGGAACTCAGCAGGAGTCAGGTCAGAGAAAGCTGCTGGATGGAGTAACTCATCAGGAGTCAGGTAAGCCAAAGCCGCTGGATGGAGGAGCTCGGCAGGAGTCAGGTAAGCCAAAGCCGATGGAGGGAGGAACTCGGCAGGAGTCCGGCAAGCCGAAGTCACTGGAGGGAGGAACTGGGCAGGAGTCAGGTAAGCGAAAGCCGCTGGATGGAGGAACTCGTCAGGAGTCAGGTAAGCGAAAGCCACTGCATTGAGGAACTCGTCAGGATTCAGGTAAGCGAAAGCCACTGCATTGAGGAACTCGTCAGGATTCAGGGAGGAACTGGGCAGGAGTCAGGTAAGCGAAAGCCGCTGGATGGAGGAACTCGTCAGGAGTCAGGTAAGCGAAATCCGCTGGAGGGAGGAACTCGGCAGGAGTCAGGTAAGCGAAAGCCGCAGGAGGGAGGAACTCGGCAGGAGTCAGGTAAGCCAAAGCCGCTGGATGGAGGAACTCGCCAGGAGTCAGGTAAGCGAAAGCCGCAGGATGGAGGAACTTGGCAGGCGTCAGGTAAGTGAAAGCCGCAGGAGGGAGGAACTCGGCAGGAGTCAGGTAATCCAAAGCCGCTGGAGGGAGGAACTCAGCAGGTTTCAGTTAAACGAAAGCCGCTAGATGGAGGAACTCAGCAGGAGTCAGGTCAGCGAAAGCCGCTGGATGGAGGAACTCATCAGGAGTCAGGTAAGCGAAAGCCGCTGGATGGAGGACCTCGCCAGGAGTCAGGTAAGAGAAAGCCGCTGGATGGAGGAACTCGGCAGGAGTCAGACAAGCAAAAGTCTCTGGTTGGAGGAACTCAGCAGGAGTCAGGTAAGTGAAAGCCGCTGGAAGGAGGAACTCGCCAGGAGTCAGTTAAGCAAAAGCCGCTGGATAGATGAACTTAGCAGGAGTCAGTCAAGCGAAAGCCGCTGGATGGAGTAACTCGCCAGGAGTCAGGTAAGCCAAAGCCACTGGATGGAGGAGCTCGGCAGGAGTCAGGTAAGCCAAAGCCACTGGAGGGAGGAACTCGGCAGGAGTCAGGTAAGCCAAAGCCGCTGGAGGGAGGAACTTGGCAGGAGTCGGGTAAGCCAAAGCCGCTGGAGGAAGGAACTCGGCAGGAGTCAGGTAAGCCAATGCCACTGGATTGAGGAACTCGTCAGAAGTCAGGTAAGCCAAAGCCGCTGGATGGAGGAACTCGTCAGGAATCAGGTAAGCGAAAGCCGCTGGATGGAGGAACTCATAAGGAGTCAGATAAGCCAAAGCTGCTGGATGGAGGAACTTGGCAGGAGTCAGGTAAGCGAAAGGCGCTGGAGGGAGGAACTCGGCAGGAGTCAGGTCAGCGAAAGCCGTTGGTTGGAGGAATCGCCAGGAGACAAGGGACCGGCCGCTGGATGTAGGGACTTGGCAGGAGTCAGGTAAGCGAAAGCCACTGGAGGGAGGAACTCGGCAGGAGTCAGGTAAGCGAAAGCCACTGGAATGAGGATCTCTGCAGGAGTCAGGTCAGCGAAAGCCGCTGGATGGAGGAACTCAGCAGGAGTCAGGTAAGCGAACGCCGCTTGATGGAAGAACTCAGCAGGAGTCAGGCAAGTCAAAGCCGCTGGATGGAGGAACTCGACAGGAGTCAGGTAAGCCAAACCCGCTGGAGGGAGGAACTCAGCAGGAGTCAGGTAAGCAAAAGCCGCTGGATAGAGGAACTCGGCAGTAGTCAGGTAAGTAAAAGCCGCTGGAGGGAGGAACTCGTCAGGGGTCAGGTAAGCGAAAGCCGCTGGAGCGAGGAACTCGTCAGGTAAGCGAAAGTCACTGGAGGGAGGAACTCACCAGGAGTCAGGTATGCGACAGCCACTAGATGGAGGAACTCGGCAGGAGTCAGTTAAGCGAAAGCCGCTGGAGGGAGGAACTCGGCAGGAGTTAAGTCAGCGAAAGCCGCTGAGGGAGGAACTCGGCAAAGAGTCAGGTAAGCCAATGCGGCTGGAGGAAGGATCTCGGCAGGAGTCAAGTAAGCCAAAGCCGCAGGAGGGAGGAACTCGGTAGGAGTCAGGTCAGCCAAAGGCGCTGGATGGAGGAACTCGGCAGGATTCAGGTCAGCCAAAGCCACTGGATGGATGAACTCAGCAGGAGTCAAGCCACCCAAATCCGCTGGATGGAGGAACTCGGCAGGAGTCAGGTAAGCCAAAGCCGCTGGATGCAGGAACTCGGCAGGAGTCATGGAGGTGAGGGCAGAATCCAACGAAGCCAATCGGTGACTGAAAGCACCACGCGGCTTAAATAGGCACAGAAGTTACATTAAACACGTGTCTTGCTGTCAGTTGAGCCGCACGTTGGGGGAAATAAGCAATTACCAAACCAAATGAAGTGGCACATGTTATTCAAAGGATTTTAGGTTCTTTACATGGTGGCACGTTGGAACACTTAGCATAATGAGGTGCAGCAACTTACCTACAGTGACAGCTGGAATGCTGTACATTTCTCATATTGACGGTTGACACATCGAGGAGAGGAGGAGTACAGACATAGGTGTAACAGCGGAGACTGCATCGTTGATCACGCTGGACCAAATGCGGTCTTCCGCCCTCACCCTCCTATGGGGCACTGATTCCCAAGTTTAGGGTGCTAAGTATAAAGGCCATTTCTTAGTGGGTTGTGATCACGTCACCCCACACAGTGGATGTCCTCTCACCATAATTGTGGTAAGAGCGGAGCCCTCCAGATTACTATTTAGGTCCTGATGAATGCCGCGGACCCTCTTGGGCCTCTTGGCAGAAACATGTTGACCATATTGGTGTCGGTAAAGGGACAATAACATCCCCAGTTCACCGATCACTTTACATTTTTAATACCATACAGATGCCGGTAGATATTAAATTAATTTGACTTCTGGAATGGGTTTTAAATTCACTTTTCTTTATAAGGGCCCCCACTTAGTTTAGAAGTGCATCCCTGTCGTCAGGTGTATGCCCGCCCTCTATCAAACCAAGTTTTTAGAGGGCGAGGACTGGTCTATGATGAAGCATGACACCAGGTGGTGTGTGAGACCAGTCCTTCACTTTTTGTGAGACACCTTCACTCACTTATTTAGATACATTGCACATAGACTAGCATACTGGGAGTAGCTCTTTTGTGGTTATACGTTGGAACACTTAGCATAATGAGGTGCAGCAACTTACCTACAGTGACAGCTGGAATGCTGTACATTTCTCATATTGACGGTTGGCACGAGGTCCACACGTTGTTCAGTCAGTTATGTATAAACAAGCATTGGCTGCTTCCACATTTGTCCTATCAATACTGAATGACAGAATAATGCACAATAAGGACTAGCAAATGCAACCAATGATGAGTCATATGCATAATAAGCACTGCAACCAAGGAGTCCCATGAGTTAGCTTATGTTTGTGTCATGTTAACATCATAGTTGTTGCAAAGTAAACACAGTACCAGCCTACATCAGGTTACATCGGGGTTAGTGTCGTTGAGCGGTGGCAAGTGTGATGTTACCCATGACAACTTACTATTTGATCCCTGAATCCTGCTTCCTTGGAATAAACAGAGAAGTGAGATTATTACTCTGGGACGGATCAGCCACCCGGATAGCACTGAAGCACCCTATATTGATCCGTATAGAATGAAGGGATAGCCCCACCTCACATGCGGGTTATTGGGCCACCCAGCTACAAGTTATTATTGACTAGACCCATGCCCCAGCCAGCGACATGGTGGTCCGCTTGGACAGGCGCACCATGGTGGACCCTACATGGGAGTATTACTTCCACAACAGAAACGACAAGAAGATCCTACTTATCCCAACTCGGGGGGCGCTGACAGCCTGGGACAAGATGCATGCATTGGAAAGGGAGGGTTAAAAAAGACACACCGTTGTGGGTGGGGGCAACGCTTCAAGAGGTGCCAAGATTGCAGGGTTTTGCCAGATGGGACTTACTCAGAATCACTAAAATACGATACATCATAGAAGATGGGGCGATCAAAACATTTGACAGCCAACAAGTCGAATATGACCTCTCACACGCAATTCTTCAAATACACACAACTTAGACATGCCCTTCTCGCCGAAGGAATCGACGGGGCAGACTTGCCCAACTGGGTTCCCCTGGATAACCTCTTGCTGCAACACCCACTGGGTAGAGAGGTGGTCTCCACACTCTATAAAGCCATCATACATAATATCCCGGACAACCTGGGGTGCTTGCGGCAGTGCTGGGAGCGAGAACTGTGGGAGACGGAGGACGTAGATTGGGAGGCAGACCTGGTGCATTCCCGGGCGGTGGCAATACGGGCGTCTGTCTGATCCACATGAAGATCCTGCACAGGGTGTATGTGGACTGGTTCAAGATGCATCAAATGGGGAAGCTACCCCTCCTGGTTGTCTTAGATACAGCGACACCGAGGGCTCGTTCTATCATACTTTCTGGGGGTGCCGATGGATCCAGGGGTACTGGGGCATGATCCTTCGGGAACTCAGCGCAGTACTCAAGAAAGAGATACCACATAATCCCCAATTCATATTTTTGGGTGTCCCCAGGGATATTGACATGCTGAGGAAAAATCTGATATTTTGCACACTCTGCCTGATAGTGGCAAAGAGAGATATTGTCCAGAGATGGGGGTCACACACACAGTTAACGAGAACTCAGTGGATTGCTGGCATGGATGTCTGTATGGGGGTGGAGAAAGTCATATAAGAAGCTAGGGGTTGCCCAAGAAAGTCTAACCAGACCTGGGGAATGTGGCGGGAATACCATGGCCTTTCACTGCATGACCAACAAGCTCAAAGCACGGAGACTGTGCAACGGAGCCTTAATTCTAACCACCATTTGTCATCTGATTGGAACTGCTGGGACACCACAGGGGCGGAGGGATCTAGCTTATGTTCCCCAGATTGGGGGGGCCCAATGGGGTCGACTAGGGAACTCCGAGGGCTTGAGCTGGTTCCCCAGGCCCGATGCCCAGTATATGTACCAGTAATGCATCATATCCTGATAGTCTTGTGAGCGTCATGTTGTGGACTCACACTGTTTGCTACAAGAGCAAAAATGTGAAAAAAATATATTTAAAAAAAAAATCATTGCTGTTACTCATTTATTTGATTTGCTCAACAAGCATTGGAAAAGTCAAAAGGCGTGGCTTGTTTTTTGGTGTATGCCTGTTGTTGTGTTGTATGTCTGGATGCCTAACATACACCTCACAGAAAGACACTCAAACACTGGGGAGGGGACATGCTTTGTAAAGCACAGGGTTTTAGTTTTCATGTTTTAAGCCACACCATTAATTACGTAGACTAAGCCTCTTTGAAGGGATTCCCAGTTACACTTATTTGCCAATGCCTCTTTCAGAGACTCCCCACCTTCATCCCACCTGAAGCACTGGACGCCTCACTATAGAGAATCAATTTATGACATATGCATGTCTAATATGTAGTTATTTCAATGCATTGCTTTTGAATTTAGATTAAAAATCAGGGCCATGAGCGAAATCTTCACGACTTATTAAGGCAATTTACTTACCTAATTTGATCACAATATTCCTGTAAATACACCAAAGTGTGCATGACAAAAATAAATTCATTCTCATTGTTACACAGACCCTGAAGGCAGCTCACATGGATGGTGTCTGCACTCATTCAATGTCCCTGGTAGACCCTGAGAATGGTATAATCAGCAAGAAACCAAAAACTGTCTTGCTTTACAGTCCCACTTTTTACAGGGCTGGTTCTCCTTATTCTATGGTTTCCTGATATGAACCTTCCATGGAATAAAGTGTTGATGTGTTTCGGCTCACACCAATCAGGCCTCTTCAGGACATTATACAAGATGTGGAATATTCAAAGACCTAAAAAAACATACATATAGAAACCACACAATGTGTCACATAAAAATCTTTTTTTGATATATCTGTTTACAATATAGTCCTGTTTGTCTCTAATCAGTAATTGGAACACCCTAAATTAGTATTACAATATGACCCCTCATTTGTGTGCAAGGTAATCATCCCCGGTTGGTTTTAATTATTGAAAATATATTGTTATTTGATGGAGACAATTATTTGTTTCTGATTGTGCACACTTCTGAGCGTTATTGACGTACAAAGTCACATTGCCAATATTGTGTGTGGCATAGTTCTCACGAAATACCATTTGTCTTTCGATTGCCATGGACACAATAACCAGCGGCGCAGGCGCCTTTAAAAATCTGCTTCCATTTCAGCAATGAATCAACATTGTAGATTTATCTGGGCAAAGCAGCTATAAAGAAATGTTCTACCGACCTAAGTGCTGGTGGCCAAGTCCTTGTGTTAGACAAGTTTGCAGCGCATTGTTAATACCAAGAAATCCAGGAAACGTGTTGTGGATAGATCGTCTAGTCTGTTTGCTTATAGTAATGAAGCTGGAGGTCAATTATTCCATCCAACTAGGAAACAACATTGCTCAATGTGCAAATGCTTTCTAGTAAAATTGCACCGTGTGTTATCAGTCTGGGCGCCGGAGAGATCCTTCAGTCAAATCAAAGACGCATGCGCCCCCTGGGCTGGTATCGACGTTGTGATGTTACTATAGGTTGTAGAGCGCACTTACACCGGACGGCCTCTCGGCGCTAGGTAACTGTTCCAGCACGGCCCAGGAAGCGTATTAATAGGCTTGTTACAGAGCCAAGTCTTCAGCATCTGTCTGAACCTCCCATCGTTTGAGGTGGTCCCGAGTTCCAGACACGAGGAGCAGTGACCGAGAGCCTGACCCCACCTGTCCTATTCCTCTTAGATTGGAGAATCGCTGCAAAGTGTAAATGGGTGGATCTAAGAGGGCGCGGTAGCAATTTAAAATACACATACGAATCCAAGGAGCGCAGTCAGGGTTCTGAGATGGAATAGAATGAAAATAGTGAAGAGGGCCGACTGGGCTGCATGGGGGCGCGAGTGTCCTGGAAGCGACGAGGCAAGGACCCCTCTCAGGCCTCAAGGGTGGTGCTTGGACACTTGGGTCCCATGGCTTCAGCAGCTCGTCAGCTCTTGAATGATGCGCTCCCCCTGCAGCATCGGCTTTTCTCTATCTGAATCCGCTGGTGCATATGAGAAGTATGGGACATAGGATCTGCATGGCAGTGATTTTATCTTTAGTTGTCGGGTCCTGATAAGTCAAGACTTGTTCACTTTCACCAGGTTCAAGTCAGGTCTTCAAAGCCCCCGGCACTGCACTGCCGGCTCCCCTAAGGCTCCATCTGGGCTGTCGTCCATCTGTCTCTGCAGTGGGACAGTGGGACAGTGGGTCATGGCGCCCTGTTTGTGGTGGTTCCATCTCTACTCTGAGAATAGCAGCGCAAACAGGCACACTCTACTGACAGTGCAAACGCATCCCAGCCATTAGTTCTTATAGCGCTTCTAGTTGTGTCATTCTGAAGCGCTTGAAACAGTGAATGCTCGAATACATTGAAGCACATGATTAACACAGTTGCTGGAATCGCAGTTGCATGTGTGATCTTAGAGCTGGGACATACATGTTAGCATGTTATAAATCATGAGATGGCTCGCTTCCGCTCTTTCTGTCAATAGCTTCTCTCAGAGCCGGCGGTAGCCAAGTCACAGTGTTATACCAAAGACATCATGTTGTCGGTATAGACTCTTCTATCATTGGGGTGTGACACCGAGGTGCTCATAAGACAAGCCCCATTCACCTTGGAGTGCCAGGATCCTTGATAAGGTTTGGCTACAGTGCTTCCCCATCACAGAGATGTATTGTGCTCCGGGGACCAGCAGGGAGATGAACGTGGCTTCAAAGTCACTAACACCTTTTTACAGCTCATCCTGTGCACAAGGGGATCAGCTCCAAACACAGCAGCATGAAGGGCATTTACAAACATCCATCCATCGGGGCACACATGCACACTCTCACACAAGACCCTTATATGTGTACACACATCCATACTCACACCACAGGCACATATACACAAAGTGACCTTTAATCCGCCCATACACACAATCTAAGACCAACCATCCTCCCACAATTACCCATCAAACCACAGGCATTTTCCTTTCACATGCGTTCTCCATCGACCATCTGCATTCATCTTCTCATCCATCTATCCACAGGAATTCAGCATTCATTAAAACATAAATGCATGACCCTCTCTGTCTCTGACTCACCCAGTTGTCCGCCAATTGACACCACCATCCACTTTTCCATCCATTTACTCATGTATCAGTACCGCCATTTACCCCTCCATACATAAATGACGTAACATAAGTATTTGTAAGCACACGTTCACCCCTTGGGGTATCTTGGTGCTGCAATAATAGATGTTTATACTCAACCATCCCTACTTAACCATTTAACTTACTGAACCATCCATGTAATTACCAATCCTCACATACACATCACTAGGCAAAGGTGTTAGCACTGCTGCTGCGGACTGTGCTGTACCTGGTACCTGAGAGAGGAGGCTGACTGACCCTTCCTGGGTTTTACTGCTCTGTCAGAGTAGGATGCTTGTACTTCTGCTGAAGTGTCAGAAAAGGAAGCTTCCACTGCTGTTACTGTGCTGTACCTGCCCCATGGAGGATGGAAGATTGCACTACTGATGCCCTGCTGTACTCGTTCCATATGGAATGGAAGCTTGCACTACTGATGCCCTGCTCTACCTGTTGTGTAAGGGATGCTGTGGTGTACATCTTCTGTGAAGACACGTGATCCGTATCTGATCTGTGCGAGAGAGAAACATGCACTTCTAAAGCTCGGCTGGGCCTGTGAATGAAGCTTGCACTGTGATGGGGTGCTGCACCTATTCTGTGAGGGAGGGAAGCTTGCACTCTCATGTTTCAGAGGCATTCATCAACCCACTGTTGTGTAACTGTCGGTTAGTGCTATGGTGTGAATCTGGGTGTGGGTTCTGAACAGCATTGGTAGCATCCAGTGGGCGTCCTTGAACTGCAGGAAGGGTGGCCACCTTTCTCAGGGAAAAGTCTGGACATTCGGTGTATTCTGAAGTTATGGAAGGGTCAGGAGGCAGTCAGTCAGCTACATGCCATCAGTTTGGTTCAGTGTTTTGTATATCAGTTTGCATCCAGCTCAAGGCACGCTTACACATCACTCTACATCAACAGTGCACCTAGGACCCCGCTATGGCATTTGGAGCCGAGGGCTGAGGGACCCATTTGCGGCTACAGCACGAGAAGAGCTCACTCACTATTTCCAGGAGAACTGGGGTATTTCAAGCAGCAGGGCATATGGCTGGGATGCAATGAAGGTTGTACTAAGGGTCATACTGCATACGGGGTGCAGCAACAATTGGTTCGTGACTTGGAACAAAATGAGGCCAGACTCTCTGACCTCGAGGGGGTGCTCTCGACGCAATACCAGAAGCTTGAAGAGTTGAGTGGCACACGCAGTGCTCTATTAGATGACTGGTGTAGGCTAGAAAAGCATACGACAGAGATTGCATGCCGAAGGGGACACGACGGGAGCCATGTTGGCATGATTTCTGATGCAACAAGAGTCTCGTGAGCCTATTCTGGCCTTTTGGGATAGTGGAGGAGAAGTAGTTAACTCCCAAGCGACCATAAATGAGGTGTTCAAGGTTCACCTTGAGAGGCTGTACGAGAAAAGAGGGACCGGATCCGATGACAGGGGGGAGGACTTTCTGGCAGGTCTGAAGGTCCCCAGGTTGGGAGCGGAAGAGAGGCAATTGCTCCACGAAGACATAGCCAAAGAGGAGATCCTATCTTCATTGAGGCATCAGAAAACGGCAAAAATGCCGGGGTGGGGGGTGACCTTTCGGCTGAATTTTACCATAAATATGCTGATGTGATGGTTGACTGGCGACTGGAGGTGTACCTGGAAGTGCACCAACAGGAATGCCGCCCAGATACTATGTGTGAGGCTCTTGTGGTGCTAGTGCCCAAACCAGGCAAGGTACTGATGGAGGCAACGTCTTATAGACCGCTATCCATGTTAAAGGTGGGCGTAAAAATACTGAGTGGCCTGTTAGCTACCCTACTGCTCCTGTTTCTGTCTGCCCTTATCCATGAGGATCAGTGCGGGTTCATTCCGAAGAGGAGCACCATATATAATCTGCGTAGACTGTTTCATGCTATCCATACCCCTAGTGTATGGGACGGTTCCTATACGCTAGCACTTGACATCAAGCAGGCGTTCGATTCAGTTGCATGGGAATATCTGCGACAGGTCTTAGACAGAATGGGTTGTGGACCCAAATATGTCTCCTGGCTCGAGTTACACGACACTGAACCAAAGGCCACAGTCTGGACGGGTGGTTTTGGTTTCTGCGGGCTTCCCACTACATCGCAGCATGAGACAGGGGTTCCCTCTGTCTCCACTGTTACATGCGCTGGCGATGGAACCATTGGCAGAGCTGTTACAACAGAGGTTAGAGCCTTGGGGGATCCGGGTAGGTGACAATACACATGTGATCTCATTATACGCTGACGCTGCCCTAGTATACTTAAAAGATCTGGAGGATTCGGTCCCAGTGCTGTTAGATGCCCTGGCAGAGTTTGGGGGTTCCGGACTTCCTGTTAACGCTCAGAAATCACGCCTGCTGCCACTCAGGGGTCTGACAATGATGGACCTCGCGAGACTCCCTGCGATTGCGTTACCGGGGAGTACGGAGGGTACTACATTATCTGAGGATTAAAATAGTGAATGAAAAACAACGCTTCTTGGACTTAAATGTAGGCAGTGTGGTTGAGGGACTGCGAGCTTCGTCCAGTTCTGGAGGAACCTCCCTCTCTCACTAATGGGGAGGGCGGCCCTAGTAAAAATGGTGGTGCTCCCACAGTGTCTGTATGTCCTACAGGGTACGCTATATGAGATCCCTAGACGTTACTTCAAAGAGCTGGACATTCTAATAATAAATCTCCTCTGGGCCTCAAAACGGAAGAGAATAGGGCTGACCATGTTGAAACAAACATGGGAGCGGGTGGCATCAAACTTCCCAATCTTGAGCTTTATTATATGGCAGCCCACCTTCAGCATTCAGTCCATTGGCTAGACGAGGAAGATAATTGGGAGAAAAGGCTGCTGAGAGGCTCATGTGGGAAGCGTACCCTTCCGGAGCTGCTTATGTGCGGTGCACGGATTCCGAAGTCACACATTTTTGATCCGAGAAGTAGGGCACATCTGGGAACAGGTGGTTAAGAGGGTTCTTAATCGCACGGCTTATGCACGCAACATGCCAATCTGGGTATTAAAACCATTTGCCAACATAACGAAAGCCATGTTGATACAGAAATTCCGTGAGGGGGATTGTGATGTCCTGGGCTACCTATATCTTGGGTGTTGGGTAATAAATCTTCCAACCCTCCTCAGAGAGACGCAAAGCAAACCGACTCCAGCAGCCACAAAACACAGGAAATGTATTTGCACCTTTCTCCTTTTATTGGCATGCCAAGGCAGAAGGCAGACGCAGTGTCACGTCTTGGAACAAGCTTCTTCTGCCCCACATAGATATTCAGGGGAGCATATATAGGGCAGAAAGTGCTGTCATCAGTAGAATCCTTAGATGTGGACAAGGCCAAATACGGTTATATATATATATACAAATAGAAGTGTCATGCAAGCACAAGACATAGAGCAAAATAAGGACACAAGGGAACAGAAAGCAAGTTTAAGCGAAACCTGCAAGAATCGGAGGCTTTTGATAGCTGTTAACCCAGGACGGGTCAGAGAGGGCAATAAAGGTCCTTGGGTCAGGCTGGAATAGATTTGTAAAGGAGGGGTGATTTTAGGAGCATAGAGCAAGCAGTTTGGTCAGAGACAGACATAGTTAGCTCAGTGTGTCTGAGATAGTGTGGGGGAGAATTTGAGATTGATTCACTGATTTGGCTGATGCAAACATATAGATATATATTTTTCCTCACATTGGGGGCCAGTTTATCATGCGGGATGATGCGATTGACTCATTCGCATTGGGATCTAGACAATACCTACAATACGCCAAGATATCGGCCACAGCACGCAAGATTTGACCCTGTTTTCCTGAGGAATCACTGCCCTCAAAAACGCTGCAGAGATTGCTAGATCGGACTCGGGGACGAAGACTCAATGCACATATCTATAGGGCACTTCGAGATGACTTACCGGATATTGCCCCAAAGACACATAGTAAATGGGAAGCTGATGCCGCAGGACTGGTGCAAGGTTCATAATGAGACACTCAGGGTGATCTCAAATGCATGCTTTAAACTCATACAATATAATTACGTACACCAGGCATACCTCTCACGCAGAACCCTACATGCCATTTACCCCACCCGGTCAGACAGGTGCCTGTGGTGTGGTACACCACAGGCGGACTTTGTGCATGTAGTGTGGAGTTGTGCGGTTGTGGCGCCTTATCGGAGGGACATTTTACAAAGTTTGAAAGTGGTAACGGGATGGGAGATCACAGGCACCCCGCATGAAATATTGTTTGGGATTAATCCCAGCCCCTTCAGGAAAAAACGTAGCGCAATTCTTGGTGTTAGTGCTGGCTAAAAGGCAGATCGCCATTAAATGGATGAAAGCCCACCCACCCAGACGTGCCAAATGGTTGCGGGATATGTCTGAATGGGTGGTAGCCGAAGAGGTTAGAATGAAACATGTGAGACGGGATGAACGGTTGGAAGACGACCTGGCAGCATGAAGGCAGATGCTATTAGATCTGCTGAATGATGGAGTGGAGATGGGAAGACACAATAACGAGGTATAAATGGATCACCAAGAGTAAAATAAGCTCTGAGATACAATGTCCCAGTGAGGCACTGGGACTATGGACACAAAAGTAAAAGAGTTAGTAACATGTTTCTGCAGCACTGAAGAACACAGCGACATAGGCCACATGCTATATATCAGTAGATGTCGGGGGTTCAACTATATCATCAAACAAGAAACGAGGGGGGTGGGTATTGTTGGGGATTACCTGTTCAAATCTGTAAGGAAATCCTCCTGTGTTTCTGTACATCTCCTACAGCAACAATAATGGTTGTGAAAAATACTGTATTGAGAAACCATTAAAATTTGTTTAAAAAAAAAAAAAAACGGTGCACCTAAGACAGAACTCCTGTCACCATCAGATGCACAATACAGCTCAAAGTCACACAGCAGTGTTTGCTCCCCTAGGGGTCCATCCTGTCAAGTGATACCGACAAAGGGCCCGAATCCGATGCGATTAGGAAGGACTCTTAACGACATTTGCTCCGTCCAAATCGGATCGGAAACGTGTCTTTCCGACCGAATCGGAAAGGTTTCCGACCGACCAAGTACGATGCGAGTTAGGCGTCATGAATATCCCAATCCGAACCCGACGGCATTTGGAATGACCGAGCCGTACGGAGCAGAATCGTACGTCTCTACGGGCCGCGTTTCTGAATGACCGATTACGATGCTGGATTCAGAAAGCCTTTCGAATCGTGCCGTCTGACTCGAATTGGCAGTCGGAATCAGAATTTGGGGGCCCGTAGCGGGCCGCCCTGCACCCGGAGCCTTCCCAATCGGGCCCGTGGGGGTACCCATGGGTCCCCCCTTACCAGCCATGCACAGTGTGGCAGGCACCAGGGGGTGCCCGCCACAGGGTGCCCGATTTTCCCCAGCCACCCCTTTCTTCAATGGGAGCCTATGCATTCGGTCGGAACATAGGCTCCCATTGAAGTCAACGGAGTCCAACCAAATCGTATCTGGAAGCATCCAGATGCATCGTTCTCGGTCGGTCGGACTCTCCCGATCCGAGTCGGTCTGAAACCATTCCCAAACCGATTTGGTCGGAATGATTTCCTAACCGCATCGGAATCGGGCCCAAAGTGTATCCTATCCTTAACCGACATATCCATTGTGAACAAGTTAGACTAAACCTACTTTAGCCATGGCATCAAAGCCACATGATTAGGAAAGGGAGCTCAAAGCTTAACTTGAAGCCGAGCGATAGACAACTGTACACCCCAGAAGAAGGAAACCAATGGTACACCCCAGGAGAAGGAAACACATTGCAATGTCATTTGGCACAGAAATCCACATACTTAATGTTCACATCTTTTCATTTGTGAATACCATTTGTATATTTTCTATTAAAAGGGAGAATGAATGAGGGATTGATGGTTCCTTGATGTATAGATCACCACAGTGTACAAGGGTTTTATGGTCCAGCTAGTTTTAAACTTTCCTTTCCTGGGGTTTTAGGTGCCTTCTGTTACTACACACTGCTCGAGAATCTGCAGCATTTTCTGCAAGTGTTTTGCAACTTTCTCCAAGTCTGCTCTCCAAGGTTGTTATTTTCTTCCCAACATGGTCTGCTGCTACGTCTTGGCTGTTAAAAGTCCCGCTCTCGCTGTCAACCTACGCCTGGTCTGCTGATGATATGGGCTTACGCTAGCCGGCTCTCCTGGGCCTCTCTGGCCTACACTACTATTAGGAGGAAATGGACAGGAGTGGACAACATAGTCCAGGCGTCTCACTGAGGCCTTATGAGGCTGGCCTTACTTTTCCAAATACCCGGAACCTAATGCCCCTGTCCCTGTCTATTATCACCATCCGTGGTCCCAGACCGCTCTATCCTTTTTGGTTGGGTGAATCTCGTTGTTTGCTGGGAAATCTCAGGCTCACCCCCCATCCTAATATTATTGACTAAGCTACGCCCTTGCTATTCTGCTGAGATTGCCAAAGTTCCCTCTTGTTTTCTTTCATCATAAAGTCCTTTAAAAACCCTCCTTGTTCCTCATGCCTTCTTGCTTCTGGGTCATACTCCTACGATCTAACTCCTACAATTGGTCATACTCCTATAGTCGTACTCCTACACCACCCAGCACAACACTGGAGAAACTACTGCTAATCAGAACCCCAAAAAGGGTGCACTATACTGGGGAAAGTTAAAAATAATAAAAAATAACAGTATGGCTGGGATCACACATTAACACGTGGAAAGAACATAGCAACTTTTTAATGGCACCCAGTGTGCTCAGGGAAGGCCCAGCTACCTCATAGGAGGTCTCCAGCACCCTGCGAGCACCCCTTGTTGGGGGGCTACATCTGCTCCTATCAGGAGCACCCCCTGCTGGGGTACATCTTCTACTCTCAGGAGCACCCCTTGTTGGGGTACATCTACTCCTTTCAGGGGGGACCCCTTGCTGGGGTACATCTGTTCCTCTCAGGAACACCCCCTGCTGGGGTACATCTTCTACTCTCAGGAGCACCCCTTGTTGGGGTACATCTACTCCTTTCAGGGGGGACCCCTTGCTGGGGTACATCTGTTCCTCTCAGGAGCACCCCTTGTTGGGGATACATCCGCTCCTCTCGGGAGCACCCCCTGCTGGGGTACATCTACTCCTTTCAGGGGGGACCCCTTGCTGGGGTACATCTGTTCCTCTCAGGAACACCCCTTGCTGGGGGTACATCTGCTCCTCTCATGAGTACCCCTTGTTGGGGTACATCTGCTCCTCTCAGACGCACCCCTTCCTGGGGGGGGTACATCTGCTCCTCTCTGAAGCACCCCTTGTTGGGGTACATCTGCTCCTCTCATGAGCACCCCTTGTTGGGGTACATCTGCTCCTCTCAGGAACACCCCTTGCTGGGGGTACATCTGCTCCTCTCATGAGTACCCCTTGTTGGGAAACATCTGCTCCTCTCAGACACACCCCTTCCTGGGGGGGGGGTACATCTGCTCCTCTCTGAAGCACCCCTTGTTGGGGTACATCTGCTCCTCTCAGGAGCACCCCTTTCTGGGGGGTACATCTGTACCTCTCTGGAGCACCCCTTGCTGGGGGTACATCTGCTCCTCTCAGGAGCACCCCTTCCTGGGGTACATCTGCTCTTCACAGGAGCACCCCTTCCTGGGTAACATCTGCTCTTCTCAGGAGCACCCCTTGCTGGGGTACATCTGCTTCTTTCAGGGGGGACCCCTTGCTGGGGTACATCTGTTTCTATCAGGAGCACCCCTTCCTGTGGTACATCTGTTCCTCTCAGGAACACCCCTTGCTGGGGGTCCATCTGCTCCTCTCATGAGTACCCCTTGTTGGGGTACATTTGCTCCTCTCAGACGCACCCCTTCCTGGGGGGGGTACATCTGCTCCTCTCTGAAGCACCCCTTGTTGGGGTACATCTGCTCCTCTCAGGAGCACCCCTTTCTGGGGGGTACATCTGCTCCTCTCTGGAACACCCCTTCCTGGGGTACATCTGTTCTCTCAGGAGCACCCCTTGCTGGGGTACATCTGCTTCTCTCAGGGGCACCCCTTCCTGGGGGTACATCTGCTCTTCTCAGTAGCACCCCCTTCATGGGGTACATCTGCTCCTCTCTGGAGCACCCCTTCCTGGGGTACATCTGCTCTTCTCAGGAGCACCCCTTCCTGGGGGTACATCTGCTTCTCTCAGGGGCACCCCTTGTTGGGGGTACATCTGTTCCTCTCAGGAACACCCCTTCCTGGGGTACATCTGCTCCTCTCTGGGGCACCCCTTCCTGGGGTACATCTGCTCCTCTCAGACGCACCCCTTCCTGGGGGGGGTACATCTGCTCCTCTCTGAAGCACCCCTTGTTGGGGTACATCTGCTCCTCTCAGGAGCACCCCTTCCTGGGGTACATCTGCTCTTCTCAGGAGCACCCCTTGCTGGGGTACATCTGCTTCTTTCAGGGGGGACACCTTGCTGGGGTACATCTGCTCCTCTCAGGAGCACCCCTTCCTGGGGTACATCTGATCCTCTCTGGAGCACCCCTTCCTGGGGTACATCTGCTCTTCTCAGGAGCACCCCTTCCTGGGGTACATCTACTCCTCTCTGGAGCACCCCTTCCTGGGGTACATCTGCTCCTCTCTGGAGCACCCATTGCTGGGGTACATCTGCTTCTTTCAGGGGGGACCCCTTGCTGAGGTACATCTGTTTCTATCAGGAGCACCCCTTTCTGGGGTACATCTGTTCCTCTCAGGAACACCCCTTGCTGGGGTACATCTGCTCCTCTCATGAGTACCCCTTGTTGGGGTACATCTGCTCCTCTCAGACGCACCCCTTCCTGGGGGGGTACATCTGCTCCTCTCTGAAGCACCCCTTGTTGGGGTACATCTGCTCCTCTCAGGAGCACCCCTTCCTGGGGTACATCTGCTCTTCTCAGGAGCACCCCTTGCTAGCGTACATCTGCTTCTTTTCAGGGGGACCCCTTGCTGGGGTACATCTGTTTCTATCAGGAGCACCCCTTCCTGGGGTACATCTGCTCCTCTCAGGAGCACCCCTTGCTGGGGTACATCTGCTTCTTTCAGGGGGACCCCTTCCTGGGGTACATCTGATCCTCTCTGGAACACCCCTTCCTGGGATACATCTGCTCTTCTCAGGAGCACCCCTTGCTGGGGTACATCTGCTCCTATCAGGAGCACCCCTTCCTGGGGTACATCTGCTCCTATCAGGAGCACCCCTTCCTGGGGTACATCTGCTCTTCTCAGGAGCACCCCTTTCTGGGGGGTACATCTGTACCTCTCTGGAGCACCCCTTGCTGGGGGTACATCTGCTCCTATCAGGAGCACCCCTTGTTGGGGTACATCTGCTCCTCTCAGGAGCACCCCTTTCTGGGGAGTACATCTGTACCTCTCTGGAGCACCCCTTGCTGGGGGTACATCTGCTCCTCTCAGGAGCACCCCTTCCTGGGGTACATCTGCTCTTCACAGGAGCACCCCTTCCTGGGTAACATCTGCTCTTCTCAGGAGCACACCTTGCTGGGGTACATCTACTTCTTTCAGGGGGGACCCCTTGCTGGGGTACATCTGTTTCTATCAGGAGCACCCCTTCCTGTGGTACATCTGTTCCTCTCAGGAACACCCCTTGCTGGGGGTCCATCTGCTCCTCTCATGAGTACCCCTTGTTGGGGTACATCTGCTCCTCTCAGACGCACCCCTTCCTGGGGGGGGTACATCTGCTCCTCTCTGAAGCACCCCTTGTTGGGGTACATCTGCTCCTCTCAGGAGCACCCCTTTCTGGGGGGTACATCTGCTCCTCTCTGGAACACCCCTTCCTGGGGTACATCTGTTCTCTCAGGAGCACCCCTTGCTGGGGTACATCTGCTTCTCTCAGGGGCACCCCTTCCTGGGGGTACATCTGCTCTTCTCAGTAGCACCCCCTTCCTGGGGTACATCTGCTCCTCTCTGGAGCACCCCTTCCTGGGGTACATCTGCTCTTCTCAGGAGCACCCCTTCCTGGGGGTACATCTGCTTCTCTCAGGGGCACCCCTTGTTGGGGGTACATCTGTTCCTCTCAGGAACACCCCTTCCTGGGGTACATCTGCTCCTCTCTGGGGCACCCCTTCCTGGGGTACATCTGCTCCTCTCAGATGCACCCCTTCCTGGGGGGGGGGTACATCTGCTCCTCTCTGAAGCACCCCTTGTTGGGGTACATCTGCTCCTCTCAGGAGCAACCCTTCCTGGGGTACATCTGCTCTTCTCAGGAGCACCCCTTGCTGGGGTACATCTGCTTCTTTCAGGGGGGACACCTTGCTGGGGTACATCTGCTCCTCTCAGGAGCACCCCTTCCTGGGGTACATCTGATCCTCTCTGGAGCACCCCTTCCTGGGGTACATCTGCTCTTCTCAGGAGCACCCCTTCCTGGGGTACATCTGCTCTTCTCAGGAGCACCCCTTCCTGGGGTACATCTACTCCTCTCTGGAGCACCCCTTCCTGGGGTACATCTGCTCTTCTCAGGAGCACCCCTTCCTGGGGTACATCTGCTCTTCTCAGGAGCACCCCTTCCTGGGGTACATCTACTCCTCTCTGGAGCACCCCTTCCTGGGGTACATCTGCTCCTCTCTGGAGCACCCCTTGCTGGGGTACATCTGCTTCTTTCAGGGGGGACCCCTTGCTGAGGTACATCTGTTTCTATCAGGAGCACCCCTTTCTGGGGTACATCTGTTCCTCTCAGGAACACCCCTTGCTGGGGTACATCTGCTCCTCTCATGAGTACCCCTTGTTGGGGTACATCTGCTCCTCTCAGACGCACCCCTTCCTGGGGGGGTACATTTGCTCCTCTCTGAAGCACCCCTTGTTGGGGTACATCTGCTCCTCTCAGGAGCACCCCTTCCTGGGGTACATCTGCTCTTCTCAGGAGCACCCCTTGCTAGCGTACATCTGCTTCTTTCAGGGGGGACCCCTTGCTGGGGTACATCTGTTTCTATCAGGAGCACCCCTTCCTGGGGTACATCTGCTCCTCTCAGGAGCACCCCTTGCTGGGGTACATCTGCTTCTTTCAGGGGGGACCCCTTCCTGGGGTACATCTGATCCTCTCTGGAACACCCCTTCCTGGGGTACATCTGCTCTTCTCAGGAGCACCCCTTGCTGGGGTACATCTGCTCCTATCAGGAGCACCCCTTCCTGGGGTACATCTGCTCTTCTCAGGAGCACCCCTTCCTGGGGTACATCTGCTCTTCACAGGAGCACCCCTTCCTGGGGTACATCTGCTCCTCTCATGAGCACCCCTTGTTGGGGTACATCTGCTCTTCTCAGGAGCACCCCTTTCTGGGGGGTACATCTGTACCTATCTGGAGCACCCCTTGCTGGGGGTACATCTGCTCCTCTCAGGAGCACCCCTTCCTGGGGTACATCTGCTTCTTTCAGGGGGGACCCCTTGCTGGGGTACATCTGCTTCTTTCAGGGGGGACCCCTTGCTGGGGTACATCTGCTCCTCTCAGGAGCACCCCTTCCTGGGGTACATCTGATCCTCTCTGGAGCACCCCTTCCTGGGGTACATCTGCTCTTCTCAGGAGCACCCCTTCCTGGGGTACATCTGCTCCTCTCTGGAGCACCCCTTCCTGGGGTACATCTGCTCCTCTCTGGAGCACCCCTTGCTGGGGTACATCTGCTTCTTTCAGGGGGGACCCCTTGCTGGGGTACATCTGTTTCTATCAGGAGCACCCCTTCCTGGGGTACATCTGTTCCTCTCAGGAACACCCCTTGCTGGGGTACATCTGCTCCTCTCATGAGTACCCCTTGCTGGGGTACATCTGCTCCTCTCAGACGCACCCCTTCCTGGGGGGGTAGATCTGCTCCTCTCTGAAGCACCCCTTGTTGGGGTACATCTGCTCCTCTCAGGAGCACCCCTTCCTGACGTACATCTGCTCTTCTCAGGAGCACCCCTTGCTAGCGTACATCTGCTTCTTTCAGGGGGGACCCCTTGCTGGGGTACATCTGTTTCTATCAGGAGCACCCCTTCCTGGGGTACATCTGCTCTTCTCAGAGGCACCCCTTGCTGGGGTACATCTGCTTCTTTCAGGGGGGACCCCTTCCTGGGGTACATCTGATCCTCTCTGGAACACCCCTTCCTGGGGTACATCTGCTCTTCTCAGGAGCACCCCTTGCTGGGGAACATCTGCTCCTATCAGGAGCACCCCTTCCTGGGGTACATCTGCTCCTATCAGGAGCACCCCTTCCTAGGGTACATCTGCTCTTCTCAGGAGCACCCCTTCCTGGGGTACATCTGCTCCTCTCAGGAGCACCCCCTGTTGGGGGTACATCTGCTCCTATCAGGAGCACCCCTTCCTGGGGTACATCTGCTCCTATCAGGAGCACCCCTTGCTGGGGTACATCTGCTTCTCTCAGGAGCACCCCTTCCTGGGGTACATCTGCTCCTATCAGGAGCACCCCTTGCTGGGGTACATCTGCTTCTCTCAGGAGCACCCCTTCCTGGGGGTACATCTGCTCCTCTCATGAGCACCCCTTGTTGGGGTACATCTGCTCCTATCAGGCGCACCCCTTCCTGGGGGTACATCTGCTTCTCTCAGGTGCACCCCTTCCTGGGGGTACATCTGCTCTTCTCAGTAGCACCCCCTTCCTGGGGGTACATCTGCTTCTCTCAGGGGCACCCCTTGTTGGGAGTACATCTGTTCCTCTCAGGATCACCCCTTCCTGGGGTACATATGCTCCTCTCTGGAGCACCCCTTCCTGGGGTACATCTGCTCTTCACAGGAGCACCCCTTGCTGGGGTACATCTGCTCCTATCAGGAGCACCCCTTGCTGGGGGTACATCTGCTTCTTTCAGGGGGGACCCCTTGCTGGGGTACATCTGTTTCTATCAGGAGCACCCCTTCCTGGGGTACATCTGTTCCTCTCAGGAGCACCCCTTGTTGGGGTACATCTGCTCCTCTCAGACGCACCCCTTCCTGGGGGGGTACATCTGTTCCTCTCTGAAACACCCCTTGTTGGGGTACATCTGCTCCTCTCTGAAGCACCCCTTGTTGGGGTACATCTGCTCTTCTCAGGAGCACCCCTTGCTGGGGTACATCTGCTTCTTTCAGGGGGGACCCCTTGCTGGGGTACATCTGCTCCTCTCAGGAGCACCCCTTCCTGGGGTACATCTGATCCTCTCTGGAACACCCCTTCCTGGGGGTACATCTGCTCTTCTCAGTAGCACCCCCTTCCTGGGGTACATCTGCTCCTCTCTGGAGCACCCCTTCCTGGGGTACATCTGCTCTTCTCAGGAGCACCCCTTGCTGGGGTACATCTGCTCCTATCAGGCGCACCCCTACCTGGGGGTACATCTGCTTCTCTCAGGGGCACCCCTTCCTAGGGGTACATCTGCTTCTCTCAGGGGCACCCCTTGCTGGGGTACATCTGCTTCTTTCAGGAGCACCCCTTCCTGGGGGTACATCTGCTCCTATCAGGAGCACCCCTTCCTGGGGGTACATCTGCTCTTCTCAGGAGCACCCCTTCCTGGGGTACATCTGCTTCTCTCAGGAGCACCCCTTCCTGGGGGTACATCTGCTCCTCTCAGGAGCACCCCATGTTGGGGGTACATCTGTTCCTCTCAGGAACACCCCTTCCTGGGGTACATCGGCTCCTCTCTGGAGCACCCCTTCCTGGGGTACATCTGCTTCTCTCAGGAGCACCCCTTCCTGGGGGGGTACATCTGCTCCTCTCTGGAGCCCCCCTTGTTGGGGTACATCTGCTCCTCTCAGGAGCACCCCTTCCTGGGGTACATCTGCTCTTCTCAGGAGCACCCCTTGCTAGCGTACATCTGCTTCTTTCAGGGGGGACCCCTTGCTGGGGTACATCTGTTTCTATCAGGAGCACCCCTTCCTGGGGTACATCTCCCCTTCTCAGGAGCACCCCTTGCTGGGGTACATCTGCTTCTTTCAGGGGGGACCCCTTCCTGGGGTACATCTGATCCTCTCTGGAACACCCTTTCCTGGGGTACATCTGCTCTTCTCAGGAGCACCCCTTGCTGGGGTACATCTGCTCCTATCAGGAGCACCCCTTCCTGGGGTACATCTGCTCCTATCAGGAGCACCCCTTCCTGGGGTACATCTGCTCTTCTCAGGAGCACCTCTTCCTGGGGTACATCTGCTCCTCTCAGGAGCACCCCTTGTTGAGGGTACATCTGCTCCTATCAGGAGCACCCCTTCCTGGGGTACATCTGCTCCTATCAGGAGCACCCCTTGCTGGGGTACATCTGCTTCTCTCAGGAGCACCCCTTCCTGGGGTACATCTGCTCCTATCAGGAGCACCCCTTGCTGGGGTACATCTGCTTCTCTCAGGAGCACCCCTTCCTGGGGGTACATCTGCTCCTCTCATGAGCACCCCTTTTTGGGGTACATCTGCTCCTATCAGGCGCACCCCTTCCTGGGGGTACATCTGCTTCTCTCAGGGGCACCCCTTCCTGGGGGTACATCTGCTCTTCTCAGTAGCACCCCCTTCCTGGGGGTACATCTGCTTATCTCAGGGGCACCCCTTGTTGGGGGTACATCTGTTCCTCTCAGGAACACCCCTTCCTGGGGTACATATGCTCCTCTCTGGAGCACCCCTTCCTGGGGTACATCTGCTCTTCACAGGAGCACCCCTTGCTGGGGTACATCTGCTCCTATCAGGAGCACCCCTTGCTGGGGGTACATCTGCTTCTTTCAGGGGGACCCCTTGCTGGGGTACATCTGTTTCTATCAGGAGCACCCCTTCCTGGGGTACATCTGTTCCTCTCAGGAGCACCCCTTGTTGGGGTACATCTGCTCCTCTCAGACGCACTCCCTTCCTGGGGGGTACATCTGCTCCTCTCTGAAACACCCCTTGTTGGGGTACATCTGCTCCTCTCTGAAGCACCCCTTGTTGGGGTACATCTGCTCTTCTCAGGAGCACCCCTTGCTGGGGTACATCTGCTTCTTTCAGGGGGGACCCCTTGCTGGGGTACATCTGCTCCTCTCAGGAGCACCCCTTCCTGGGGTACATCTGATCCTCTCTGGAACACCCCTTCCTGGGGGAACATCTGCTCTTCTCAGTAGCACCCCCTTCCTGGGGTACATCTGCTCCTCTCTGGAGCACCCCTTCCTGGGGTACATCTGCTCTTCTCAGGAGCACCCCTTGCTGGGGTACATCTGCTCCTATCAGGCGCACCCCTACCTGGGGGGTACATCTGCTTCTCTCAGGGGCACCCCTTCCTGGGGGTACATCTGCTTCTCTCAGGGGCACCCTTTGCTGGGGTACATCTGCTTCTTTCAGGAGCACCCCTTCCTGGGGGTACATCTGCTCCTATTAGGAGCACCCCTTCCTAGGGTACATCTGCTTCTCTCAGGAGCACCCCTTCCTGGGGGTACATCTGCTCCTCTCAGGAGCACCCCATGTTGGGGGTACATCTGTTCCTCTCAGGAACACCCCTTCCTGGGGTACATCTGCTCCTCTCTGGAGTAGCACTTCCTGGGGTACATCTGCTTCTCTCAGGAGCACCCCTTCCTGGGGGGGTACATCTGCTCCTCTCTGGAGCACCCCTTGTTGGGGTACATATGCTCCTCTCAGACGCACCCCTTCCTGGGGGTACATCTGCTCCTCTCAGGAGCACACCTTGTTGGGGTACATATGCTCCTCTCAGACGCACCCCTTCCTGGGGGTACATCTGCTCCTCTCAGGAGCACCCCTTATTGGGGTACATCTGCTCTTCTCAGGAGCACCCCTTACTGGGGTACATCTGCTCCTATCAGGCGCACCCCTTCCTGGGGTACATCTGCTCTTCTCAGGAGCACCCCTTCCTGGGGTACATATGCTCCTCTCAGACGCACCCCTTCCTGTGGTGCATCTGCTCTTCTCAGGAGCACCCCTTCCTGGGGGTACATCTGCTCTTCTCAGGAGCACCCCTTCCTGGGGTACATCTGCTCTTCTCAGGAGCACCCCTTGCTGGGGTACATCTGCTCCTATCAGGCGCACCCCTTCCTGGGGGTACATCTGCTCCTCTCAGGAGCACCCCTTGTTGGGGTACATATGCTCCTCTCAGACGCACCCCTTCCTGGGGGTACATCTGCTCCTCTCAGGAGCACCCCTTATTGGGGTACATCTGCTCTTCTCAGGAGCACCCCTTACTGGGGTACATCTGCTCCTATCAGGCACACCCCTTCCTGGGGTACATCTGCTCTTCTCAGGAGCACCCCTTCCTGGGGTACATATGCTCCTCTCAGACGCACCCCTTCCTGTGGTGCATCTGCTCTTCTCAGGAGCACCCCTTCCTGGGGGTACATCTGCTCTTCTCAGGAGCACCCCTTCCTGGGGTACATCTGCTCTTCTCAGGAGCACCCCTTGCTGGGGTACATCTGCTCCTATCAGGCGCACTCCTTCCTGGGGGTACATCTGCTTCTCTCAGGGGCACCCCTTCCTGGGGGTACATCTGCTCCTCTCAGGAGCACCCCTTGCTGGGGTACATCTGCTCCTATCAGGCGCACCCCTTCCTGGGGGTACATCTGCTTCTCTCAGGGGGACCCCTTGCTGGGGTACATCTGCTCCTCTCAGGAGCACCCCTTCCTGTGGTGCATCTGCTCTTCTCAGGAGCACCCCTTCCTGGGGGTACATCTGCTCTTCTCAGTAGCACCCCCTTCCTGGGGTACATCTGCTCCTCTCTGGAGCACCCCTTCCTGGGGTACATCTGCTCTTCTCAGGAGCACCCCTTGCTGGGGTACATCTGCTCCTATCAGGCGCACCCCTTCCTGGGGTACATCTGCTCCTCTCAGGAGCACCCCTTCCTGGGGTACATCTGCTCTTCTCAGGAGCACCCCTTCCTGGGGTACATCTGCTCTTCTCAGGAGCACCCCTTGCTGGGGTACATCTGCTCCTATCAGGCGCACCCCTTCCTGGGGGTACATCTGCTTCTCTCAGGGGCACCCCTTCCTGGGGGTACATCTGCTCTTGTCAGTAGCACCCCCTTCCTGGAGGTACATCTGCTCTTCTCAGGAGCACCCCTTCCTGGGGGTACATCTGCTCTTCTCAGGAGCACCCCTTGTTGGGGGTACATCTGCTTCTTTCAGGAGCACCCCTTCCTGGGGGTACATCTGCTCTTCTCAGGAGCACCCCTTCCTGGGGGTACATCTGCTCTTCACAGGAGCACCTCTTACTGGGGTACATCTGATCCTCTCAGTAGCACCCCCTGCTGGTGTACATCTGCTCTTCTCAGGAGCACCCCTTCCTGGGGGTACATCTGCTCTTCTCAGGAGCACCCCTTCCTGGGGTACATCTGCTTCTCTCAGTAGCACCCCTTCCTGGGGGTACATCTGCTCCTCTCAGGAGCACCCCTTGTTGGGGGTACATCTGTTCCTCTCAGGAACACCCCCTTCCTGGGGTACATCTGCTCCTCTCTGGAGCACCCCTTCCTGGGGTACATCTGCTTCCTCTCAGGAGCACCCCTTCCTGGGGGGGGTACATCTGCTCCTCTCTGGAGCACCCCTTGTTGGGGTACATTATATGCTCCTCTCAGACGCACCCCTTCCTGGGGGTACATCTGCTCCTCTCAGGAGCACCCTTTATTGGGGTACATCTGTTCTTCTCAGAAGCACCCCTTCCTGGGGTACATCTGCTTCTCTCAGGAGCACCCCTTCCTGGGGTACATCTGCTTCTCTCAGGAGCACCCCTTGTTGGGGGTACATCTGTTCCTCTCAGGAACACCCCTTCCTGGGGTACATATGCTCCTCTCTGGAGCACCCCTTCCTGGGGTACATCTGCTCTTCACAGGAGCACCCCTTGCTGGGGTACATCTGCTCCTATCAGGAGCACCCCTTGCTGGGGGTACATCTGCTTCTTTCAGGGGGGACCCCTTGCTGGGGTACATCTGTTTCTATCAGGAGCACCCCTTCCTGGGGTACATCTGTTCCTCTCAGGAGCACCCCTTGTTGGGGTACATCTGCTCCTCTCAGACGCACCCCTTCCTGGGGGGTACATCTGCTCCTCTCTGAAACACCCCTTGTTGGGGTACATCTGCTCCTCTCTGAAGCACCCCTTGTTGGGGTACATCTGCTCTTCTCAGGAGCACCCCTTGCTGGGGTACATCTGCTTCTTTCAGGGGGACCCCTTGCTGGGGTACATCTGCTCCTTCTCAGGAGCACCCCTTCCTGGGGTACATCTGATCCTCTCTGGAACACCCCTTCCTGGGGGAACATCTGCTCTTCTCAGTAGCACCCCCTTCCTGGGGTACATCTGCTCCTCTCTGGAGCACCCCTTCCTGGGGTACATCTGCTCTTCTCAGGAGCACCCCTTGCTGGGGTACATCTGCTCCTATCAGGCGCACCCCTACCTGGGGGTACATCTGCTTCTCTCAGGGGCACCCCTTCCTGGGGGTACATCTGCTTCTCTCAGGGGCACCCTTTGCTGGGGTACATCTGCTTCTTTCAGGAGCACCCCTTCCTGGGGGTACATCTGCTCCTATTAGGAGCACCCCTTCCTAGGGTACATCTGCTTCTCTCAGGAGCACCCCTTCCTGGGGGTACATCTGCTCCTCTCAGGAGCACCCCATGTTGGGGTACATCTGTTCCTCTCAGGAACACCCCTTCCTAGGGTACATCTGCTCCTCTCTGGAGTAGCACTTCCTGGGGTACATCTGCTTCTCTCAGGAGCACCCCTTCCTGGGGGTACATCTGCTCCTCTCTGGAGCACCCCTTGTTGGGGTACATATGCTCCCTCTCAGACGCACCCCTTCCTGGGGGTACATCTGCTCCTCTCAGGAGCACACCTTGTTGGGGTACATATGCTCCTCTCAGACGCACCCCTTCCTGGGGGTACATCTGCTCCTCTCAGGAGCACCCCTTATTGGGGTACATCTGCTCTTCTCAGGAGCACCCCTTACTGGGGTACATCTGCTCCTATCAGGCGCACCCCTTCCTGGGGTACATCTGCTCTTCTCAGGAGCACCCCTTCCTGGGGTACATATGCTCCTCTCAGACGCACCCCTTCCTGTGGTGCATCTGCTCTTCTCAGGAGCACCCCTTCCTGGGGGTACATCTGCTCTTCTCAGGAGCACCCCTTCCTGGGGTACATCTGCTCTTCTCAGGAGCACCCCTTGCTGGGGTTCATCTGCTCCTATCAGGCGCACCCCTTCCTGGGGGTACATCTGCTCCTCTCAGGAGCACCCCTTGTTGGGGTACATATGCTCCCTCTCAGACGCACCCCCTTCCTGGGGGTACATCTGCTCCTCTCAGGAGCACCCCTTATTGGGGTACATCTGCTCTTCTCAGGAGCACCCCTTACTGGGGTACATCTGCTCCTATCAGGCGCACCCCTTCCTGGGGTACATCTGCTCTTCTCAGGAGCACCCCTTCCTGGGGTACATATGCTCCTCTCAGACGCACCCCTTCCTGTGGTGCATCTGCTCTTCTCAGGAGCACCCCTTCCTGGGGGTACATCTGCTCTTCTCAGGAGCACCCCTTCCTGGGGTACATCTGCTCTTCTCAGGAGCACCCCTTGCTGGGGTACATCTGCTCCTATCAGGCGCACCCCTTCCTGGGGGTACATCTGCTTCTCTCAGGGGCACCCCTTCCTGGGGGTACATCTGCTCCTCTCAGGAGCACCCCTTGCTGGGGTACATCTGCTCCTATCAGGCGCACCCCTTCCTGGGGGTACATCTGCTTCTCTCAGGGGACCCCTTGCTGGGGTACATCTGCTCCTCTCAGGAGCACCCCTTCCTGTGGTGCATCTGCTCTTCTCAGGAGCACCCCTTCCTGGGGGTACATCTGCTCTTCTCAGTAGCACCCCCTTCCTGGGGTACATCTGCTCCTCTCTGGAGCACCCCTTCCTAGGGGTACATCTGCTCTTCTCAGGAGCACCCCTTGCTGGGGTACATCTGCTCCTATCAGGCGCACCCTTCCTGGGGTACATCTGCTCCTCTCAGGAGCACCCCTTCCTGGGGTACATCTGCTCTTCTCAGGAGCACCCCTTCCTGGGGTACATCTGCTCTTCTCAGGAGCACCCCTTGCTGGGGTACATCTGCTCCTATCAGGCGCACCCCTTCCTGGGGGTACATCTGCTTCTCTCAGGGGCACCCCTTCCTGGGGGTACATCTGCTCTTGTCAGTAGCACCCCCTTCCTGGGGTACATCTGCTCTTCTCAGGAGCACCCCTTCCTGGGGGTACATCTGCTCTTCTCAGGAGCACCCCTTGTTGGGGGTACATCTGCTTCTTTCAGGAGCACCCCTTCCTGGGGGTACATCTGCTCTTCTCAGGAGCACCCCTTCCTGGGGGTACATTTGCTCTTCACAGGAGCACCTCTTACTGGGGTACATCTGATCCTTCTCAGTAGCACCCCCTGCTGGTGTACATCTGCTCTTCTCAGGAGCACCCCTTCCTGGGGGTACATCTGCTCTTTTCAGGAGCACCCCTTCCTGGGGTACATCTGCTTCTCTCAGTAGCACCCCTTCCTGGGGGTACATCTGCTCCTCTCAGGAGCACCCCTTGTTGGGGGTACATCTGTTCCTCTCAGGAACACCCCTTCCTGGGGTACATCTGCTCCTCTCTGGAGCACCCCTTCCTGGGGTACATCTGCTTCTCTCAGGAGCACCCCTTCCTGGGGGAGGTGTACATCTGCTCCTCTCTGGAGCACCCCTTGTTGGGGTACATTATATGCTCCTCTCAGACGCACCCCTTCCTGGGGGTACATCTGCTCCTCTCAGGAGCACCCTTTATTGGGGTACATCTGTTCTTCTCAGAAGCACCCCTTCCTGGGGTACATCTGCTTCTCTCAGGAGCACCCCTTCCTGGGGTACATCTGCTTCTCTCAGGAGCACCCCTTCCTGGGGGGTACATCTGCTCCTCTCTGGATCACCCCTTGTTGGGGTACATATGCTCCTCTCAGACGCACCCCTTCCTGGGGTACATCTGCTCCTCTCAGGAGCACCCCTTGTTGGGGTACATATGCTCCTCTCAGACGCACCCCTTCCTGGGGGTACATCTGCTCTCTCTCAGGAGCACCCCTTATTGGGGTACATCTGCTCTTCTCAGGAGCACCCCTTACTGGGGTACATCTGCTCCTATCAGGCGCACCCCTTCCTGGGGTACATCTGCTCTTCTCAAGAGCACCCCTTCCTGGGGTACATCTGCTCTTCTCAGGAGCACCCCTTCCTGGGGTACATATGCTCCTCTCAGACGCACCCCTTCCTGGGGGTACATCTGCTCCTCTCAGGAGCACCCCTTATTGGGGTACATCTGCTCTTCTCAGGAGCACCCCTTACTGGGGTACATCTGCTTCTTTCAGGGGGGACCCCTTGCTGGGGTACATCTGCTCCTCTCAGGAGCACCCCTTCCTGTGGTGCATCTGCTCTTCTCAGGAGCACCCTTTATTGGGGTACATCTGTTCTTCTCAGAAGCACCCCTTCCTGGGGTACATCTGCTTCTCTCAGGAGCACCCCTTCCTGGGGTACATCTGCTTCTCTCAGGAGCACCCCTTCCTGGGGGGGGTACATCTGCTCCTCTCTGGATCACCCCTTGTTGGGGTACATATGCTCCTCTCAGACGCACCCCTTCCTGGGGGTACATCTGCTCCTCTCAGGAGCACCCCTTGTTGGGGTACATATGCTCCTCTCAGACGCACCCCTTCCTGGGGGTACATCTGCTCCTCTCAGGAGCACCCCTTGTTGGGGTACATATGCTCCTCTCAGACGCACCCCTTCCTGGGGGTACATCTGCTCCTCTCAGGAGCACCCCTTATTGGGGTACATCTGCTCTTCTCAGGAGCACCCCTTACTGGGGTACATCTGCTCCTATCAGGCGCACCCCTTCCTGGGGTACATCTGCTCTTCTCAAGAGCACCCCTTCCTGGGGTACATCTGCTCTTTCTCAGGAGCACCCCTTCCTGGGGTACATATGCTCCTCTCAGACGCACCCCTTCCTGGGGTACATCTGCTCCTCTCAGGAGCACCCCTATATGGGGTACATCTGCTCTTCTCAGGAGCACCCCTTACTGGGGTACATCTGCTTCTTTCAGGGGGGACCCCTTGCTGGGGTACATCTGCTCCTCTCAGGAGCACCCCTTCCTGTGGTGCATCTGCTCTTCTCAGGAGCACCCCTTCCTGGGGGTACATCTGCTCTTCTCAGTAGCACCCCCTTCCTGGGGTACATCTGCTCCTCTCTGGAGCACCCCTTCCTGGGGTACATCTGCTCTTCTCAGGAGCACCCCTTGCTGGGGTACATCTGCTCCTATCAGGCGCACCCCTTCCTGGGGTACATCTGCTCCTCTCAGGAGCACCCCTTCCTGGGGTACATCTGCTCTTCTCAGGAGCACCCCTTCCTGGGGTACATCTGCTCTTCTCAGGAGCACCCCTTGCTGGGGTACATCTGCTCCTATCAGGCGCACCCCTTCCTGGGGGTACATCTGCTTCTCTCAGGGGCACCCCTTCCTGGGGGTACATCTGCTCTTGTCAGTAGCACCCCCTTCCTGGGGTACATCTGCTCTTCTCAGGAGCACCCCTTCCTGGGGGTACATCTGCTCTTCTCAGGAGCACCCCTTGTTGGGGGTACATCTGCTTCTTTCAGGAGCACCCCTTTCTGGGGGTACATCTGCTCTTCTCAGGAGCACCCCTTCCTGGGGGTACATCTGCTCTTCACAGGAGCACCTCTTACTGGGGTACATCTGATCCTCTCAGTAGCACCCCCTGCTGGTGTACATCTGCTCTTCTCAGGAGCATCCCTTCCTGGGGGTACATCTGCTCTTCTCAGGAGCACCCCTTCCTGGGGTACATCTGCTTCTCTCAGGAGCACCCCTTCCTGGAGGTACATCTGCTCTTCTCAGGAGCACCCCTTCCTGGGGGTACATCTGCTCTTCACAGGAGCACCTCTTACTGGGGTACATCTGATCCTCTCAGTAGCACCCCCTGCTGGTGTACATCTGCTCTTCTCAGGAGCACCCCTTCCTGGGGGTACATCTGCTCTTCTCAGGAGCACCCCTTCCCTTTGGTACATCTGCTTCTCTCAGGAGCACCCCTTCCTGGGGGTACATCTGCTCCTCTCATGAGCACCCCTTGTTGGGGTACATCTGCTTCTCTCAGGGGCACCCCTTCCTGGGGGTACATCTGCTCTTCTCAGTAGCACCCCCTTCCTGGGGGTACATCTGCTTCTCTCAGGGGCACCCCTTGTTGGGAGTACATCTGTTCCTCTCAGGAACACCCCTTCCTGGGGTACATATGCTCCTCTCTGGAGCACCCCTTCCTGGGGTACATCTGCTCTTCACAGGAGCACCCCTTGCTGGGGTACATCTGCTCCTATCAGGAGCACCCCTTGCTGGGGGTACATCTGCTTCTTTCAGGGGGGACCCCTTGCTGGGGTACATCTGTTTCTATCAGGAGCACCCCTTCCTGGGGTACATCTGTTCCTCTCAGGAGCACCCTTTGTTGGGGTACATCTGCTCCTCTCAGACGCACCCTTTCCTGGGGGGGTACATCTGTTCCTCTCTGAAACACCCCTTGTTGGGGTACATCTGCTCCTCTCTGAAGCACCCCTTGTTGGGGTACATCTGCTCTTCTCAGGAGCACCCCTTGCTGGGGTACATCTGCTTCTTTCAGGGGGGACCCCTTGCTGGGGTACATCTGCTCCTCTCAGGAGCACCCCTTCCTGGGGTACATCTGATCCTCTCTGGAACACCCCTTCCTGGGGGTACATCTGCTCTTCTCAGTAGCACCCCCTTCCTGGGGTACATCTGCTCCTCTCTGGAGCACCCCTTCCCTGGGGTACATCTGCTCTTCTCAGGAGCACGCCTTGCTGGGGTACATCTGCTCCTATCAGGCGCACCCCCTACCTGGGGGTACATCTGCTTCTCTCAGGGCACCCCTTCCTGGGGGTACATCTGCTTCTCTCAGGGGCACCCCTTGCTGGGGTACATCTGCTTCTTTCAGGAGCACCCCTTCCTGGGGGTACATCTGCTCCTATCAGGAGCACCCCTTCCTGGGGGTACATCTGCTCTTCTCAGGAGCACCCCTTCCTGGGGTACATCTGCTTCTCTCAGGAGCACCCTTCCTGGGGGTACATCTGCTCCTCTCAGGAGCACCCCATGTTGGGGGTACATCTGTTCCTCTCAGGAACACCCCTTCCTGGGGTACATCGGCTCCTCTCTGGAGCACCCCTTCCTGGGGTACATCTGCTTCTCTCAGGAGCACCCCTTCCTGGGGGGTACATCTGCTCCTCTCTGGAGCCCCCTTGTTGGGGTACATCTGCTCCTCTCAGGAGCACCCCTTCCTGGGGTACATCTGCTCTTCTCAGGAGCACCCCTTGCTAGCGTACATCTGCTTCTTTCAGGGGGGACCCCTTGCTGGGGTACATCTGTTTCTATCAGGAGCACCCCTTCCTGGGGTACATCTCCTCTTCTCAGGAGCACCCCTTGCTGGGGTACATCTGCTTCTTTCAGGGGGGACCCCTTCCTGGGGTACATCTGATCCTGTCTGGAACACCCCTTCCTGGGGTACATCTGCTCTTCTCAGGAGCACCCCTTGCTGGGGTACATCTGCTCCTATCAGGAGCACCCCTTCCTGGGGTACATCTGCTCCTATCAGGAGCACCCCTTCCTGGGGTACATCTGCTCTTCTCAGGAGCACCTCTTCCTGGGGTACATCTGCTCCTCTCAGGAGCACCCCTTGTTGAGGGTACATCTGCTCCTATCAGGAGCACCCCTACCTGGGGTACATCTGCTCCTATCAGGAGCACCCCTTGCTGGGGTACATCTGCTTCTCTCAGGAGCACCCCTTCCTGGGGTACATCTGCTCCTATCAGGAGCACCCCTTGCTGGGGTACATCTGCTTCTCTCAGGAGCACCCCTTCCTGGGGGTACATCTGCTCCTCTCATGAGCACCCCTTGTTGGGGTACATCTGCTCCTATCAGGCGCACCCCTTCCTGGGGGCACATCTGCTTCTCTCAGGGCACCCCTTCCTGGGGGTACATCTGCTCTTTCTCAGTAGCACCCCCTTCCTGGGGGTACATCTGCTTCTCTCAAGGGCACCCCTTGTTGGGGGGTACATCTGTTCCTCTCAGGAACACCCCTTCCTGGGGTACATATGCTCCTCTCTGGAGCACCCCTTCCTGGGGTACATCTGCTCTTCACAGGAGCACCCCTTGCTGGGGTACATCTGCTCCTATCAGGAGCACCCCTTGCTGGGGGTACATCTGCTTCTTTCAGGGGGACCCCTTGCTGGGGTACATCTGTTTCTATCAGGAGCACCTTCCTGGGGTACATCTGTTCCTCTCAGGAGCACCCCTTGTTGGGGTACATCTGCTCCTCTCAGACGCACCCCTTCCTGGGGGTACATCTGCTCCTCTCTGAAACACCCCTTGTTGGGGTACATCTGCTCCTCTCTGAAGCACCCTTGTTGGGGTACATCTGCTCTTCTCAGGAGCACCCCTTGCTGGGGTACATCTGCTTCTTTCAGGGGGACCCCTTGCTGGGGTACATCTGCTCCTCTCAGGAGCACCCCTTCCTGAGGTACATCTGATCCTCTCTGGAACACCCCTTCCTGGGGGAACATCTGCTCTTCTCAGTAGCACCCCCTTCCTGGGGTACATCTGCTCCTCTCTGGAGCACCCCTTCCTGGGGTACATCTGCTCTTCTCAGGAGCACCCCTTGCTGGGGTACATCTGCTCCTATCAGGCGCACCCCTACCTGGGGGGTACATCTGCTTCTCTCAGGGGCACCCCTTCTTGGGGGTACATCTGCTTCTCTCAGGGGCACCCTTTGCTGGGGTACATCTGCTTCTTTCAGGAGCACCCCTTCCTGGGGGTACATCTGCTCCTATTAGGAGCACCCCTTCCTGGGGGTACATCTGCTCTTCTCAGGAGCACCCCTTCCTGGGGTACATCTGCTTCTCTCAGGAGCACCCCTTCCTGGGGGTACATCTGCTCCTCTCAGGAGCACCCCATGTTGGGGGTACATCTGTTCCTCTCAGGAACACCCCTTCCTGGGGTACATCTGCTCCTCTCTGGAGTAGCCCTTCCTGGGGTACATCTGCTTCTCTCAGGAGCACCCCTTCCTGGGGGGGTACATCTGCTCCTCTCTGGAGCACCCCTTGTTGGGGTACATATGCTCCTCTCAGACGCACCCCTTCCTGGGGGTACATCTGCTCCTCTCAGGAGCACCCCTTGTTGGGGTACATATGCTCCTCTCAGACGCACCCCTTCCTGGGGGTACATCTGCTCCCTCTCAGGAGCACCCCTTATTGGGGTACATCTGCTCTTCTCAGGAGCACCCCTTACTGGGGTACATCTGCTCCTATCAGGCAGCACCCCTTCCTGGGGTACATCTGCTCTTCTCAGGAGCACCCCTTCCTGGGGTACATATGCTCCTCTCAGACGCACCCCTTCCTGTGGTGCATCTGCTCTTCTCAGGAGCACCCCTTCCTGGGGGTACATCTGCTCTTCTCAGGAGCACCCCTTCCTGGGGTACATCTGCTCTTCTCAGGAGCACCCCTTGCTGGGGTACATCTGCTCCTATCAGGCGCACCCCTTCCTGGGGGTACATCTGCTCCTCTCAGGAGCACCCCTTGTTGGGGTACATATGCTCCTCTCAGACGCACCCCTTCCTGGGGTACATCTGCTCCTCTCAGGAGCACCCCTTATTGGGGTACATCTGCTCTTCTCAGGAGCACCCCTTACTGGGGTACATCTGCTCCTATCAGGCGCACCCCTTCCTGGGGTACACCTGCTCTTCTCAGGAGCACCCCTTCCTGGGGTACATATGCTCCTCTCAGAGCGCACCCCTTCCTGTGGTGCATCTGCTCTTCTCAGGAGCACCCCTTCCTGGGGGTACATCTGCTCTTCTCAGGAGCACCCCTTCCTGGGGTACATCTGCTCTTCTCAGGAGCACCCCTTGCTGGGGTACATCTGCTCCTATCAGGCGCACCCCTTCCTGGGGGTACATCTGCTTCTCTCAGGGGCACCCCTTCCTGGGGGTACATCTGCTCCTCCTCAGGAGCACCCTTGCTAGGGTACATCTGCTCCTATCAGGCGCACCCCTTCCTGGGGGCACATCTGCTTCTCTCAGGGGGACCCCTTGCTGGGGTACATCTGCTCCTCTCAGAGCACCCCTTCCTGTGGTGCATCTGCTCTTCTCAGGAGCACCCCTTCCTGGGGGTACATCTGCTCTTCTCAGTAGCACCCCCTTCCTGGGGTACATCTGCTCCTCTCTGGAGCACCCCTTCCTGGGGTACATCTGCTCTTCTCAGGAGCACCCCTTGCTGGGGTACATCTGCTCCTATCAGGCGCACCCCTTCCTGGGGTACATCTGCTCCTCTCAGGAGCACCCCTTCCTGGGGTACATCTGTTCTTCTCAGGAGCACCCCTTCCTGGGGTACATCTGCTCTTCTCAGGAGCACCCCTTGCTGGGGTACATCTGCTCCTATCAGGCGCACCCCTTCCTGGGGGTACATCTGCTTCTCTCAGGGGCACCCCTTCCTGGGGGTACATCTGCTCTTGTCAGTAGCACCCCTTCCTGGGGTACATCTGCTCTTCTCCAGGAGCACCCCTTCCTGGGGGTACATCTGCTCTTCTCAGGAGCACCCCTTGTTGGGGGTACATCTGCTTCTTTCAGGAGCACCCCTTCCTGGGGGCACATCTGCTCTTCTCAGGAGCACCCCTTCCTGGGGGTACATTTGCTCTTCACAGGAGCACCTCTTACTGGGGTACATCTGATCCTCTCAGTAGCACCCCCTGCTGGTGTACATCTGCTCTTCTCAGGAGCACCCCTTCCTGGGGGTACATCTGCTCTTCTCAGGAGCACCCCTTCCTGGGGTACATCTGCTTCTCTCAGGAGCACCCCTTCCTGGGGGTACATCTGCTCCTCTCAGGAGCACCCCTTGTTGGGGGTACATCTGTTCCTCTCAGGAACACCCCTTCCTGGGGTACATCTGCTCCTCTCTGGAGCACCCCTTCCTGGGGTACATCTGCTTCTCTCAGGAGCACCCCTTCCTGGGGGGGGGGGTACATCTGCTCCTCTCTGGAGCACCCCTTGTTGGGGTACATTATATGCTCCTCTCAGACGCACCCCTTCCTGGGGGTACATCTGCTCCTCTCAGGAGCACCCTTTATTGGGGTACATCTGTTCTTCTCAGAAGCACCCCTTCCTGGGGTACATCTGCTTCTCTCAGGAGCACCCCTTCCTGGGGTACATCTGCTTCTCTCAGGAGCACCCCTTCCTGGGGGTACATCTGCTCCTCTCTGGAGCACCCCTTGTTGGGGTACATATGCTCCTCTCAGACGCACCCCTTCCTGGGGTACATCTGCTCCTCTCAGGAGCACCCCTTGTTGGGGTACATATGCTCCTCTCAGACGCACCCCTTCCTGGGGGTACATCTGCTCCTCTCAGGAGCACCCCTTATTGGGGTACATCTGCTCTTCTCAGGAGCACCCCTTACTGGGGTACATCTGCTCCTATCAGGCGCACCCCTTCCTGGGGTACATCTGCTCTTCTCAGGAGCACCCCTTCCTGGGGTACATCTGCTCTTCTCAGGAGCACCCCTTCCTGGGGTACATATGCTCCTCTCAGACGCACCCCTTCCTGGGGGTACATCTGCTCCTCTCAGGAGCACCCCTTATTGGGGTACATCTGTTCTTCTCAGGAGCACTCCCTTACTGGGGTACATCTGCTTCCTTTCAGGGGGGACCCCTTGCTGGGGTACATCTGCTCCTCTCAGTGAGCACCCTTCCTGTGGTGCATCTGCTCTTCTCAGGAGCACCCCTTCCTGGGGGTACATCTGCTCTTCTCAGTAGCACCCCCTTCCTGGGGTACATCTGCTCCTCTCTGGAGCACCCCTTCCTGGGGTACATCTGCTCTTCTCAGGAGCACCCCTTGCTGGGGTACATCTGCTCCTATCAGGCGCACCCCTTCCTGGGGTACATCTGCTCCTCTCAGGAGCACCCCTTCCTGGGGTACATCTGCTCTTCTCTGAGGAGCACCCCTTCCTGGGGTACATCTGCTCTTCTCAGGAGCACCCCCTTGCTGGGGTGCATCTGCTCCTATCAGGCGCACCCCTTCCTGGGGGTACATCTGCTTCTCTCAGGGCACCCCTTCCTGGGGGTACATCTGCTCTTGTCAGTAGCACCCCCTTCCTGGGGTACATCTGCTCTTCTCAGGAGCACCCCTTCCTGGGGGTACATCTGCTCTTCTCAGGAGCACCCCTTGTTGAGGGTACATCTGCTTCTTTCAGGAGCACCCCCTTCCTGGGGGTACATCTGCTCTTCTCAGGAGCACCCCTTCCTGGGGGGTACATCTGCTCTTCACAGGAGCACCTCTCTACTGGGGTACATCTGATCCTCTCAGTAGCACCCCCTGCTGGTGTACATCTGCTCTTCTCAGGAGCACCCCCTTCCTGGGGGTACATCTGCTCTTCTCAGGAGCACCCCCTTCCTGGGGTACATCTGCTTCTCTCAGGAGAACCCCTTCCTGGGGGTACATCTGCTCCTCTCAGGAGCACCCCTTGTTGGGGGTACATCTGTTCCTCTCAGGAACACCCCTTCCTGGGGTACATCTGCTCCTCTCTGGAGCACCCCTTCCTGGGGTACATCTGCTTCTCTCAGGAGCACCCCTTCCTGGGGGAGGTGTACATCTGCTCCTCTCTGGAGCACCCCTTGTTGGGGTACATTATATGCTCCTCTCAGACGCACCCCTTCCTGGGGGTACATCTGCTCCTCTCAGGAGCACCCTTTATTGGGGTACATCTGTTCTTCTCAGGAGCACCCCTTGCTGGGAGATTAATCTGCTCTTATCTGGACGTGCTATGGACTCACCTCACACTTCATAGTTGTTGGAACATGGCTTTTCTTAGGGGAAATTACCCCAAAACGTTTTGCTTTTTCCTCCTAGTCTTTCTACTCTCTCCGCAGGACCTTAGCAATAGGGGCACCTTCTCCCTGTATTGCAGAGGGAAGGTGCTCGCACCGCCTCGCCATCACTGGACAGGGGGCAGCATTGGTGATGGGTTAAGGTGCCGTACCTCTGTGCGCCCCGTAAACAGGTACACCACACACCCAGGGCAGGTACAGCACTGGTTAGTCAAAAGCACAAGGAAAAAGGTCAGGGCAACAATACCCTGCACCAGTCGTTATGGCGTGTGGTGGCTATAATATCCTAAATAAAGCTAGCACTGGTTAGTAGTGGGACTTTGCACTGAGTGTGCCACCCACCAGATGCCTGTCAACCATGTATCGGGCCTGTCAGTGCAGGCCTGTGGGGAGCCACTGCGCCCTCATCTAGGTTGGCATCGCTCACGCCTCAGCCAACCCTGAGTTGGATATCCCGTACCATGAGGCCCCCCCCCAGGGAAGCCCTGAAGGGCGGGTCGTAGGCTGAAGGCTTGGTGGGTACATATGGATGTTCCCTGCCCAGGTAGTGAGGGCTTCCTCTGCCTTAGAGTTCGCCTCTTCTCATGAGGATACTACTGGGGTGTTGCTGATTCTCTTGTTACATGAGGATTGTCCTGGAGGGTTGCTGATTCTCTTGTGGGACCTCTGGGCTCTGAGCACATCCTCACTGTCGAGGCATTCCTACACAGGCTAGGAAGAGGCGTTGACACGATGTTCTGGAACATGGGCCGGAGTGCCAACGTAGACCTTGGAGTGCACACTTGCTCATGTGGAGTGTTAACTAGGCTCCCAGCCTGACATACAGGTCTGGGTGCGTGCACCAGCCCTCGTGCTGTTTCGAATACTTGTCTAGTCTGCCGTTGCAGGCTTGAGGTTGCGCCCCGGCACCAATGGCCATATGGATAGGGGCCCAGCCTGCCATCGCGGGCCGATGAGTGCATAACTGCATCCCGGGTGTTGTAACAGCTAGGTCAGGTCTGCCGTTGCTGGCCTATGTCCGCGCGCTTGCACCAATGGCGCTAGTGGCAAGGTGCCCGGTCCGCTGTTGCAGGCCGGATGTGCCGTCTCCGGCTGGGCCAGGCAGGGTCATGGGCACACATTTGCATGTAAGGTGCTATGGGCTGGGTAAGCCCGCGTGCCCGGCCTGTCATTGCAGGCCTGTGCGGGCGTAGTTGCACCTAAAGGTGTTAGGGCCTGTGTAAGCCCATGTGCCCGGCCTGCCATCACAGACCGATGTGTGCACACTGGCATCTATAATGATTAAACTCATGGGCACCCACACCTATATTGCTCGTGATTGCGGGTGCAGCCTGCCATCACAGGCCTATGCATAAGCACTGACAACCGTATTAATTAAAACTGTGCGTGGGGAAGCAGCTGACATTGCTTCGGGCTGCAATAGGGGACTGCAGTGGAGCAGCCTCATGATGTTTCATGTCAATAGATTCGCTGTGCTAAACCCTTTCCAATGGTACAGGTGATGTTGAGAAAATTTGCTTAGAAATGCCACTTGTAGAATATGTTTTATAGCTAAGAAGGGGTTTGGCCCAAGGCAGCTGGACAGGCCTAATAATAATACAGGAGAAGGGTGCCCAAGCCGTCACGTTTAAATGCTATTAAAGTAGTTTAACGGACTGAAGACCATAAACTCAATTGGTCTGGACTTTATGCATTTATTTGCTATGTCATTCACTTTTTTTAGAAACTTAGATCCACATTATTACTTGAGTCAGACACAAGTGGATACGTGTAAATTAGTGCACGTTATAGCAATACATGTGACAAAACGTAAATAAACAAAGAAACATAAATCAACATTGTGGTTTGACAAGGCAACGAAAAAATTGCAAACAACAATAAACAACAGTGGTTGTATACGTTAAAAACAAGTCTACATTTACAGTACAAAAGCACAGTCCCCTAAATTATTTTGGGAATCGAAACGCGTCGGCACCACACAACGCGGGGACTCCTGCATTTAATTAAGTTTGCCTCAGTAGAAATGTTGCAAAAATCTTTAACTACTAGGTGCAATCGCTTTCCCCATGTGTAGCAGCACTGTGAATACTTTAGACAACCTGACTGTTAAAGATTGTCCAGTTGCTGCTCTTGCTGTGGAGCCTGGCTCCAGTGGACACCAGGGGTCGGGGGAGCACATCTGTGCATTCGCCAGCAACAGGCATAAACCATGGGCATACAATGGGAACAACAGCCTCTGTCAGGTGAGGGCCCAATGGAATAGATAGGAGAGTGAGTTTTGACACTTGGACTCTAGGGGCCGGATCATTGCCCCACTAAAAATTAAGATCTACATTCCACGGCCCCATAGCAGACAGGCCTGTAATTTTGGGGAGACATCTGTGGAAAACCCTACACCACCTCCTAACTTCAAAGGCACACAATAGTATAACTACTAGTGCCATCCTTCAGCAAAGGGTGAGATACACTTGTGGGGAAGCCGGCTAATCAGACTGCGTGGTGCACATTGCCGGAGGACTCTGTTGTGCACATGGAGGATTACTGCCCGTGAAGGGGACTGCGTGCCCTTTCTGATTAGAGACTGACCTGGGCTGAGACCTGCTGAAGTGTAGCGCCCTGAAGTGTGCTCTCCAAGGGCCCGTCGGTGGGCCTCCTGTTCTCTCAGGCATCTCAGGGACATCAAAGAACTCCCGTGAGGGACCTGCACCATCTGCATGTGACATCTGGAGAGCAGTGATCTCTCAAGTGCCCACATCGGCTACTAAACGGGTAGTGTGGTGTGAGCATGGAACCAAGACTTGTGTCTGGAGACTGGATTGTCTAGTGCAGAGCCCAAAAATATTGCCCGCATCTAAGGCATGTGGTTCCCGGATAGCAGGAACCCTGAAACTCATAAGCATCTTGCTGGTGGTGAGCAGATTCACCGGTTGCGGGATCAAAGATGACCTGCTTAGTTGATCGTGCCGCATCTCTCTCGTGTGGCACGCCAACTGCATGCTCATTGCGTGTGGTGTACGAGTCACAGGGTGCGACCCTCAAAGGTGGGGGTGCACTCATAGTAGTGCTGCATTCTACCTCCTGTGGCTCCGCTGAAATTTGGCTTGTGTGTGTGACTGGAATTGTCTGGTGCAACCTGATCATTGTGCACTGGACGTTGTGCCTCCTTAGCAGGAAGGCACAGAATTTTCGTTGTGTGTGACCGGAATCGCCTGGTGCAACCCATTTTAATGTGCACCAGTCATAGTGCCTAATTTTCGGGGAGGTACGGAATTTGCAACTCATCATGTTTGAGATTTAAAGTGTCCGGTGTGACTCATACCAACACACACCCAATGCTGTGCCCGGATTGCCTGGGCACAACCATGATCATTGTATACCTGTTGGGGTGCCTCATCCTATCGAGATGCTCCCCAGTGTTACTCCCCATTCATTGGTTGTTCCCTTTTTGACCCTCAGTGGACCAACAGCTCTCTCCACACCTGGCCCCTCCTGAAGATATCGTGGCACCAGGTAGTAGGGAGAGAGATTGACTGGGTTAAAGGAACGCTTCCGAGACAGTTTGGAAGCGGATCAAGAGACTGCGTGACTCCATTGCGTTTTCAGAACTATGGGTGAACTTCCCGAGTGGCTGCTAAACTCCCCTTGTTTACATCTACCTGTTAATTAAAATTTCTACATATTCCCAGCTGCTTCCCGAGGACCCAGACTAAGTGACTTTGGCCACGTGTGGCCTTGTGTCTGGGAGACGAGGTTGGTTATTGACCAACCTCGGGGTATAGGACAATTGGGGTGAACAAGAGGGTGGTGGGAGGCTGGGGCCACGTAGTCTGCAGAGTGTCATCCATTGACCTGCTGGGTACCAGAGGCAATGCATTAGTGTGATGAGTGCGTATGTGTGCAAGAGTACAGACTGTGCTGGATACCTGATGCACCATGTAGCGGTGCAGAGTGGGTGTGTGTGAGTGGGAGTGATAGTGATAGTGTGTGGACCGCCTGTGATTCACGACACTGGCCAGCGGTGCCACTTCATACATTGATTTCGTGCCAAAAGCACAATACATCTGACATGGTGTTTCCCGCATGGTTTCGGCCCGCGGTGCTGCTATAGAGTGTTCTAGTTTCAAGTCTGTACATATTGTTGATATTGTTGTGACCCGGGCTGTACCATATAACTGTGTGGGATTGTATTAATAGGATTGCCAGTGTGGGCCTAGGGTGGATAGCGTGTTGCAACGCATAAGGGTGCTCTCCCTGTGGGGGTGGAGGGGTCAGGCAGATAAGGAATTTTCCCCACGTGCATGCTGTAGATATCATAACAATACGAGTGGGCCTAGTACTGCTAGTAATAATTCCAAATGAGTTTTATGCCCCAAAACACCTGAGGTTCATGTTATAATGATCAAATATGTGTTGAATAGAAACGTTTTTACATACATCCTGTGTGAAGTCTCTTTTGTGATGCTTAGTGTATTTATCGCGAGTGCTGCTGTGCCTTTGTGTTATACATTGCCTCTGGATTAAGCCTGACTGCTCAGTGCCAAGCTACCCAAGGGTGAGCACAGGTTATACAGCGAGTGTAATCACCCACCCTTGACGAGAGTGGTAGGTTCTGCCTGGCTGGGCGCATCCCTTCAGCCAACCAGAAAGTGCTGGTTCCAACATGGTGAATTGTTTGCTCCTCCAAAGCTTGGCTCTAGCTGCTCCCTAAGGTATTCCTAAAGCCCCGTGCCCAAAGCAGGAGACCAAGGGACAAGTGCCTCGGGCAGAGGGCCAGGCAGTTTGTAAGACAAGGTGGCAGCCCAGGGCAGATGGGCAACATTTGAGTAATGATACAGTAGGAGTGCAGGACAGAGGGCAACCTTTGAGTAATGATACAGCAGGAGTGCAGGGCAGAGGGCAACCTTTGAGTAATGATACAGTAGGAGCCCGGGACAGAGGGGCAACCTTTGAGTAATGATACAGCAGGAGTGCAGGACAGAGGGGCAACCTTTGAGTAATGATACAGTAGGAGCGCAGGGCAGAGGGGCAACCTTTGAGTAATGATACAGTAGGAGCCCGGGACAGAGGGGCAACCTTTGAGTAATGATACAGCAGGACTGAAGGACAGAGGGGCAACCTTTGAGTAATGATACAGTAGGAGCGCAGGGCAGAGGGGCAACCTTTGAGTAATGATACAGTAGGAGCGCGGGCAGAGGGGCAACCTTTGAGTAATGAAGCAGTAGGAGTGCAGGGCAGAGGGGCAACCTTTGAGTAATGATACAGCAGGAGTGCAGGGCAGAGGGGCAACTTTTGAGTAATGATACAGTAGAAGTGCAGGGCAGAGGGGCAACCACTGAGTAATGATACAGTAGGAGCCCGGGACAGAGGGACAACCTTTGAGTAATGATACAGCAGGAGTGCAGGATAGAGGGGCAACCTTTGAGTAATGATACAGTTGGAGCGCAGGGCAGAGGGGCAACCTTTGAGTATTGATACAGTAGAATTGCAGGGCAGAGGGGCAACCTTTGAGTAATGATAGAGTAGGAGCAACATTTGAGTAATGATACAGTAGGAGCGCAGGGCAGAGGGGCAACCTTTGAGCAATGATATAGTAGGAGCCCAGGACAGAGGGGCAACCTTTGAGTAATGATACAGTAGGAGCGCAGGACAGAGGGGCAACCTTTGAGTAATGATACAGTAGGAGCAACCTTTGAGTAACGATACAGTAGCAGCAACCTTTGAGTAATGATACAGCAGGAGCGCAGGACAGAGGGGCAACCTTTGAGTAATGATACAGTAGGAGTGCAGGACAGAAGGGCAACCTTTTAGTAATGATACAGTAGGAGCAACCTTTGAGAAACGATACAGTAGGAGCGCAGGGCAGAGGGGCAACCTTTGAGCAATGACACAGTAGGAGCCCAGGACAGAGGGGCAACCTTTGAGTAATGATACAGTAGGAGCGCAGGACAGAGGGGCAACCTTTGAGTAATGATACAGTAGGAGCGCAGGACAGAGAGGCAACCTTTGAGTGATAATACAGTACGAGTGCAAGGCAGAGGGGCAACCTTTGAGTAATGATACTGTAGGAGGGCAGGTCAGAGGGGCAACCTTTGAGTAATGATACAGTAGGAGCCCAGGGCAGAGGGGCAACCTTTGAGTGATAATACAGTACAAGTGCAGGGCAGAGGGGCAACCTTTGAGTAATGATACAGTAGGAGAGAAGTGCAGAGGGGAAACCTTTGTGTAATGATACAGCAGGAGCGCGGGGCAGAGGGGCAACCTTTGAGTAATGATACAGTAGGAGCGCAGGGCAGAGGGGCAACCTTTGAGTAATGATACAGTAGGAGCAACCTTTGAGTAATGATACAGCAGGAGTGCAGGGCAGAGGGGCAACCTTTGAGTAATGATACAGTAGGAGCGCAGGGCAGAGGGGCAACTTTGAGTAATGATACAGCAGGAGCCCAGGGCAGAGGGGCAACCTTTGAGTAATGATACAGTAGGAGCAACCTTTGAGTAATGATACAGCAGGAGTGCAGGGCAGAGAGGCAAGCTTTGAGTAATGATACAGTAGGAGCGCAGGGCAGAGGGCAACCTTTGAGGAATGATACTGTAGGAGCGCAGGGCAGAGGGACAACCTTTGAGTAATGATACAGCAGGAGCGCGGGACAGAAGGGCAACCTTTGAGTAATGATACAGCAGGAGCCCAGGACAGAGGGGCAACCTTTGAGTAATGTGACTGTAGGAGCCCAGGACAGAGGGGCAACCTTTGAGTAATGATACAGTAGGAGCCCGGGACAGAGGGGCAACCTTTGAGTAATGATACAGCAGGACTGCAGGACAGAGGGGCAAGCTTTGAGTAATTATACAGTCGGAGCGCAGGGCAGAGGGGCAACCTTTGAGTAATGATACAGTAGGAGCGCGGGCAGAGGGGCAACCTTTGAGTAATGAAGCAGTAGGAGTGCAGGGCAGAGGGGCAACCTTTGAGTAATGATACAGCAGGAGTGCAGGGCAGAGGGGCAACCTTTGAGTAATGATACAGTAGGAGTGCAGGGAAGAGGGGCAACCACTGTGTAATGATACAGTAGGAGCCCGGGACAGAGGGACAACCTTTGAGTAATGATACAGCAGAAGTGCAGGACAGAGGGGCAACCTTTGAGTAATGATACAGTTGGAGCGCAGGGCAGAGGGGCAACCTTTGAGTATTGATACAGTAGAAGTGCAGGGCAGAGGGCAACCTTTGAGTAATGATAGAGTAGGAGCAACATTTGAGTAATGATACAGTAGAGAGCGCAGGGCAGAGGGGCAACCTTTGAGCAATGATATAGTAGGAGCCCAGGACAGACGGGCAACCTTTGAGTAATGATACAGTAGGAGCGCAGGACAGAGGGGCAACCTTTGAGTAATGATACAGTAGGAGCAACCTTTGAGTAACGATACAGTAGCAGCAACCTTTGAGTAATGATACAGCAGGAGCGCAGGACAGAGGGGCAACCTTTGAGTAATGATACAGTAGGAGCGCAGGACAGAAGGGCAACCTTTGAGTAATGATACAGTAGGAGCAACCTTTGAGAAACGATACAGTAGGAGCGCAGGGCAGAGGGGCAACCTTTGAGCAATGACAAAGTAGGAGCCCAGGACAGAGGGGCAACCTTTGAGTAATGATACAGTAGGAGCGCAGGACAGAGGGGCAACCTTTGAGTAATGATACAGTAGGAGCGCAGGACAGAGGGGCAACCTCTGAGTAATGATACAGCAGGAGTGCAGGGCAGAGGGGCAACCTTTCAGTAATGATACAGTAGAAGTGCAGGGCAGAGGGGCAACCTTTGAGTAATGATACAGCAGGAGCCCAGGACAGAGGGGCAACCTTTGAGTAATGTGACTGTAGGAGCCCAGGACAGAGGGGCAACCTTTGAGTAATGATACAGTAGGAGCCCGGGACAGAGGGGCAACCTTTGAGTAATGATACAGCAGGACTGCAGGACAGAGGGGCAACCTTTGAGTAATTATACAGTCGGAGCGCAGGGCAGAGGGGCAACCTTTGAGTAATGATACAGTAGGAGCGCGGGCAGAGGGGCAATGTTTGAGTAATGAAGCAGTAGGAGTGCAGGGCAGAGGGGCAACCTTTGAGTAATGATACAGCAGGAGTGCAGGGCAGAGGGGCAACCTTTGAGTAATGATACAGTAGGAGTGCAGGGAAGAGGGGCAACCACTGAGTAATGATACAGTAGGAGCCCGGGACAGAGGGACAACCTTTGAGTAATGATACAGCAGGAGTGCAGGACAGAGGGGCAACCTTTGAGTAATGATACAGTTGGAGCGCAGGGCAGAGGGGCAACCTTTGAGTATTGATACAGTAGAAGTGCAGGGCAGAGGGGCAACCTTTGAGTAATGATAGAGTAGGAGCAACATTTGAGTAATGATACAGTAGGAGCGCAGGGCAGAGGGGCAACCTTTGAGCAATGATATAGTAGGAGCCCAGGACAGACGGGCAACCTTTGAGTAATGATACAGTAGGAGCGCAGGACAGAAGGGCAACCTTTGAGTAATGATACAGTAGGAGCAACCTTTGAATAACGATACAGTAGCAGCAACCTTTGAGTAATGATACAGCAGGAGCACAGGACAGAGGGGCAACCTTTGAGTAATGATACAGTAGGAGCGCAGGACAGAAGGGCAACCTTTGAGTAATGATACAGTAGGAGCAACCTTTGAGTAACGATACAGTAGCAGCAACCTTTGAGTAATGATACAGCAGGAGCGCAGGACAGAGGGGCAACCTTTGAGTAATGATACAGTAGGAGCGCAGGGCAGAGGGGCAACCTTTGAGCAATGACAAAGTAGGAGCCCAGGACAGAGGGGCAACCTTTGAGTAATGATACAGTAGGAGCGCAGGACAGAGGGGCAACCTTTGAGTAATGATACAGTAGGAGCGCAGGACAGAGGGGCAACCTCTGAGTAATGATACAGCAGGAGTGCAGGGCAGAGGGGCAACCTTTCAGTAATGATACAGTAGAAGTGCAGGGCAGAGGGGCAACCTTTGAGTAATCATACAGTAGGAGTGCAGGGCAGAGGGGCAATCTTTGAGTAATGATACAGTAGGAGTGCAGGACAGAGGGCTGCATTACACTCAGCCGGCCTTACCCTGTATATTCGGTGCCAGGAGGCAGCCCAGGACAGAGGGGCAACCTTTGAGTAATGATACAGTAGGAGCTCAGGGCAGAGGGGCAACCTTTGAGTAATGATACAGTAGGAGAGCAGGGCAGAGGGGCAACCTTTGAGCAATGATACAGTAGGAGGGCAGGGCAGAGGGGCAACCTTTGAGTAATGATACAGTAGGAGTGCAGGGCAGAGGGGCAACCTTTGAGTAGTGATACAGTAGGAGTGCAGGGCAGAGGGGCAACCTTTGAGTAATGATACAGTAGGAGCCCAGGGCAGAGGGTCAACCTTTGAGTGATAATACAGTACGAGTGCAAGGCAGAGGGGCAACCTTTGAGTAATGATACTGTAGGAGGGCAGGTCAGAGGGGCAACCTTTGAGTAATGATACAGTAGGAGCGCAGGGCAGAGGGGCAACCTTTGAGTGATAATACAGTACAAGTGCAGGGCAGAGGGGCAACCTTTGAGTAATGATACAGTAGGAGGGAAGTGCAGAGGGGAAACCTTTGTGTAATGATACAGCAGGAGCGCGGGGCAGAGGGGCAACCTTTGAGTAATGATACAGTAGGAGCGCAGGGCAGAGGGGCAACCTTTGAGTAATGATACAGTAGGAGCAACCTTTGAGTAATGATACAGCAGGAGTGCAGGGCAGAGGGGCAACCTTTGAGTAATGATACAGTAGGAGCGCAGGGCAGAGGGGCAACTTTGAGTAATGATACAGCAGGAGCCCAGGGCAGAGGGGCAACCTTTGAGTAATGATACAGCAGGAGTGCAGGGCAGAGAGGCAAGCTTTGAGTAATGATACAGTAGGAGCGCAGGGCAGAGGGCAACCTTTGAGGAATGATACTGTAGGAGCGCAGGGCAGAGGGACAACCTTTGAGTAATGATACAGCAGGAGCGCGGGACAGAAGGGCAACCTTTGAGTAATGATACAGCAGGAGCCCAGGACAGAGGGGCAACCTTTGAGTAATGATACAGTAGGAGCCCGGGACAGAGGGGCAACCTTTGAGTAATGATACAGCAGGACTGCAGGACAGAGGGACAACCTTTGAGTAATTATACAGTCGGAGCGCAGGGCAGAGGGGCAACCTTTGAGTAATGATACAGTAGGAGCGCGGGCAGAGGGGCAACCTTTGAGTAATGAAGCAGTAGGAGTGCAGGGCAGAGGGGCAACCTTTGAGTAATGATACAGCAGGAGTGCAGGGCAGAGGGGCAACCTTTGAGTAATGATACAGTAGGAGTGCAGGGAAGAGGGGCAACCACTGAGTAATGATACAGTAGGAGCCCGGGACAGAGGGACAACCTTTGAGTAATGATACAGCAGGAGTGCAGGACAGAGGGGCAACCTTTGAGTAATGATACAGTTGGAGCACAGGGCAGAGGGGCAACCTTTGAGTATTGATACAGTAGAAGTGCAGGGCAGAGGGGCAACCTTTGAGTAATGATAGAGTAGGGGCAACATTTGAGTAATGATACAGTAGGAGCGCAGGGCAGAGGGGCAACCTTTGAGCAATGATATAGTAGGAGCCCAGGACAGAGGGGCAACCTTCGAGTTATGATACAGTAGGAGCGCAGGACAGAGGGGCAACCTTTGAGTAATGATACAGTAGGAGCAACCTTTGAGTAATGATACAGGAGCAGCAACCTTTGAGTAATGATACAGCAGGAGCGCAGGACAGAAGGGCAACCTTTGAGTAATGATACAGTAGGAGCGCAGGACAGAGGGGCAACCTTTGAGTAATGATACAGTAGGAGCAACCTTTGAGTAACGATACAGTAGGAGCGCAGGGCAGAGGGGCAACCTTTGAGCAATGACACAGTAGGAGCCCAGGACAGAGGGGCAACCTTTGAGTAATGATACAGTAGGAGCGCATTACAGAGGGGCAGCCTTTGAGTAATGATACAGTAGGATCGCAGGACAGAGGGGCAACCTCTGAGTAATGATACAGCAGGAGTGCAGGGCAGAGGGGCAACCTTTGAGTAATGATACAGTAGGAGCCCAGGACAGAGGGGCAACCTTTGAGTAATGATACAGCAGGAGTGCAGGACAGAGGGGCAACCTTTGAGTAATGATACAGTAGGAGCGCAGGGCAGAGGGGCAACCTTTGAGTAATGATACAGTAGAAGTGCAGGGCAGAGGGGCAACCTTTGAGTAATCATACAGTAGGAGTGCAGGGCACAGGGCAACCTTTGAGTAATGATACAGTAGGAGCCCAGGACAGAGGGGCAACCTTTGACTAATGATACAGTAGGAGTGCAGGACAGAGGGCTGCATTACACTCAGCCGGCCTTACCCTGTACACTCGGGGCCAGGAGGCAGCCCAGGACAGAGGGGCAACCTTTGAGTAATGATACAGTAGGAGCTCAGGGCAGAGGGGCAACCTTTGAGTAATGATACAGTAGGAGAGCAGGGCAGAGGGGCAACCTTTGAGCAATGATACAGTAGGAGGGCAGGGCAGAAGGGCAACCTTTGAGTAATGATACAGTAGGAGTGCAGGGCAGAGGGGCAATCTTTGAGTAATGATACAGTAGGAGTGAGGGGCAGAGGGGCAACCTTTGAGTAATGATACAGTAGGAGTACGGGGCAGAGGGGCAACCACTGACTAATGATACAGTAGGAGCCAGGGCAGAGGGGCAACCTTTGAGTAATGATACAGGAGGAGTGCAGGTCAGAGTGCAATCTTTGAGTAATGATACTGTAGGAGTGCAGGGCAGAGGGGCAAACTTTGAGTAATGATACAGTAGGAGCCCAGGACAGAGGGGCAACCTTTGACTAATGATACAGTAGGAGTGCAGGACAGAGGGCTGCATTACACTCAGCCGGCCTTACCCTGTACACTCGGTGCCAGGAGGCAGCCCAGGACAGAGGGGCAACCTTTGAGTAATGATACAGTAGGAGCTCAGGGCAGAGGGGCAACCTTTGAGTAATGATACAGTAGGGAGAGCAGGGCAGAGGGGCAACCTTTGAGCAATGATACAGTAGGAGGGCAGGGCAGAAGGGCAACCTTTGAGTAATGATACAGTAGGAGTGCAGGGCAGAGGGGCAATCTTTGAGTAATGATACAGTAGGAGTGAGGGGCAGAGGGGCAACCTTTGAGTAATGATACAGTAGGAGTACGGGGCAGAGGGGCAACCACTGACTAATGATACAGTAGGAGCCAGGGCAGAGGGGCAACCTTTGAGTAATGATACAGGAGGAGTGCAGGTCAGAGTGCAATCTTTGAGTAATGATAGTGTAGGAGCGCAGGACAGAGGGGCAACCTTTGAGTAATGATACAGTAGGAGCGCAGGACAGAGGGGCAACCTCTGAGTAATGATACAACAGGAGTGCAGGACAGAGGGGCAACCTTTGACTAATGTTACAGTAGGAGTGCAGGGCAGAGGGGCAACCTTCGAGTAATGATACAGAGGGAGCGCAGGGCAGAGGTGCAACCTTTGAGTAATGATACACTATGAGCGCAGGACAGAGGGGCAACCTTTGAGTAATGATACAGTAGGAGCGCAGGACAGAGGGGCAACCTCTGAGTAATGATACAACAGGAGTGCAGGGCAGAGGGGCAACCTTTGAGTAATGATGCAGTAGGAGCCCGGGACAGAGGGGCAACCTTTGAGTAATGGTACAGCAGGATCCCAGGACAGAGGGGCAACCTTTAAGTAGTGATACAGCAGGAGTGCAGGACAGAGGGGCAACCTTTGAGTAATGATACAGTAGGAGTGCCGGGCAGAGGGCTGCATTACACTCAGCCTGCCTCACCCTGTACACTCTGTGCCAGGTGGCAGCCCAGGACAGAGGGGCAACCTTTGAGTAATGATACAGGAGGAGTGCAGGGCAGAGGGGCAATGTTTGAGTAATGATACTGTAGGAGCCCAGGACACAGGTGCAACCTTTGAGTAATGATACAGTAGTGGCGCAGGGCAGAGGAGCAACCTTTGAGTAATGATAGAGTAGGAGCGCAGCGCAGAGGGGCAACCTTTGAGTAATGATATAGTAGGAGTGCAGGGCAGAGGGCTGCATTACACTCAGCCGGCCTCACCCTGTACTCTCGGTGCCAGGCGGCAGCCCAGGACAGAGGGGCAACCTTTGAGCAATGATACAGTAGGAGCTCAGGGCAGAGGGGCAACTTTTGAGTAATGATACAGTAGGAGCGCAGGGCAGAGGGGCAACCTTTGAGCAATGGTATAGTAGGAGTGCAGGGCAGAGGGGCAACCTTTGAGTAATGATACAGTAGGAGTGCAGGGCAGAGGGGCAACCTTTGAGTAATTAATGATACAGCAGTAGCCCAGGGCAGAGGGGCAACCTTTGAGTAATGATACAGGAGGAGTGCAGGTCAGAGTGCAATCTTTGAGTAATGATACTGTAGGAGTGCAGGGCAGAGGGGCAAACTTTGAGTAATGATACAGTAGGAGCCCAGGACAGAGGGGCAACCTTTGACTAATGATACAGTAGGAGTGCAGGACAGAGGGCTGCATTACACTCAGCCGGCCTTACCCTGTACACTCGGTGCCAGGAGGCAGCCCAGGACAGAGGGGCAACCTTTGAGTAATGATACAGTAGGAGCTCAGGGCAGAGGGGCAACCTTTGAGTAATGATACAGTAGGAGAGCAGGGCAGAGGGGCAACCTTTGAGCAATGATACAGTAGGAGGGCAGGGCAGAAGGGCAACCTTTGAGTAATGATACAGTAGGAGTGCAGGGCAGAGGGGCAATCTTTGAGTAATGATACAGTAGGAGTGAGGGGCAGAGGGGCAACCTTTGAGTAATGATACAGTAGGAGTACGGGGCAGAGGGGCAACCACTGACTAATGATACAGTAGGAGCCAGGGCAGAGGGGCAACCTTTGAGTAATGATACAGGAGGAGTGCAGGTCAGAGTGCAATCTTTGAGTAATGATACTGTAGGAGTGCAGGGCAGAGGGGCAACCTTTGAGTAATGATACAGTAGGAGTGCAGGGCAGAGGGGCAACCTTTGAGTGATAATACAGTACGAGCACAGGGCAGAGGGGCAACCTTTGAGCAATGATACATTAGGAGCCCGGGGCAGAGAGGCAACCTTTGAGTAATGTTACAGTAGGAGTGCAGGGCAGAGGGGCAACCTTCGAGTAATGATACAGAGGGAGCGCAGGGCAGAGGTGCAACCTTTGAGTAATGATACACTATGAGCGCAGGACAGAGGGGCAACCTTTGAGTAATGATACAGTAGGAGCGCAGGACAGAGGGGCAACCTCTGAGTAATGATACAACAGGAGTGCAGGACAGAGGGGCAACCTTTGACTAATGATACAGTAGGAGTGCAGGACAGAGGGCTGCATTACACTCAGCCGGCCTTACCCTGTACACTCGGTGCCAGGAGGCAGCCCAGGACAGAGGGGCAACCTTTGAGTAATGATACAGTAGGAGCTCAGGGCAGAGGGGCAACCTTTGAGTAATGATACAGTAGGAGAGCAGGGCAGAGGGGCAACCTTTGAGCAATGATACAGTAGGAGGGCAGGGCAGAAGGGCAACCTTTGAGTAATGATACAGTAGGAGTGCAGGGCAGAGGGGCAATCTTTGAGTAATGATACAGTAGGAGTGAGGGGCAGAGGGGCAACCTTTGAGTAATGATACAGTAGGAGTACGGGGCAGAGGGGCAACCACTGACTAATGATACAGTAGGAGCCAGGGCAGAGGGGCAACCTTTGAGTAATGATACAGGAGGAGTGCAGGTCAGAGTGCAATCTTTGAGTAATGATACTGTAGGAGTGCAGGGCAGAGGGGCAACCTTTGAGTAATGATACAGTAGGAGTGCAGGGCAGAGGGGCAACCTTTGAGTGATAATACAGTACGAGCACAGGGCAGAGGGGCAACCTTTGAGCAATGATACATTAGGAGCCCGGGGCAGAGAGGCAACCTTTGAGTAATGTTACAGTAGGAGTGCAGGGCAGAGGGGCAACCTTCGAGTAATGATACAGAGGGAGCGCAGGGCAGAGGTGCAACCTTTGAGTAATGATACACTATGAGCGCAGGACAGAGGGGCAACCTTTGAGTAATGATACAGTAGGAGCGCAGGACAGAGGGGCAACCTCTGAGTAATGATACAACAGGAGTGCAGGGCAGAGGGGCAACCTTTGAGTAATGATGCAGTAGGAGCCCGGGACAGAGGGGCAACCTTTGAGTAATGGTACAGCAGGATCCCAGGACAGAGGGCAACCTTTAAGTAGTGATACAGCAGGAGTGCAGGACAGAGGGGCAACCTTTGAGTAATGATACAGTAGGAGTGCCGGGCAGAGGGCTGCATTACACTCAGCCTGCCTCACCCTGTACACTCTGTGCCAGGTGGCAGCCCAGGACAGAGGGGCAACCTTTGAGTAATGATACAGGAGGAGTGCAGGGCAGAGGGGCAATGTTTGAGTAATGATACTGTAGGAGCCCAGGACACAGGTGCAACCTTTGAGTAATGATACAGTAGTGGCGCAGGGCAGAGGAGCAACCTTTGAGTAATGATAGAGTAGGAGCGCAGCGCAGAGGGGCAACCTTTGAGTAATGATATAGTAGGAGTGCAGGGCAGAGGGCTGCATTACACTCAGCCGGCCTCACCCTGTACTCTCGGTGCCAGGCGGCAGCCCAGGACAGAGGGGCAACCTTTGAGCAATGATACAGTAGGAGCTCAGGGCAGAGGGGCAACTTTTGAGTAATGATACAGTAGGAGCGCAGGGCAGAGGGGCAACCTTTGAGCAATGGTATAGTAGGAGTGCAGGGCAGAGGGGCAACCTTTGAGTAATGATACAGTAGGAGTGCAGGGCAGAGGGGCAACCTTTGAGTAATTAATGATACAGCAGTAGCCCAGGGCAGAGGGGCAACCTTTGAGTAATGATACAGTAGGAGCCCAGGGCAGAGGGGCAACCTTTGAGTGATAATACAGTACAAGTGCAGGGCAGAGGGGCAACCTTTGAGTAATGATACAGTAGGAGGGAAGTGCAGAGGGGAAACCTTTGTGTAATGATACAGCAGGAGCGCGGGGCAGAGGGGCAACCTTTGAGTAATGATACAGTAGGAGTGCAGGGCAGAGGGGCAACATTTGAGTAATGATACAGTAGGAGCGCAGGGCAGAGGGGCAACCTTTGAGTAATGATACAGTAGGAGCAACCTTTGAGTAATGATACAGCAGGAGCCCAGGGCAGAGGGGCAACCTTTGAGTAATGATACAGTAGGAGCAACTTTTGAGTAATGATACAGCAGGAGTGCTGGGCAGAGGGGCAACCTTTGAGTAATGATACAGTAGGAGCGCAGGGCAGAGGGCATTCTTTGAGTAATGATACATTAGGAGCGCAGGGCAGAGGGGCAACCTTTGAGTAATGATACAGCAGGAGCCCAGGGCAGAGGGGCAACCTTTGAGTAATGATACAGTAGGAGCAACCTTTGAGTAATGATACAGCAGGAGTGCAGGGCAAAGGGGCAACTTTTGAGTAATGATACAGTAGGAGCGCAGGGCAGAGGGCATGCTTTGAGTAATGATACATTAGGAGCGCAGGGTAGAGGGGCAACCTTTGAGTAATGATACAGCAGGAGCGCGGGACAGAGGGGCAACCTTTGAGTAATGATACAGCAGGAGCCCATGACAGAGGGGCAACCTTTGAGTAATGATACAGTAGGAGTGCGGAGTAGAGGGGCAACCACTGAGTAATGATACAGTAGGAGCCAGGGCAGAGGGGCAACCTTTGAGTAATGATACAGGAGGAGTGCAGGGCAGAGTGCAATCTTTGAGTAATGATACAGTAGGAGTGAGGGGCAGAGGGGCAACCTTTGAGTAATGATACAGTAGGAGGGCAGGGCAGAGGGGCAACCTTTGAGTAATGATACAGTAGGAGCGCAGGGCAGAGGGGCAACCTTTGAGTAATGATACAGTAGGAGCAACCTTTGAGTAATGATACAATAGGAGCGGAGGGCAGCGGGGCAACCTTTGAGTAATGATACAGTAGGAGCAACCTTTGAGTAATGATACAGTAGGAGCGGTGGGCAGAGGGGCAACCTTTGAGTAATGATACAGTAGGAGCAACCTTTGAGTAATGATACAGTAGGAGTGCAGGGCAGAGGGGCAACCTTTGAGTAATGATACAGTAGGAGCGCGGGGCATAAGGGCAACCTTTGAGTAATGATACAGTAGAAGCGCAGGGCAGAGGGCAACCTTTGAGTAATGATACAGCAGGAGTGCAGGGCAGACCGGCAATCCTTGAGTAATGATACAGCAGGAGTGCAGGGCAGAGGAGCAACCTTTGAGTAATGATACAGGAGGAGTGCAGGGCAGAGGGGCAACCTTTGAGTAATGATACAGTAGGAGCGCAGGGCAGTGGGGCAACCTTTGAGTAATGATACAGGAGGAGTGCAGGGCAGAGGGGCAATCTTTGAGTAATGATACTGTAGGAGCCAAGGACAGAGGGGCAACCTTTGAGTAATGATACAGTAGGAATGCAGGACAGAGGGGCAACCTTTGATTAATGATAATGTAGCAGCGTGGGACAGAAGGGCAACCTTTGAGTAATGATACTTTAGGAGCGCAGGGCAGAGGGGCAACCTTTGAGTAATGATACAGTAGGAGCGCAGGGCAGAGGGGCAACCTTTGAGTAATGATACAGTAGGAGCGCAGGGCAGAGGGGCAACCTTTGAGTAATGATACAGTAGGAGCGCAGGGCAGAGGGGCAACCTTTGAGTAATGAAACAGTAGGAGCGCAGGGCAGAAGGGCAACCTTTGAGTAATGATACAGTAGGAGCGCAGGGCAGAGGGGCAACCTTTGAGTAATGATACAGTAGGAGCGCAGGGCAGAGGGGCAACCTTTGAGTAATGATACAGTAGGAGCCCAGGACAGAGGGGCAACCTTTGAGTAATGATACAGTAGGAGCCCAGGACAGAGGGGCAACCTTTGAGTAATGATACAGTAGGAGCCCAGGACAGAGGGGCAACCTTTGAGTAATGATACAGTAGGAGCACAGGGCAGAGGGGCAACCTTTGAGTAATGATACAGCAGGAGCCCAGGACAGAGGGTCAACCTTTGAGTAATGATACAGTAGGAGCGCAGGGCAGAGGGGAAACTTTTGAGTAATGATACAGTAGGAGTGCAGGACAGAGGGCAACCTTTGAGTAATGATACAGTAGGAGCGCAGGGCAGAGGGGCAACCTTTGAATAATGATACAGTAGGAGTGCGGGACAGAGGGCAACATTTGAGTAATGATACTGTAGGAGCCCGGGACAGAGGGGCAACCTTGAGTAATGATTCAGTAGGAGCGCGGGACAGAGTGGGAACCTTTGAGTAATGATACAGTATGAGCTCAGGACAGAGGGACAACCTATGAGTACTGATACAGTAGGAGTGCAGGGCAGAGGGGCAACCTTTGAGTAATGATACAGCAGGATCCCAGGACAGAGAGGCAACCTTTGAGTAATGATACAGTAGGAGTGCAGGGCAGAGGGGCAACCTTTGAGTAATGATACAGTAGGAGCCCAGGACAGAGGGGCAACCTTTGAGTAATGATACAGTAGGAGCGCAGGGCAGAGGGGGAACCTTTGAGTAATGATACAGCAGGAGCCCAGGACAGAGGGGCAACCTTTGAGTAATGATACAGTAGGAGCCCAGGACAGAGGGGCAACCTTTCAGTAATGATACAGTAGGAGCACATGGCAGAGGGGCAACCTTTGAGTAATGATACAGTAGGAGTGCAGGACAGAGGAGCATCCTTTGAGTAATGATATAGTAGGAGCCCAGGACAGAGGGGCAACTTTTGAGTAATGATACAGTAGGAGCGCAGGGCAGAGGGGCAACCTTTGAGTAATGGTACAGTAGGAACCCAGGACAGAGGGGCAACCTTTGAGTAATGATACATTAGGAGCCAGGACAGAGGGGCAACCTTTGAGTAATGATACAGTAGGATCGCAGGGCAGAGGGGCAACCTTTGAGTAATGATACAGTAGGAGTGCAGGACAGAGGGGCAACCTTTGAGTAATGATACAGCAGGAGTGCAGGACAGAGGGGCCACCTTTGAGTAATGATACAGTAGAAGTGCAGGGCAGAGGTTCAACCTTTGAGTAATGATACAGTAGGAGTGCAGGGCAGAGGGGCAACCTTTGAGTATTGATACAGCAGGAGCCCAGGGCAGAGGGGCAACCTTTTAGTAATGATACAGTAGTAGCCCAGGGCAGAGGGGCAACCTTTGAGTGATATTGCAGTACGAGCGCAGGGCAGAGGGGCAACCTTTGAGTAATGATACAGTAGGAGGGCAGGGCAGAGGGGCAACCTTTGAGTAATGATACAGTAGGAGCACGGGGCAGAGGGCCACCTTTGATTAATGATACAGTAGGAGCGCAGGGCAGAGGGCCAACGTTTGAGTAATGATAAAGTAGGAGCCCAGGACACAGGGGCAACCTTTGAGTAATGATACAGTAGGATCGCAGGGCAGAGGGGCAACCTTTGAGTAATGATACAGTAGGAGCGCAGGGCAGAGGGGCAACCTTTGATTAATGATACAGTAGGAGCGTGGGACAGAGGGGCAACCTTTGAGTAATGATACTTTAGGAGCGCGGGACAGAGGGGCAACCTTTGAGTAATGAAACAGTAGGAGCGCAGGGCAGAGGGGCAACCTTTGACTAATGATACAGTAGGAGCGCAGGGCAGAGGGGCAACCTTTGAGTAATGATACAGTAATAGTGCAGGGCAGAGGGGCAACCTTTGAGTAATGATACAGTAGGAGCGCAGGACAAATGGGAAACCTTTGAGTAATGATACAGTAGGAGTGAGGGGCAGAGGGGCAACCTTTGAGTAATGATACAGTAGGAGTACGGGGCAGAGGGGCAACCACTGACTAATGATACAGTAGGAGCCAGAGCAGAGGGGCAACCTTTGAGTAATGATACAGGAGGAGTGCAGGTCAGAGTGCAATCTTTGAGTAATGATACTGTAGGAGTGCAGGGCAGAGGGGCAACCTTTGAGTAATGATACAGTAGGAGTGCAGGGCAGAGGGGCAACCTTTGAGTGATAATACAGTACGAGCACAGGGCAGAGGGGCAACCTTTGAGCAATGATACATTAGGAGCCCGGGGCAGAGAGGCAACCTTTGAGTAATGTTACAGTAGGAGTGCAGGGCAGAGGGGCAACCTTCGAGTAATGATACAGAGGGAGCGCAGGGCAGAGGTGCAACCTTTGAGTAATGATACACTATGAGCGCAGGACAGAGGGGCAACCTTTGAGTAATGATACAGTAGGAGCGCAGGACAGAGGGGCAACCTCTGAGTAATGATACAACAGGAGTGCAGGGCAGAGGGGCAACCTTTGAGTAATGATGCAGTAGGAGCCCGGGACAGAGGGGCAACCTTTGAGTAATGGTACAGCAGGATCCCAGGACAGAGGGGCAACGTTTAAGTAGTGATACAGCAGGAGTGCAGGACAGAGGGGCAACCTTTGAGTAATGATACAGTAGGAGTGCCGGGCAGAGGGCTGCATTACACTCAGCCTGCCTCACCCTGTACACTCTGTGCCAGGTGGCAGCCCAGGACAGAGGGGCAACCTTTGAGTAATGATACAGGAGGAGTGCAGGGCAGAGGGGCAATGTTTGAGTAATGATACTGTAGGAGCCCAGGACACAGGTGCAACCTTTGAGTAATGATACAGTAGTGGCGCAGGGCAGAGGAGCAACCTTTGAGTAATGATAGAGTAGGAGCGCAGCGCAGAGGGGCAACCTTTAAGTAATGATATAGTAGGAGTGCAGGGCAGAGGGCTGCATTACACTCAGCCGGCCTCACCCTGTACTCTCGGTGCCAGGCGGCAGCCCAGGACAGAGGGGCAACCTTTGAGCAATGATACAGTAGGAGCTCAGGGCAGAGGGGCAACTTTTGAGTAATGATACAGTAGGAGCGCAGGGCAGAGGGGCAACCTTTGAGCAATGGTATAGTAGGAGTGCAGGGCAGAGGGGCAACCTTTGAGTAATGATACAGTAGGAGTGCAGGGCAGAGGGGCAACCTTTGAGTAATTAATGATACAGCAGTAGCCCAGGGCAGAGGGGCAACCTTTGAGTAATGATACAGTAGGAGCCCAGGGCAGAGGGGCAACCTTTGAGTGATAATACAGTACAAGTGCAGGGCAGAGGGGCAACCTTTGAGTAATGATACAGTAGGAGGGAAGTGCAGAGGGGAAACCTTTGTGTAATGATACAGCAGGAGCGCGGGGCAGAGGGGCAACCTTTGAGTAATGATACAGTAGGAGTGCAGGGCAGAGGGGCAACATTTGAGTAATGATACAGTAGGAGCGCAGGGCAGAGGGGCAACCTTTGAGTAATGATACAGTAGGAGCAACCTTTGAGTAATGATACAGCAGGAGCCCAGGGCAGAGGGGCAACCTTTGAGTAATGATACAGTAGGAGCAACTTTTGAGTAATGATACAGCAGGAGTGCTGGGCAGAGGGGCAACCTTTGAGTAATGATACAGTAGGAGCGCAGGGCAGAGGGCATTCTTTGAGTAATGATACATTAGGAGCGCAGGGCAGAGGGGCAACCTTTGAGTAATGATACAGCAGGAGCCCAGGGCAGAGGGGCAACCTTTGAGTAATGATACAGTAGGAGCAACCTTTGAGTAATGATACAGCAGGAGTGCAGGGCAAAGGGGCAACTTTTGAGTAATGATACAGTAGGAGCGCAGGGCAGAGGGCATGCTTTGAGTAATGATACATTAGGAGCGCAGGGTAGAGGGGCAACCTTTGAGTAATGATACAGCAGGAGCGCGGGACAGAGGGGCAACCTTTGAGTAATGATACAGCAGGAGCCCAGGACAGAGGGGCAACCTTTGAGTAATGATACAGTAGGAGTGCGGGGTAGAGGGGCAACCACTGAGTAATGATACAGTAGGAGCCAGGGCAGAGGGGCAACCTTTGAGTAATGATACAGGAGGAGTGCAGGGCAGAGTGCAATCTTTGAGTAATGATACAGTAGGAGTGAGGGGCAGAGGGGCAACCTTTGAGTAATGATACAGTAGGAGGGCAGGGCAGAGGGGCAACCTTTGAGTAATGATACAGTAGGAGCGCAGGGCAGAGGGGCAACCTTTGAGTAATGATACAGTAGGAGCAACCTTTGAGTAATGATACAGTAGGAGCGGAGGGCAGCGGGGCAACCTTTGAGTAATGATACAGTAGGAGCAACCTTTGAGTAATGATACAGTAGGAGCGGTGGGCAGAGGGGTGATGGAGCAGTAAAAATAAAAATTTTAACCCCTAACAAATTATATAATTAATTAATTAAAAAATGTTCGTTTAAATGTATTAATCAACATTGTATATGTGGGAATGGTAATATGCCAATGTATGTGCTAAATAATCTACTAATGAATGTCCGTGTGTCTAATCATAACGTAAGAATAAAAAGCGTACTAAATAAAATAAATGCATGTTTGTGCTTCATAGAAATAAAATGTGTCGTTGCAAAAACAATAGTGATGGTAAGTAAGGAGCAGCTTAAATGTCGCTTTGCTAGGTAACAACTAATTGGGGTACGTAGACGGGAGGGAAACGAAAGGGATATTTTTCTCTATTTTAATTATGTTTTATTTGCCTCAAAGTAGTGCTTCTAAAGTAGAACCGAGTGGCGAGATAAAATGGCCGCCAGTGGGAAGATGTGCGCAGGCGCAAGGGGACATGTGGTACGGGATGAGATTGAAGAAATCTGGAGCCTCGTGATGTCTCTGAGAGGCTAGGATGCAAGAAATGGTCAAGGCTGGTGTGACCTAATTGAACTGATAGTGTGCCGTGATGATCAGGAGAGAGTCCGTGGGAAAGGAGCCCAAGAGAAAGGACAATGACTGCGGAGTTCTTGAATGTGTCAAAAGAAGATACAAATGGACTGATCGAATCGGATGGAAATGTTTAAGCGTATGGGAAAGGAAATGATCCAAGGACCCTTGAATCCAAGAGAACTTGATTAAAGAATGAATAAGCTGACATGCATGGACCAATGAAAGAAAAGCGTGATATTAATGTTGCAACAGTTAGTTAGCAAAGTTAGAATTGGGATATAAGAGGGCCTACTCTTAGTGGGAGGGGGTCAGTTCCAGGGAAGTTCCAGAGAGTTCCAAGCAGTTCGAGAGTCGTGGTTGCAGTAGAGAAGACGGGTTGCAGGTAGCTGATGCTGACGAGCTGAAGTTGCTGTTGCTGTCTTAACTTTACAGTTGAGTATGAGAATCAGGCTATTTCTAATCCCAAAGTTAGGTTAGAAATCTTTAGGCTAAATTAGGAAGCTAGGCAGGTAACTAGGGTTTTGGCTTCATGACAAAATTTCCTTTTCTGCAATAAGTTGGTTATGCTTAATAAAATTGTGAATTTAAAAATGAATAATTGAATAAAGTATTAAATTCTTTCCATGCTTTTAAAATTATATAAAATTTAAGATTCTTTAAACCCAAAATGACTCAGTGGTTATTTTCTTAAATGATTGTGACATGAGTAATTGGTTGATTGTGATTCAGCTGGTCTTAATCACTATGAACTAATTTCTTAAATGAATGATTCATCGACAAAACAATGAGCAGGAATATCTTAAGAAATAACTAAAAGAAAGTGACAAATTAAGGTAAATAGATATCCTTGCTCTTCCAGCGGTACACAAAAATGGTGTTCTCCATTTAGTTCTCATGCTTCTCCTAGGAGTACAGAATTTCATAAAGGTGTAAAAGGAAATCCAGGAGTGTGTGTGTGTTAGGCGATGTTTATGGGCCCCATCGTCATGTGGATATGAGAAATATAGTTTGCCCCTGGATGACCTATAAGTAACCTAGGAGGAGAATAGTTTTTATTGTACGCGCTGCATCAGATTTCTTGGTAGCAGAGTTATGGTTTTCTATAGATTAGTTTAGTGATTATTGTTTATTGATTATTGATTATTTGATGACTAACACTATATGTTGAGTCGCGTTATGTTATATGTAAGTTTTCACGCTTCTGGGATGTAGGAAGTGGAACACGTGTGGCAAGGGAAGTCACATGGAATTTGGTACATGGTCTGAATTCATTTTGGTTATAACGCAGGTTGTGTTATGTTAGGGATTTCGGTGTGAAAAGTGTGTAAATGGAATAGCAAATCACGTTTACTTGTGAAACTTTGGCCTTAATTCTCAGGAGCCTAGTCTCCACATGTGTCTTATCCCCAGAGAAACGAGTAAATTGTTTGTTTGAAAGAAGGGTAAGGTAGAGGGAAGTGCTACTTTATCGGCGAAAGTAAATAATTCTGTGGTAGGGTAGAGGTAAGCGCTGCCTACTGGAAAAACAGGATTCTTGTGTAAAAGGACAAGGCTGTCACTTTGTTTAGCGAATCAGACTATGGAATTGTTTATTTGTTGTAACTAACGAAGAAAAACAGTAAAAAGAAAATTGCCGATAAATTTTGTAAAGGAGGGGTAAAGAGTAGAAGTGACGTGGAAAAGTGCCGCGCTAGGATTGGTTAGTGCACTAGTCACGTGAATACAGAGCAGGAGTGACGTAGAAAAAGTGCCGCGCTAGGATTGGTTGGTTCGCGGACGGTGGAAATTGTTCTGATTGGTACGTTAGTGTGAATCGCGCTGTAATTGGACGAAGTTCCGTACACAGAAACAGCGTTAGAGTAAAGAGAAAACAAATAGAAAACATGCCGTATTACGAGTATGAAAGGGAGAGAACGTCATGGACAACGAAATTAAAGAATTTCTTTAAGAAAGACAAAAAGGTTGTGACTAGAGAGGGACAAGTAATTCCTCCGCCGAAATCAGCAGCTTCACATATGATGCTGAAATATGGATATCATACGTGCATATGGTTGGATAATTGGGTAAAATATACAAAGAATGATGGAGCATTGGCTTTGCCTGAAAATGGTTCTTTTAATGTAGCGATTTTACGGAATTTAAAAGAAAAGATGCTTAAATTGGAACCTAGACCTAGACCGACACAGTTTGAGGCTTTAACAGAATGGGAAGATGAGATGTACGAGAAAGAAAGATTCAGAGGTATGAAAGGTTATGAGTTCGTGCCCGGAAGATTGTGGGGAATGAATCATGAGGACAGAATAAAACGATGGAGATGTGCTAACATGACAGGAGGTTTGTTTCCAGCTTTTACAGTTGAGGAAGGGACTAAGAAAAAACGGACTGAGAAAAAGAAACATTTAGAGAGAGAAAAGTATATGCATGAGAGCGAAACGGATGACGAGTTGCTGGAAGATATATTAAATAAAAATCCACCTCCGTATCAGCAGAATTCTACAGTGGTGACACCAAATGCGCCACCAATAGAAACTATGCGAAATAAAAGTCCAGAAAAAAGACAAGAAATAAATAGGTCACAAGAACAAATAAGAACTTCCCAAAATGAGGGAATAGAAAATGATAGTGCAAGAGAATTGGCAAGGACAACAAAAGAATTAACTGAGAAAATTAGAGAATTAACCAAGAATATGGAAGCAGTTACCGTACCCGTAACAATAGGTCCAGTAATACCAGTTTTCGAGAATCAGAAAATTGATGAACGATCTTTGGTGATTCCCTTGAGTTCGCAATTCCAAAGAGAAAAGGAAAGAATGGAAACAAGTCCAGGAACGAGCAATTTGACTAGTGCTTACAGACCAAGTCCACCTGAAAATTTGACAGTGAATGAGTGTAGCGGTAGGAAAATGCCTATGGTAACTGAATCTGCAACAGTGACACCTGAAAAGAGTGGAAATTGGACAGAAATAAATAGTACTCCTATAGGTCCGACTCCTGATGAGTTAAATGAGTGGATAAAAGCTTTTAAAATAAAAGAAACAGAAGAAAAACCATTAGATGTGATCAGATTGAAAATTGACATGGAAGAATTAATTCTAGGAACGATTGGTACAGAAAAGATAAAGAATTATCAGGATGATGAAATAATGTTTCTGTGCAAAAGTATAACATGGAGGGCAAATAATTTACATGACAAACTAGAAGAAGTGGCCGGTGAGATTGGAATAGATTTTGCAAAAGTAAAAACGTTGCAGAAACCATACAGAGTAGATTTTTGTGAAAAAGATATTGAAAATTTGAATACAGCAGGAAGGTTGACACAGATAAAAGAGTTGATTGTTTTGTTGAGAAAATGGGGTGATGTGGACAGATGGAAGGTTAGATGGACAAAGAAGAATGAGAAAAGCGTAGACAAAGGTTCATTGGCTTTTATGATAACAGAAAAAGAACCTGTTGTTAAAGAATACCCTATGAGAGAAACTCCAGGTGGTAGTTATGTGCATGTTCCCTGGACTAGGCAGGACATCCTGTCATTTACAAATGACTTTCCAAAGTTAAGAGAAAAGCCAGTTGAGTGGTACCGACAGGTAGAAAGGTTTGTAAAGGTCTCGAAAGTGTTGTGGATAGATTTGGATGGATTGTTTGACATAGTGGTACCAACGGATCTGTGGTCAGAATGTAAGATTACAGTTGACTGGCCAACTGCAGAATATCCAAGAGATCCTAAGACAGGAGCTCCAGGACCAGATGTGATGAAGAAATACGACAAGGTGATTACCTTTTTGAAAAATAAGATTCCTCCAAAAGAGACAGATTGGGTTAAGATTGATAGAACTACACAGGAAAATAAGGAGAGTGTACATGCATATTATGAGCGATTGTTGTTGGTTTTCAAACAGTATAGTGGTTATGAGGAATTAAGTGAGAAGGATATGAGTCATTTTGTATACCGATTTGTATTTGGCTTGAAACAAGAAATAAGCGATATGGTTAAGCAACATATGATAAACTGGCAGAATGCAAGTGTAGATGAGGTGCTGAGGTATGCTAAGTATTGTAGTGATGAAATAGAAAGTAAACAGCGTAAGTTGAAAGAAAAAGCAATGTGGGCACAAGTGAAAGTGGCAGAAAAACAAGAAGCCCAATTGGATAATAATAATGGAAACGAATCAGGACAGAATAAGATGCGACCAAATATAGGTAAAGGAAAAGGACAAGTGAGTCTAGAAGAGGCAAAGAAGAAATGGCCATGTCATAATTGCGGAAAATTAGGGCATTGGAGAAATGAGTGTAAGTTCCCACCTAAACCTAATCCGGAACATCAATCATTAACTCCACAGGTGCAGAATGAGGTAGTTGTTCAACAAAGTCAGGTGCCACAACCACCACTTCCCAACACTGTTAACCAGCAAAGATACAGTACAGAAACAGGATTCTACGGAGGAGAGCAGGTAACACAGTTGCCGAGAGCAGCTAACATTTCCCAGTATTGGTTGCATCAGAGTGAGGATGACCCGGATGAAAGTTTCTGACGGTGCGCAAGAGAGGGGAAAGAGTGCGTGCTTGGCGCAACTCTAGAGGTAGATCAGTCTGGTCCCTTTGTGGATGGAGAAGTGAATGGAGCAAACGTAACATTCCTTGTCGATACTGGAGCTACCCGTTCTACTGTTAGGTCAGTGGAAATTCCGAACCTTCCTCTCTCAGGTGAATGCATCCAAGTGGTAGGAGTAGCCAATCAACAGATTAAAACCCCACTTACTGAATTGGTAGAAGTAAAAATTGGTTCTTTTAGAAAAATGCATAAATTTGTAGTGTGCGATTGTAGTCCTGTAAATCTTCTAGGTCGTGACCTTTTGTGTAAAATGAATTGCACGATTTATTGTACACCAGAAGGAATAGGTTTTCAGACTTCGGATGAAGATGTTTTGTATAAAGTAACTTTGATGAATCAAGAACCTGAAACGAATGGTTTATTTCCTGCATTTGATGCAGAAAAACTTCCAGAAGAACTAAAAGGTGCAGTAAAAGAAAGTGTGTGGGATTTTACAGGAGAGGACATTGGATTAATGAGAGAAGTTGATCCCGTAAAAGTGACAGTGAAAGAAGGGATAAGTTATCCAAACACGCCACAGTACAAATTAACTCCAGAAATAATTGAAGGAATAACTCCTGTGATAAATAAGATGATTGAACAGGGAATTCTGAAAGAAATCATGAGCAGTCCATGTAATTCACCTATTATGGGACTGAAAAAGCCAAATGGAACATACAGAATAGTACAGGATTTGAGAAAGATCAACAAAATAGTTGTACCATGCTGTCCAATAGTGCCAAACCCTGCAGTGATTCTATATCAAATTCCGCATGAAGCTGAGTGGTACACTGTGATAGATTTGTGTCATGCATTTTTCTCTATTCCTTTGCATCCAGATAGCCAGCCATTATTTGCATTCCATTTCGGAGAGCGTATTTTGGCATGGTGCCGAATTCCACAGGGGTATACAGAAAGCCCCTCAATTTTTAATCAGATTCTAAAGAGATCTCTGGAAGATTTAAAAATGCCAGAAAAATCAGTGATGGTGCAGTATATCGATGACCTATTGGTAGCATTGAAAACCAAAGAGGCATGTGTAAGTGACACAATTGCTTTACTGAACCATTTGGAGAAAAGAGGACATAAGGTGTCCCCTTCAAAATTACAGTTTTGTCAGAAAGAAGTCCAGTATTTAGGGCATAAAATTGAGAAAGGAGTGCGGAAAATAGCGACAGAAAGAGTAAGAATGATTCAAGGAATGAGAGCACCAATGACTCAAAGAGAGGTAAGAATGTTTTTGGGAATGGTTGGATATTGTCGACAATGGATAAGTGGATTTTCTTTGATTGCAAAACCATTACAAAAATTGACAAAGAAAGATGTAAAAGACCCTTTTGAGTTAAACAAAGAAGAAATGAAATCTTTCAAAGAATTGAAAAAGAAACTGTGTGAGGCCCCTGCATTAGGCATGCCTGATTATGAGAAGGATTTTGAGTTATACTGCAGTGAAAGAGATGGATGTGCATTTTCAGTACTGGTACAAAAACACGGCACCATGAAGAGGCCTATAGCTTACTTCTCAGCTGTTTTAGATCCTATAGCAAAAGCATTGCCTGGATGTTTGAAAGCAGTTGCTGCTACTTGTGTAAGTCTGGAACAAAGTGAAGGTATAGTGATGGGGTATCCACTGAGAGTATATGTTCCCCATTCAGTAGAAATTCTTTTGACAAGAACAAAAACACAGTACATGACACATAGTCGGCTGACTAAGTACGAAAAAGTCATCTTGAGTGCAGAAAATGTGACCATAGATAGATGCATAAATGTAAATCCTTCGACATCATTGCCAGATGAAGAGAGTATAATTGAACAAGATGAAGTAGATCATGATTGTCTGAATGTGCTGGAATATTGCACAAAACCAAGAGCTGACATAAAAGATGAACCGTTAAAGGAATCCGATTATGTCATGTTTGTAGATGGTTCATGTTTACGCACAAAGGAAGGAGTGTTAAGCGCAGCTTATGCAGTATGCACAGTGGCAACTGTGATGGAAGCGTCTTGTCTGAAAGGAGTTAGGTCAGCCCAAGTTGCGGAACTAATTGCTTTGATTCAAGCATGTAAATTGGGGAAAAATGTACGAATCACGATTGTGACCGATAGCCAATATGGTTTCGGCATCGTACATGATTTTGGCCAGATTTGGTCACAAAGAGGATTTTTGACATCTGCAGGAACACCTATCAGAAATGGAGATTATGTTAAAAAACTGCTTGAGGCGATACAGCTGCCTAAACAAATAGCTGTAGTGAAGTGCAAGGCGCATAAGAAAAACGAAGACTACATAGCGGTCGGCAATAATTATGCTGATGAGATCGCTAGATATTGTGCGGAAAACATGGCGTCCCTGAACAAAAATAGAGAAAGGGAGCATGTCTCTTGTCCTTTGCTTTTCACTAATGCAGTCGAAACATGGGATGAAGTAAGGCAGTTACAAGAAACAGCAAGAGATGAGGAAAAGGATTACTGGATTAAAGCAGGATGTAGAAGACAGGAAGATAATGGAGTGTGGGTATACAGAGATGAAAGACCAGTTATGCCTGATAGCATGATTGCAGACATGGCACGGATGTACCATGGACAAGCTCATATTGGGAGAGATGCAATGATCAGACTTTTAGACAGACCTGGTATAACCCAAAATTCAGAGCCATTGCTGAAAGTCTTTGTCAAAGATGTCTTATTTGTCAACAGTTTAACCCAGGAAGGAAAACCGTAGTGAGTCTAGGAACAATAGGACGAGAAGGAGGTCCATTCACAAGGATACAGATGGATTTCATTGAGATGCCCCCTAGTAACAGATTAAGATATGTTCTGGTGGTCGTCTGTTTGTTCTCTCGTTGGGTGGAGGCATACCCCACAAGAAGGAATGATGGAACAACAGTGGCAAAACTTATGCTACGAGAGTTCATTCCGAGGTATGGTTTTCCAGTCACAGTAGAGACAGATAGAGGAACACATTTTCAAAATGAGTTGATCCAATTGATTTGTGAAGCACTGAGTATTAAACAAAAATTACATTGTGCTTACAGACCAGAGGCTTCTGGGGTAGTAGAGCAGATAAATGGAACAATTAAAAACAGATTGGGGAAAATGTGTCAAGCTACAGGACTCAAATGGCCAGATGCACTGCCTCTTGTTCTGATGACCATCAGAAGCATCCCTGAAAAGAAAACGGGACTCAGTCCTCATGAAATGATCATGGGACGAGCAATGAGACAAGCCCACGTACCAGTCAACAAGTTATTAACAATAACTGATGATCTAATACTGGATTATTGCAAAGGACTGGCTGATGTGGTGCGTTCTGTGTTTCATCAGGTTGGACCGGATGCGACCACTCTTGAAAGAAAACCAGCCCACGACTTGAATCCAGGAGACTGGGTCCGTATTAAAGTCCACAGGAGAAGAAACTGTCTAGTTCCGCATTGGGATGAGCCAAGACAGGTAATCCTAGTAACAACGACTGCTGTCAAGTGTGCAGGAGTGAAGAACTGGGTTCATGCCAGCCACACAATCAGAATTCCAGAACCTACAGATCGACATGTGAGTCGGCGTCTGGAAGTGTGGGATAGCGGGTTTAACGGCGGGAACAACCAAGATAAAAGAAAGGGTGCCAGAACTTAAAGATCGACCTGAAAGTCGACATCTGGAGACCCCAACGGAAAACACCTCTATAGAAGAAGAGGAAGAAGAAGAAGAAGAAGAAAGAAATTCAGAAGTTCCAGAACTTGAAGATCGACCTGTAAGTCGACATCTGGAAATATCTGACACAACTTCAGGATCTGATGATTCAGCTGCAAATTGGGAAGAATTCCGAAAGAGAACTTGGGGTTATAAACCAATTAGAGAAGAAACTGAGCAAGAAATTGAGTTAGATGAACAACCAAGTACAAGTTATGGTGGAAAACCTTCAGAAACAATATTAATAGACGAAGTAGGGAAAGAAGTACACAAAAAGTTAGAAAATCGAGAAGAACCCCGAGGAGCAATAGGGATAGATAGAAAAACAGGAGAACAGGGAAATTCAGAAACAGATAAGGAGGAAAACACCAAATCGGAAGAACCCCGAGGAGGGACAGTGATAAGGGAAAACAAAAAGGAGAAGACAGATCCACCAGTAGGAGATGACGAGATTATAAGTTTCAAAATAAGAGACAATAGTGAGACAGTTGAAACAGAAACAGAAGAAAGTGGAGGAGAGGAAAAAGCAAAGACTGAATCAAGAAAAAGAAATTGGAAATCAGAAAGAGAAGAAAGAGAAGGTGAAGCCAAAAGGCCAAGAAAAGGAGATAATTGGCCCAACAGCTATGTAAGAAAATTGAGATATAGAATAATAAGAGCAGAAGATGAAGATGCTGAACAAGTAAATGAGGTAACAAGTCAAAAGGGACAAGAAAAACCCAGTGGAAAAAGATTACAAAAGTCCAAAAGGACAAAGAAAGTGAATTCAAAATTTAAGTCACCTGAGTGGCTGTATATTGCATTAACTGATTACAAAGAAGAAGAAGAAAACACTCACGGAAACCAGAGACTGAGAAGTCGGATGGGAAAAGGTGAGATGCAACGAAACTGAAGTGAAGACTTATAGTGCTTCTGCCGGACGTGACAAATTTACTGGACGTGACAAATCACCGGATGTGACAACGAAAGAATTCTGGAGAGAATTAAAGAAAGTACCAAGCAAAGACTTTTTTTGAAAGCAGAGTGGCATCTAAGTCATTTCTGAGGTGTAGTGACACAATTTTCTGAAACTTAATAAATAGAAAAGAAAAATGGAAAATAATAGGGATAGAAGAGATAAATGTGAATTTATAAAGAGATGGTCCAAAATGTGCTGCTTTTGTACAGGGTTATTAATGACCATATGGATAGTTTTAGCAATCACAATTCCTATTAGTGTAGCTGTGATAGAAGCAAAGAATGATACTAAACAAGAAAAAGAAACTAATATTAAAGAACAAGTTGTTTTGAGAAGTAGTGCAGAGTTGCATAAGGATAGGTCAGTAACAGATTTCTCAAAGAATGTTTTTACAAAGTTGTTGTATGAGTACGTAAAAACAATGGAAGTAAGAGATTGTTATGTTTGTATGCAGTTGCCTGCATCAGTATCGGAAGGTGTGACTTATCATCACTTACCTTTGACTTATGGAATAACATGTAGTGTAATAGCAAGTTTATTTTATAAAACAGGTAGATTAGAATCTTATTATACTGATATAGATAAGATATTTGCAAACATTCCAGTAGTACCAGAACTTAACAAAGTAAAACCAGCAAAAGTTTTAGGAGAATTCTTTTTAGAACATAGAAAATTAACGTTAGAAGAAATAGTTAGTAACAACCTTACCTGTGAGTTAAAGAAAGAAGAAAAAGTATTTTTGGATATGGTTGAAGAAAGAAGAATGAAATTTCAAAAAGAAGCAATAAAGGAGGAAGGAAAACGTTTATGGACGTTTGAGGAAGGAAATCATGAAGGGAAAAGGATAAATGCAGCAATGACTTTAGATTGGCCACAAACAGGAAAGTTGTGCATTAAGAGAAATAAGACAGTCTATGACAATTACTTTGTAGGTTCCAGTATCTGCCATGACAATTATCAAATTCTGGGAGGTTGGGGATTCAAAGGTGGAAAGGACCCAATATTTCCAGGTATCTATTATATTTGTGGGAATAGAGCTTATTACAGGTTACCGGACCATTGGTATGGAACTTGCTATGTAGGCCTGGTCTTTCCAAAGATTTTTCACATGGACAGAGAAGAAAAGGGAACATACAAGATGATTAATAGATTTACACGTAGAAAAAGGGAAAGTTTTTCAGAAATTGTAGGTGATATTTTTGGAGCATTAATACCAGCAGTGGGAATATCTTTGAATGCATTTAAAATTCGGAAGTTATCCACAGTAGTAGATCGTTTGTCTACAGATACTGCGGGAGGGTTCTTAATGGTAAATACCGAAATGGTTGCCATGAGAGCTATGGTGATGCAAAATCGGCTTGCCCTTGATATTCTTTTGGCAAAAGAGGGTGGAGTCTGTGGAATGTTGAAAGTCCAACATTGTTGTACTTACATTCCGGATAACAGTGAAAATATACAAAAGTATATTACAAATATTACAAGTCTGCACAAAGAATTAGTTCCACTGGAGGTTGAAAGTGTTTTGGGAAAACTTGGTAGAGGGTTTTCCTCAGTAGCAAATTGGTTAACTAGGATGAGTAAACTAGTAATAGGGAAAGTTATAATAGTAGCAACTATAGTGATATTGTTAGCCATGACATTGAAAATAGTAATAACATGTATAAAAAGAAAAGTAAGACAGAATAAGATAAGAAGAAATAACAGAACAATGAGAGAAAGAGAGAGAGAAATGGGTGAAATTGAGTTGGAGAAAATGAAAGAAAGCATGTATAAAGAGACTAAAAGGCAAGATGAAGAAGAGACAGAGATATGAATAACAGAAAGTAAAGGATGAAAGACATGCTGCCTGAAAAGAAGTATGACTTGGGTTTTATGTGGTGATTTAAAAATCACCAAAGGGGGGATTGATGGAGCAGTAAAAAATAAAAATTTTAACCCCTAACAAATTATATAATTAATTAATTAAAAAATGTTCGTTTAAATGTAGTAATCAACATTGTATATGTGGGAATGGTAATATGCCAATGTATGTGCTAAATAATCTACTAATGAATGTCCGTGTGTCTAATCATAACGTAAGAATAAAAAGCGTACTAAATAAAATAAATGCATGTTTGTGCTTCATAGAAATAAAATGTGTCGTTGCAAAAACAATAGTGATGGTAAGTAAGGAGCAGCTTAAATGTCGCTTTTTGCTAGGTAACAACTAATTGGGGTACGTAGACGGGAGGGAAACGAAAGGGATATTTTTCTCTATTTTAATTATGTTTTATTTGCCTCAAAGTAGTGCTTCTAAAGTAGAACCGAGTGGCGAGATAAAATGGCCGCCAGTGGGAAGATGTGCGCAGGCGCAAGGGGACACGTGGTACGGGATGAGATTGAAGAAATCTGGAGCCTCGTGATGTCTCTGAGAGGCTAGGATGCAAGAAATGGTCAAGGCTGGTGTGACCTAATTGAACTGATAGTGTGCCGTGATGATCAGGAGAGAGTCCATGGGAAAGGAGCCCAAGAGAAAGGACAATGACTGCGGAGTTCTTGAATGTGTCAAAAGAAGATACAAATGGACTGATCGAATCGGATGGAAATGTTTAAGCGTATGGGAAAGGAAATGATCCAAGGACCCTTGAATCCAAGAGAACTTGATTAAAGAATGAATAAGCTGACATGCATGGACCAATGAAAGAAAAGCGTGATATTAATGTTGCAACAGTTAGTTAGCAAAGTTAGAATTGGGGTATAAGAGGGCCTACTCTTAGTGGGAGGGGGTCAGTTCCAGGGAAGTTCCAGAGAGTTCCAAGCAGTTCGAGAGTCGTGGTTGCAGTAGAGAAGACGGGTTGCAGGTAGCTGATGCTGACGAGCTGAAGTTGCTGTTGCTGTCTTAACTTTACAGTTGAGTATGAGAATCAGGCTATTTCTAATCCCAAAGTTAGGTTAGAAATCTTTAGGCTAAATTAGGAAGCTAGGCAGGTAACTAGGGTTTTGGCTTCATGACAAAATTTCCTTTTCTGCAATAAGTTGGTTATGCTTAATAAAATTGTGAATTTAAAAATGAATAATTGAATAAAGTATTAAATTCTTTCCATGCTTTTAAAATTATATAAAATTTAAGATTCTTTAAACCCAAAATGACTCAGTGGTTATTTTCTTAAATGATTGTGACATGAGTAATTGGTTGATTGTGATTCAGCTGGTCTTAATCACTATGAACTAATTTCTTAAATGAATGATTCATCGACAAAACAATGAGCAGGAATATCTTAAGAAATAACTAAAAGAAAGTGACAAATTAAGGTAAATAGATATCCTTGCTCTTCCAGCGGTACACAAAAATGGTGTTCTCCATTTAGTTCTCATGCTTCTCCTAGGAGTACAGAATTTCATAAAGGTGTAAAAGGAAATCCAGGAGTGTGTGTGTGTTAGGCGATGTTTATGGGCCCCATCGTCATGTGGATATGAGAAATATAGTTTGCCCCTGGATGACCTATAAGTAACCTAGGAGGAGAATAGTTTTTATTGTACGCGCTGCATCAGGGGCAACCTTTGAGTAATGATACAGTAGGAGCAACCTTTGAGTAATGATACAGTAGGAGTGCAGGGCAGAGGGGCAACCTTTGAGTAATGATACAGTAGGAGCGCGGGGCAGAGGGGCAACCTTTGAGTAATGATACAGTAGAAGCGCAGGGCAGAGGGCAACCTTTGAGTAATGATACAGCAGGAGTGCAGGGCAGACCGGCAACCCTTGAGTAATGATACAGCAGGAGTGCAGGGCAGAGGAGCAGCCTTTGAGTAATGATACAGGAGGAGTGCAAGGCAGAGGGGCAACCTTTGAGTAATGATACAGTAGGAGCGCAGGGCAGTGGGGCAACCTTTGAGTAATGATACAGGAGGAGTGCAGGGCAGAGGGGCAATCTTTGAGTAATGATACTGTAGGAGCCAAGGACAGAGGGGCAACCTTTGAGTAATGATACAGTAGGAATGCAGGGCAGAGGGGCAACCTTTGATTAATGATAATGTAGCAGCGTGGGACAGAAGGGCAACCTTTGAGTAATGATACTTTAGGAGCGCAGGGCAGAGGGGCAACCTTTGAGTAATGATACAGCAGGAGCCCAGGGCAGAGGGGCAACCTTTGAGTAATGATACAGTAGGAGCAACTTTTGAGTAATGATACAGCAGGAGTGCTGGGCAGAGGGGCAACCTTTGAGTAATGATACAGTAGGAGCGCAGGGCAGAGGGCATTCTTTGAGTAATGATACATTAGGAGCGCAGGGCAGAGGGGCAACCTTTGAGTAATGATACAGCAGGAGCCCAGGGCAGAGGGGCAACCTTTGAGTAATGATACAGTAGGAGCAACCTTTGAGTAATGATACAGCAGGAGTGCAGGGCAAAGGGGCAACTTTTGAGTAATGATACAGTAGGAGCGCAGGGCAGAGGGCATGCTTTGAGTAATGATACATTAGGAGCGCAGGGTAGAGGGGCAACCTTTGAGTAATGATACAGCAGGAGCGCGGGACAGAGGGGCAACCTTTGAGTAATGATACAGCAGGAGCCCAGGACAGAGGGGCAACCTTTGAGTAATGATACAGTAGGAGTGCGGGGTAGAGGGGCAACCACTGAGTAATGATACAGTAGGAGCCAGGGCAGAGGGGCAACCTTTGAGTAATGATACAGGAGGAGTGCAGGGCAGAGTGCAATCTTTGAGTAATGATACAGTAGGAGTGAGGGGCAGAGGGGCAACCTTTGAGTAATGATACAGTAGGAGGGCAGGGCAGAGGGGCAACCTTTGAGTAATGATACAGTAGGAGCGCAGGGCAGAGGGGCAACCTTTGAGTAATGATACAGTAGGAGCAACCTTTGAGTAATGATACAGTAGGAGCGGAGGGCAGCGGGGCAACCTTTGAGTAATGATACAGTAGGAGCAACCTTTGAGTAATGATACAGTAGGAGCGGTGGGCAGAGGGGTGATGGAGCAGTAAAAAATAAAAATTTTAACCCCTAACAAATTATATAATTAATTAATTAAAAAATGTTCGTTTAAATGTATTAATCAACATTGTATATGTGGGAATGGTAATATGCCAATGTATGTGCTAAATAATCTACTAATGAATGTCCGTGTGTCTAATCATAACGTAAGAATAAAAAGCGTACTAAATAAAATAAATGCATGTTTGTGCTTCATTGAAATAAAATGTGTCGTTGCAAAAACAATAGTGATGGTAAGTAAGGAGCAGCTTAAATGTCGCTTTTGCTAGGTAACAACTAATTGGGGTACGTAGACGGGAGGGAAACGAAAGGGATATTTTTCTCTATTTTAATTATGTTTTATTTGCCTCAAAGTAGTGCTTCTAAAGTAGAACCGAGTGGCGAGATAAAATGGCCGCCAGTGGGAAGATGTGCGCAGGCGCAAGGGGACACGTGGTACGGGATGAGATTGAAGAAATCTGGAGCCTCGTGATGTCTCTGAGAGGCTAGGATGCAAGAAATGGTCAAGGCTGGTGTGACCTAATTGAACTGATAGTGTGCCGTGATGATCAGGAGAGAGTCCGTGGGAAAGGAGCCCAAGAGAAAGGACAATGACTGCGGAGTTCTTGAATGTGTCAAAAGAAGATACAAATGGACTGATCGAATCTGATGGAAATGTTTAAGCGTATGGGAAAGGAAATGATCCAAGGACCCTTGAATCCAAGAGAACTTGATTAAAGAATGAATAAGCTGACATGCATGGACCAATGAAAGAAAAGCGTGATATTAATGTTGCAACAGTTGGTTAGCAAAGTTAGAATTGGGGTATAAGAGGGCCTACTCTTAGTGGGAGGGGGTCAGTTCCAGGGAAGTTCCAGAGAGTTCCAAGCAGTTCGAGAGTCGTGGTTGCAGTAGAGAAGACGGGTTGCAGGTAGCTGATGCTGACGAGCTGAAGTTGCTGTTGCTGTCTTAACTTTACAGTTGAGTATGAGAATCAGGCTATTTCTAATCCCAAAGTTAGGTTAGAAATCTTTAGGCTAAATTAGGAAGCTAGGCAGGTAACTAGGGTTTTGGCTTCATGACAAAATTTCCTTTTCTGCAATAAGTTGGTTATGCTTAATAAAATTGTGAATTTAAAAATGAATAATTGAATAAAGTATTAAATTCTTTCCATGCTTTTAAAATTATATAAAATTTAAGATTCTTTAAACCCAAAATGACTCAGTGGTTATTTTCTTAAATGATTGTGACATGAGTAATTGGTTGATTGTGATTCAGCTGGTCTTAATCACTATGAACTAATTTCTTAAATGAATGATTCATCGACAAAACAATGAGCAGGAATATCTTAAGAAATAACTAAAAGAAAGTGACAAATTAAGGTAAATAGATATCCTTGCTCTTCCAGCGGTACACAAAAATGGTGTTCTCCATTTAGTTCTCATGCTTCTCCTAGGAGTACAGAATTTCATAAAGGTGTAAAAGGAAATCCAGGAGTGTGTGTGTGTTAGGCGATGTTTATGGGCCCCATCGTCATGTGGATATGAGAAATATAGTTTGCCCCTGGATGACCTATAAGTAACCTAGGAGGAGAATAGTTTTTATTGTACGCGCTGCATCAGATTTCTTGGTAGCAGAGTTATGGTTTTCTATAGATTAGTTTAGTGATTATTGTTTATTGATTATTGATTATTTGATGACTAACACTATATGTTGAGTCGCGTTATGTTATATGTAAGTTTTCACGCTTCTGGGATGTAGGAAGTGGAACACGTGTGGCAAGGGAAGTCACATGGAATTTGGTACATGGTCTGAATTCATTTTGGTTATAACGCAGGTTGTGTTATGTTAGGGATTTCGGTGTGAAAAGTGTGTAAATGGAATAGCAAATCACGTTTACTTGTGAAACTTTGGCCTTAATTCTCAGGAGCCTAGTCTCCACATGTGTCTTATCCCCAGAGAAACGAGTAAATTGTTTGTTTGAAAGAAGGGTAAGGTAGAGGGAAGTGCTACTTTATCGGCGAAAGTAAATAATTCTGTGGTAGGGTAGAGGTAAGCGCTGCCTACTGGAAAAACAGGATTCTTGTGTAAAAGGACAAGGCTGTCACTTTGTTTAGCGAATCAGACTATGGAATTGTTTATTTGTTGTAACTAACGAAGAAAAACAGTAAAAAGAAAATTGCCGATAAATTTTGTAAAGGAGGGGTAAAGAGTAGAAGTGACGTGGAAAAGTGCCGCGCTAGGATTGGTTAGTGCACTAGTCACGTGAATACAGAGCAGGAGTGACGTAGAAAAAGTGCCGCGCTAGGATTGGTTGGTTCGCGGACGGTGGAAATTGTTCTGATTGGTACGTTAGTGTGAATCGCGCTGTAATTGGACGAAGTTCCGTACACAGAAACAGCGTTAGAGTAAAGAGAAAACAAATAGAAAACATGCCGTATTACGAGTATGAAAGGGAGAGAACGTCATGGACAACGAAATTAAAGAATTTCTTTAAGAAAGACAAAAAGGTTGTGACTAGAGAGGGACAAGTAATTCCTCCGCCGAAATCAGCAGCTTCACATATGATGCTGAAATATGGATATCATACGTGCATATGGTTGGATAATTGGGTAAAATATACAAAGAATGATGGAGCATTGGCTTTGCCTGAAAATGGTTCTTTTAATGTAGCGATTTTACGGAATTTAAAAGAAAAGATGCTTAAATTGGAACCTAGACCTAGACCGACACAGTTTGAGGCTTTAACAGAATGGGAAGATGAGATGTACGAGAAAGAAAGATTCAGAGGTATGAAAGGTTATGAGTTCGTGCCCGGAAGATTGTGGGGAATGAATCATGAGGACAGAATAAAACGATGGAGATGTGCTAACATGACAGGAGGTTTGTTTCCAGCTTTTACAGTTGAGGAAGGGACTAAGAAAAAACGGACTGAGAAAAAGAAACATTTAGAGAGAGAAAAGTATATGCATGAGAGCGAAACGGATGACGAGTTGCTGGAAGATATATTAAATAAAAATCCACCTCCGTATCAGCAGAATTCTACAGTGGTGACACCAAATGCGCCACCAATAGAAACTATGCGAAATAAAAGTCCAGAAAAAAGACAAGAAATAAATAGGTCACAAGAACAAATAAGAACTTCCCAAAATGAGGGAATAGAAAATGATAGTGCAAGAGAATTGGCAAGGACAACAAAAGAATTAACTGAGAAAATTAGAGAATTAACCAAGAATATGGAAGCAGTTACCGTACCCGTAACAATAGGTCCAGTAATACCAGTTTTCGAGAATCAGAAAATTGATGAACGATCTTTGGTGATTCCCTTGAGTTCGCAATTCCAAAGAGAAAAGGAAAGAATGGAAACAAGTCCAGGAACGAGCAATTTGACTAGTGCTTACAGACCAAGTCCACCTGAAAATTTGACAGTGAATGAGTGTAGCGGTAGGAAAATGCCTATGGTAACTGAATCTGCAACAGTGACACCTGAAAAGAGTGGAAATTGGACAGAAATAAATAGTACTCCTATAGGTCCGACTCCTGATGAGTTAAATGAGTGGATAAAAGCTTTTAAAATAAAAGAAACAGAAGAAAAACCATTAGATGTGATCAGATTGAAAATTGACATGGAAGAATTAATTCTAGGAACGATTGGTACAGAAAAGATAAAGAATTATCAGGATGATGAAATAATGTTTCTGTGCAAAAGTATAACATGGAGGGCAAAGAATTTACATGACAAACTAGAAGAAGTGGCCGGTGAGATTGGAATAGATTTTGCAAAAGTAAAAACGTTGCAGAAACCATACAGAGTAGATTTTTGTGAAAAAGATATTGAAAATTTGAATACAGCAGGAAGGTTGACACAGATAAAAGAGTTGATTGTTTTGTTGAGAAAATGGGGTGATGTGGACAGATGGAAGGTTAGATGGACAAAGAAGAATGAGAAAAGCGTAGACAAAGGTTCATTGGCTTTTATGATAACAGAAAAAGAACCTGTTGTTAAAGAATACCCTATGAGAGAAACTCCAGGTGGTAGTTATGTGCATGTTCCCTGGACTAGGCAGGACATCCTGTCATTTACAAATGACTTTCCAAAGTTAAGAGAAAAGCCAGTTGAGTGGTACCGACAGGTAGAAAGGTTTGTAAAGGTCTCGAAAGTGTTGTGGATAGATTTGGATGGATTGTTTGACATAGTGGTACCAACGGATCTGTGGTCAGAATGTAAGATTACAGTTGACTGGCCAACTGCAGAATATCCAAGAGATCCTAAGACAGGAGCTCCAGGACCAGATGTGATGAAGAAATACGACAAGGTGATTACCTTTTTGAAAAATAAGATTCCTCCAAAAGAGACAGATTGGGTTAAGATTGATAGAACTACACAGGAAAATAAGGAGAGTGTACATGCATATTATGAGCGATTGTTGTTGGTTTTCAAACAGTATAGTGGTTATGAGGAATTAAGTGAGAAGGATATGAGTCATTTTGTATACCGATTTGTATTTGGCTTGAAACAAGAAATAAGCGATATGGTTAAGCAACATATGATAAACTGGCAGAATGCAAGTGTAGATGAGGTGCTGAGGTATGCTAAGTATTGTAGTGATGAAATAGAAAGTAAACAGCGTAAATTGAAAGAAAAAGCAATGTGGGCACAAGTGAAAGTGGCAGAAAAACAAGAAGCCCAATTGGATAATAATAATGGAAACGAATCAGGACAGAATAAGATGCGACCAAATATAGGTAAAGGAAAAGGACAAGTGAGTCTAGAAGAGGCAAAGAAGAAATGGCCATGTCATAATTGCGGAAAATTAGGGCATTGGAGAAATGAGTGTAAGTTCCCACCTAAACCTAATCCGGAACATCAATCATTAACTCCACAGGTGCAGAATGAGGTAGTTGTTCAACAAAGTCAGGTGCCACAACCACCACTTCCCAACACTGTTAACCAGCAAAGATACAGTACAGAAACAGGATTCTACGGAGGAGAGCAGGTAACACAGTTGCCGAGAGCAGCTAACATTTCCCAGTATTGGTTGCATCAGAGTGAGGATGACCCGGATGAAAGTTTCTGACGGTGCGCAAGAGAGGGGAAAGAGTGCGTGCTTGGCGCAACTCTAGAGGTAGATCAGTCTGGTCCCTTTGTGGATGGAGAAGTGAATGGAGCAAACGTAACATTCCTTGTCGATACTGGAGCTACCCGTTCTACTGTTAGGTCAGTGGAAATTCCGAACCTTCCTCTCTCAGGTGAATGCATCCAAGTGGTAGGAGTAGCCAATCAACAGATTAAAACCCCACTTACTGAATTGGTAGAAGTAAAAATTGGTTCTTTTAGAAAAATGCATAAATTTGTAGTGTGCGATTGTAGTCCTGTAAATCTTCTAGGTCGTGACCTTTTGTGTAAAATGAATTGCACGATTTATTGTACACCAGAAGGAATAGGTTTTCAGACTTCGGATGAAGATGTTTTGTATAAAGTAACTTTGATGAATCAAGAACCTGAAACGAATGGTTTATTTCCTGCATTTGATGCAGAAAAACTTCCAGAAGAACTAAAAGGTGCAGTAAAAGAAAGTGTGTGGGATTTTACAGGAGAGGACATTGGATTAATGAGAGAAGTTGATCCCGTAAAAGTGACAGTGAAAGAAGGGATAAGTTATCCAAACACGCCACAGTACAAATTAACTCCAGAAATAATTGAAGGAATAACTCCTGTGATAAATAAGATGATTAAACAGGGAATTCTGAAAGAAATCATGAGCAGTCCATGTAATTCACCTATTATGGGACTGAAAAAGCCAAATGGAACATACAGAATAGTACAGGATTTGAGAAAGATCAACAAAATAGTTGTACCATGCTGTCCAATAGTGCCAAACCCTGCAGTGATTCTATATCAAATTCCGCATGAAGCTGAGTGGTACACTGTGATAGATTTGTGTCATGCATTTTTCTCTATTCCTTTGCATCCAGATAGCCAGCCATTATTTGCATTCCGTTTCGGAGAGCGTATTTTGGCATGGTGCCGAATTCCACAGGGGTATACAGAAAGCCCCTCAATTTTTAATCAGATTCTAAAGAGATCTCTGGAAGATTTAAAAATGCCAGAAAAATCAGTGATGGTGCAGTATATCGATGACCTATTGGTAGCATTGAAAACCAAAGAGGCATGTGTAAGTGACACAATTGCTTTACTGAACCATTTGGAGAAAAGAGGACATAAGGTGTCCCCTTCAAAATTACAGTTTTGTCAGAAAGAAGTCCAGTATTTAGGGCATAAAATTGAGAAAGGAGTGCGGAAAATAGCGACAGAAAGAGTAAGAATGATTCAAGGAATGAGAGCACCAATGACTCAAAGAGAGGTAAGAATGTTTTTGGGAATGGTTGGATATTGTCGACAATGGATAAGTGGATTTTCTTTGATTGCAAAACCATTACAAAAATTGACAAAGAAAGATGTAAAAGACCCTTTTGAGTTAAACAAAGAAGAAATGAAATCTTTCAAAGAATTGAAAAAGAAACTGTGTGAGGCCCCTGCATTAGGCATGCCTGATTATGAGAAGGATTTTGAGTTATACTGCAGTGAAAGAGATGGATGTGCATTTTCAGTACTGGTACAAAAACACGGCACCATGAAGAGGCCTATAGCTTACTTCTCAGCTGTTTTAGATCCTATAGCAAAAGCATTGCCTGGATGTTTGAAAGCAGTTGCTGCTACTTGTGTAAGTCTGGAACAAAGTGAAGGTATAGTGATGGGGTATCCACTGAGAGTATATGTTCCCCATTCAGTAGAAATTCTTTTGACAAGAACAAAAACACAGTACATGACACATAGTCGGCTGACTAAGTACGAAAAAGTCATCTTGAGTGCAGAAAATGTGACCATAGATAGATGCATAAATGTAAATCCTTCGACATCATTGCCAGATGAAGAGAGTATAATTGAACAAGATGAAGTAGATCATGATTGTCTGAATGTGCTGGAATATTGCACAAAACCAAGAGCTGACATAAAAGATGAACCGTTAAAGGAATCCGATTATGTCATGTTTGTAGATGGTTCATGTTTACGCACAAAGGAAGGAGTGTTAAGCGCAGCTTATGCAGTATGCACAGTGGCAACTGTGATGGAAGCGTCTTGTCTGAAAGGAGTTAGGTCAGCCCAAGTTGCGGAACTAATTGCTTTGATTCAAGCATGTAAATTGGGGAAAAATGTACGAATCACGATTGTGACCGATAGCCAATATGGTTTCGGCATCGTACATGATTTTGGCCAGATTTGGTCACAAAGAGGATTTTTGACATCTGCAGGAACACCTATCAGAAATGGAGATTATGTTAAAAAACTGCTTGAGGCGATACAGCTGCCTAAACAAATAGCTGTAGTGAAGTGCAAGGCGCATAAGAAAAACGAAGACTACATAGCGGTCGGCAATAATTATGCTGATGAGATCGCTAGATATTGTGCGGAAAACATGGCGTCCCTGAACAAAAATAGAGAAAGGGAGCATGTCTCTTGTCCTTTGCTTTTCACTAATGCAGTCGAAACATGGGATGAAGTAAGGCAGTTACAAGAAACAGCAAGAGATGAGGAAAAGGATTACTGGATTAAAGCAGGATGTAGAAGACAGGAAGATAATGGAGTGTGGGTATACAGAGATGAAAGACCAGTTATGCCTGATAGCATGATTGCAGACATGGCACGGATGTACCATGGACAAGCTCATATTGGGAGAGATGCAATGATCAGACTTTTTAGACAGACCTGGTATAACCCAAAATTCAGAGCCATTGCTGAAAGTCTTTGTCAAAGATGTCTTATTTGTCAACAGTTTAACCCAGGAAGGAAAACCGTAGTGAGTCTAGGAACAATAGGACGAGAAGGAGGTCCATTCACAAGGATACAGATGGATTTCATTGAGATGCCCCCTAGTAACAGATTAAGATATGTTCTGGTGGTCGTCTGTTTGTTCTCTCGTTGGGTGGAGGCATACCCCACAAGAAGGAATGATGGAACAACAGTGGCAAAACTTATGCTACGAGAGTTCATTCCGAGGTATGGTTTTCCAGTCACAGTAGAGACAGATAGAGGAACACATTTTCAAAATGAGTTGATCCAATTGATTTGTGAAGCACTGAGTATTAAACAAAAATTACATTGTGCTTACAGACCAGAGGCTTCTGGGGTAGTAGAGCAGATAAATGGAACAATTAAAAACAGATTGGGGAAAATGTGTCAAGCTACAGGACTCAAATGGCCAGATGCACTGCCTCTTGTTCTGATGACCATCAGAAGCATCCCTGAAAAGAAAACGGGACTCAGTCCTCATGAAATGATCATGGGACGAGCAATGAGACAAGCCCACGTACCAGTCAACAAGTTATTAACAATAACTGATGATCTAATACTGGATTATTGCAAAGGACTGGCTGATGTGGTGCGTTCTGTGTTTCATCAGGTTGGACCGGATGCGACCACTCTTGAAAGAAAACCAGCCCACGACTTGAATCCAGGAGACTGGGTCCGTATTAAAGTCCACAGGAGAAGAAACTGTCTAGTTCCGCATTGGGATGAGCCAAGACAGGTAATCCTAGTAACAACGACTGCTGTCAAGTGTGCAGGAGTGAAGAACTGGGTTCATGCCAGCCACACAATCAGAATTCCAGAACCTACAGATCGACATGTGAGTCGGCGTCTGGAAGTGTGGGATAGCGGGTTTAACGGCGGGAACAACCAAGATAAAAGAAAGGGTGCCAGAACTTAAAGATCGACCTGAAAGTCGACATCTGGAGACCCCAACGGAAAACACCTCTATAGAAGAAGAGGAAGAAGAAGAAGAAGAAGAAAGAAATTCAGAAGTTCCAGAACTTGAAGATCGACCTGTAAGTCGACATCTGGAAATATCTGACACAACTTCAGGATCTGATGATTCAGCTGCAAATTGGGAAGAATTCCGAAAGAGAACTTGGGGTTATAAACCAATTAGAGAAGAAACTGAGCAAGAAATTGAGTTAGATGAACAACCAAGTACAAGTTATGGTGGAAAACCTTCAGAAACAATATTAATAGACGAAGTAGGGAAAGAAGTACACAAAAAGTTAGAAAATCGAGAAGAACCCCGAGGAGCAATAGGGATAGATAGAAAAACAGGAGAACAGGGAAATTCAGAAACAGATAAGGAGGAAAACACCAAATCGGAAGAACCCCGAGGAGGGACAGTGATAAGGGAAAACAAAAAGGAGAAGACAGATCCACCAGTAGGAGATGACGAGATTATAAGTTTCAAAATAAGAGACAATAGTGAGACAGTTGAAACAGAAACAGAAGAAAGTGGAGGAGAGGAAAAAGCAAAGACTGAATCAAGAAAAAGAAATTGGAAATCAGAAAGAGAAGAAAGAGAAGGTGAAGCCAAAAGGCCAAGAAAAGGAGATAATTGGCCCAACAGCTATGTAAGAAAATTGAGATATAGAATAATAAGAGCAGAAGATGAAGATGCTGAACAAGTAAATGAGGTAACAAGTCAAAAGGGACAAGAAAAACCCAGTGGAAAAAGATTACAAAAGTCCAAAAGGACAAAGAAAGTGAATTCAAAATTTAAGTCACCTGAGTGGCTGTATATTGCATTAACTGATTACAAAGAAGAAGAAGAAAACACTCACGGAAACCAGAGACTGAGAAGTCGGATGGGAAAAGGTGAGATGCAACGAAACTGAAGTGAAGACTTATAGTGCTTCTGCCGGACGTGACAAATTTACTGGACGTGACAAATCACCGGATGTGACAACGAAAGAATTCTGGAGAGAATTAAAGAAAGTACCAAGCAAAGACTTTTTTTGAAAGCAGAGTGGCATCTAAGTCATTTCTGAGGTGTAGTGACACAATTTTCTGAAACTTAATAAATAGAAAATGGAAAATAATAGGGATAGAAGAGATAAATGTGAATTTATAAAGAGATGGTACAAAATGTGCTGCTTTTGTACAGGGTTATTAATGACCATATGGATAGTTTTAGCAATCACAATTCCTATTAGTGTAGCTGTGATAGAAGCAAAGAATGATATAAACAAGAAAAAGAAACTAATATTAAAGAACAAGTTGTTTTGAGAAGTAGTGCAGAGTTGCATAAGGATAGGTCAGTAACAGATTTCTCAAAGAATGTTTTTACAAAGTTGTTGTATGAGTACGTAAAAACAATGGAAGTAAGAGATTGTTATGTTTGTATGCAGTTGCCTGCATCAGTATCGGAAGGTGTGACTTATCATCACTTACCTTTGACTTATGGAATAACATGTAGTGTAATAGCAAGTTTATTTTATAAAACAGGTAGATTAGAATCTTATTATACTGATATAGATAAGATATTTGCAAACATTCCAGTAGTACCAGAACTTAACAAAGTAAAACCAGCAAAAGTTTTAGGAGAATTCTTTTTAGAACATAGAAAATTAACGTTAGAAGAAATAGTTAGTAACAACCTTACCTGTGAGTTAAAGAAAGAAGAAAAAGTATTTTTGGATATGGTTGAAGAAAGAAGAATGAAATTTCAAAAAGAAGCAATAAAGGAGGAAGGAAAACGTTTATGGACGTTTGAGGAAGGAAATCATGAAGGGAAAAGGATAAATGCAGCAATGACTTTAGATTGGCCACAAACAGGAAAGTTGTGCATTAAGAGAAATAAGACAGTCTATGACAATTACTTTGTAGGTTCCAGTATCTGCCATGACAATTATCAAATTCTGGGAGGTTGGGGATTCAAAGGTGGAAAGGACCCAATATTTCCAGGTATCTATTATATTTGTGGGAATAGAGCTTATTACAGGTTACCGGACCATTGGTATGGAACTTGCTATGTAGGCCTGGTCTTTCCAAAGATTTTTCACATGGACAGAGAAGAAAAGGGAACATACAAGATGATTAATAGATTTACACGTAGAAAAAGGGAAAGTTTTTCAGAAATTGTAGGTGATATTTTTGGAGCATTAATACCAGCAGTGGGAATATCTTTGAATGCATTTAAAATTCGGAAGTTATCCACAGTAGTAGATCGTTTGTCTACAGATACTGCGGGAGGGTTCTTAATGGTAAATACCGAAATGGTTGCCATGAGAGCTATGGTGATGCAAAATCGGCTTGCCCTTGATATTCTTTTGGCAAAAGAGGGTGGAGTCTGTGGAATGTTGAAAGTCCAACATTGTTGTACTTACATTCCGGATAACAGTGAAAATATACAAAAGTATATTACAAATATTACAAGTCTGCACAAAGAATTAGTTCCACTGGAGGTTGAAAGTGTTTTGAGAAAACTTGGTAGAGGGTTTTCCTCAGTAGCAAATTGGTTAACTAGGATGAGTAAACTAGTAATAGGGAAAGTTATAATAGTAGCAACTATAGTGATATTGTTAGCCATGACATTGAAAATAGTAATAACATGTATAAAAAGAAAAGTAAGACAGAATAAGATAAGAAGAAATAACAGAACAATGAGAGAAAGAGAGAGAGAAATGGGTGAAATTGAGTTGGAGAAAATGAAAGAAAGCATGTATAAAGAGACTAAAAGGCAAGATGAAGAAGAGACAGAGATATGAATAACAGAAAGTAAAGGATGAAAGACATGCTGCCTGAAAAGAAGTATGACTTGGGTTTTATGTGGTGATTTAAAAATCACCAAAGGGGGATTGATGGAGCAGTAAAAAATAAAAATTTTAACCCCTAACAAATTATATAATTAATTAATTAAAAAATGTTCGTTTAAATGTATTAATCAACATTGTATATGTGGGAATGGTAATATGCCAATGTATGTGCTAAATAATCTACTAATGAATGTCCGTGTGTCTAATCATAACGTAAGAATAAAAAGCGTACTAAATAAAATAAATGCATGTTTGTGCTTCATAGAAATAAAATGTGTCGTTGCAAAAACAATAGTGATGGTAAGTAAGGAGCAGCTTAAATGTCGCTTTTTGCTAGGTAACAACTAATTGGGGTACGTAGACGGGAGGGAAACGAAAGGGATATTTTTCTCTATTTTAATTATGTTTTATTTGCCTCAAAGTAGTGCTTTTAAAGTAGAACCGAGTGGCGAGATAAAATGGCCGCCAGTGGGAAGATGTGCGCAGGCGCAAGGGGACACGTGGTACGGGATGAGATTGAAGAAATCTGGAGCCTCGTGATGTCTCTGAGAGGCTAGGATGCAAGAAATGGTCAAGGCTGGTGTGACCTAATTGAACTGATAGTGTGCCGTGATGATCAGGAGAGAGTCCGTGGGAAAGGAGCCCAAGAGAAAGGACAATGACTGCGGAGTTCTTGAATGTGTCAAAAGAAGATACAAATGGACTGATCGAATCGGATGGAAATGTTTAAGCGTATGGGAAAGGAAATGATCCAAGGACCCTTGAATCCAAGAGAACTTGATTAAAGAATGAATAAGCTGACATGCATGGACCAATGAAAGAAAAGCGTGATATTAATGTTGCAACAGTTAGTTAGCAAAGTTAGAATTGGGGTATAAGAGGGCCTACTCTTAGTGGGAGGGGGTCAGTTCCAGGAAGTTCCAGAGAGTTCCAAGCAGTTCGAGAGTCGTGGTTGCAGTAGAGAAGACGGGTTGCAGGTAGCTGATGCTGACGAGCTGAAGTTGCTGTTGCTGTCTTAACTTTACAGTTGAGTATGAGAATCAGGCTATTTCTAATCCCAAAGTTAGGTTAGAAATCTTTAGGCTAAATTAGGAAGCTAGGCAGGTAACTAGGGTTTTGGCTTCATGACAAAATTTCCTTTTCTGCAATAAGTTGGTTATGCTTAATAAAATTGTGAATTTAAAAATGAATAATTGAATAAAGTATTAAATTCTTTCCATGCTTTTAAAATTATATAAAATTTAAGATTCTTTAAACCCAAAATGACTCAGTGGTTATTTTCTTAAATGATTGTGACATGAGTAATTGGTTGATTGTGATTCAGCTGGTCTTAATCACTATGAACTAATTTCTTAAATGAATGATTCATCGACAAAACAATGAGCAGGAATATCTTAAGAAATAACTAAAAGAAAGTGACAAATTAAGGTAAATAGATATCCTTGCTCTTCCAGCGGTACACAAAAATGGTGTTCTCCATTTAGTTCTCATGCTTCTCCTAGGAGTACAGAATTTCATAAAGGTGTAAAAGGAAATCCAGGAGTGTGTGTGTGTTAGGCGATGTTTATGGGCCCCATCGTCATGTGGATATGAGAAATATAGTTTGCCCCTGGATGACCTATAAGTAACCTAGGAGGAGAATAGTTTTTATTGTACGCGCTGCATCAGGGGCAACCTTTGAGTAATGATACAGTAGGAGCAACCTTTGAGTAATGATACAGTAGGAGTGCAGGGCAGAGGGGCAACCTTTGAGTAATGATAGAGTAGGAGCGCGGGGCAGAGGGGCAACCTTTGAGTAATGATACAGTAGAAGCGCAGGGCAGAGGGCAACCTTTGAGTAATGATACAGCAGGAGTGCAGGGCAGACCGGCAACCCTTGAGTAATGATACAGCAGGAGTGCAGGGCAGAGGAGCAACCTTTGAGTAATGATACAGGAGGAGTGCAAGGCAGAGGGGCAACCTTTGAGTAATGATACAGTAGGAGCGCAGGGCAGTGGGGCAACCTTTGAGTAATGATACAGGAGGAGTGCAGGGCAGAGGGGCAATCTTTGAGTAATGATACTGTAGGAGCCAAGGACAGAGGGGCAACCTTTGAGTAATGATACAGTAGGAATGCAGGGCAGAGGGGCAACCTTTGATTAATGATAATGTAGCAGCGTGGGACAGAAGGGCAACCTTTGAGTAATGATACTTTAGGAGCGCAGGGCAGAGGGGCAACCTTTGAGTAATGATACAGCAGGAGCCCAGGGCAGAGGGGCAACCTTTGAGTAATGATACAGTAGGAGCAACTTTTGAGTAATGATACAGCAGGAGTGCTGGGCAGAGGGGCAACCTTTGAGTAATGATACAGTAGGAGCGCAGGGCAGAGGGCATTCTTTGAGTAATGATACATTAGGAGCGCAGGGCAGAGGGGCAACCTTTGAGTAATGATACAGCAGGAGCCCAGGGCAGAGGGGCAACCTTTGAGTAATGATACAGTAGGAGCAACCTTTGAGTAATGATACAGCAGGAGTGCAGGGCAAAGGGGCAACTTTTGAGTAATGATACAGTAGGAGCGCAGGGCAGAGGGCATGCTTTGAGTAATGATACATTAGGAGCGCAGGGTAGAGGGGCAACCTTTGAGTAATGATACAGCAGGAGCGCGGGACAGAGGGGCAACCTTTGAGTAATGATACAGCAGGAGCCCAGGACAGAGGGGCAACCTTTGAGTAATGATACAGTAGGAGTGCGGGGTAGAGGGGCAACCACTGAGTAATGATACAGTAGGAGCCAGGGCAGAGGGGCAACCTTTGAGTAATGATACAGGAGGAGTGCAGGGCAGAGTGCAATCTTTGAGTAATGATACAGTAGGAGTGAGGGGCAGAGGGGCAACCTTTGAGTAATGATACAGTAGGAGGGCAGGGCAGAGGGGCAACCTTTGAGTAATGATACAGTAGGAGCGCAGGGCAGAGGGGCAACCTTTGAGTAATGATACAGTAGGAGCAACCTTTGAGTAATGATACAGTAGGAGCGGAGGGCAGCGGGGCAACCTTTGAGTAATGATACAGTAGGAGCAACCTTTGAGTAATGATACAGTAGGAGCGGTGGGCAGAGGGGTGATGGAGCAGTAAAAAATAAAAATTTTAACCCCTAACAAATTATATAATTAATTAATTAAAAAATGTTCGTTTAAATGTATTAATCAACATTGTATATGTGGGAATGGTAATATGCCAATGTATGTGCTAAATAATCTACTAATGAATGTCCGTGTGTCTAATCATAACGTAAGAATAAAAAGCGTACTAAATAAAATAAATGCATGTTTGTGCTTCATTGAAATAAAATGTGTCGTTGCAAAAACAATAGTGATGGTAAGTAAGGAGCAGCTTAAATGTCGCTTTTTGCTAGGTAACAACTAATTGGGAGTACGTAGACGGGAGGGAAACGAAAGGGATATTTTTCTCTATTTTAATTATGTTTTATTTGCCTCAAAGTAGTGCTTCTAAAGTAGAACCGAGTGGCGAGATAAAATGGCCGCCAGTGGGAAGATGTGCGCAGGCGCAAGGGGACACGTGGTACGGGATGAGATTGAAGAAATCTGGAGCCTCGTGATGTCTCTGAGAGGCTAGGATGCAAGAAATGGTCAAGGCTGGTGTGACCTAATTGAACTGATAGTGTGCCGTGATGATCAGGAGAGAGTCCGTGGGAAAGGAGCCCAAGAGAAAGGACAATGACTGCGGAGTTCTTGAATGTGTCAAAAGAAGATACAAATGGACTGATCGAATCGGATGGAAATGTTTAAGCGTATGGGAAAGGAAATGATCCAAGGACCCTTGAATCCAAGAGAACTTGATTAAAGAATGAATAAGCTGACATGCATGGACCAATGAAAGAAAAGCGTGATATTAATGTTGCAACAGTTAGTTAGCAAAGTTAGAATTGGGGTATAAGAGGGCCTACTCTTAGTGGGAGGGGTCAGTTCCAGGGAAGTTCCAGAGAGTTCCAAGCAGTTCGAGAGTCGTGGTTGCAGTAGAGAAGACGGGTTGCAGGTAGCTGATGCTGACGAGCTGAAGTTGCTGTTGCTGTCTTAACTTTACAGTTGAGTATGAGAATCAGGCTATTTCTAATCCCAAAGTTAGGTTAGAAATCTTTAGGCTAAATTAGGAAGCTAGGCAGGTAACTAGGGTTTTGGCTTCATGACAAAATTTCCTTTTCTGCAATAAGTTGGTTATGCTTAATAAAATTGTGAATTTAAAAATGAATAATTGAATAAAGTATTAAATTCTTTCCATGCTTTTAAAATTATATAAAATTTAAGATTCTTTAAACCCAAAATGACTCAGTGGTTATTTTCTTAAATGATTGTGACATGAGTAATTGGTTGATTGTGATTCAGCTGGTCTTAATCACTATGAACTAATTTCTTAAATGAATGATTCATCGACAAAACAATGAGCAGGAATATCTTAAGAAATAACTAAAAGAAAGTGACAAATTAAGGTAAATAGATATCCTTGCTCTTCCAGCGGTACACAAAAATGGTGTTCTCCATTTAGTTCTCATGCTTCTCCTAGGAGTACAGAATTTCATAAAGGTGTAAAAGGAAATCCAGGAGTGTGTGTGTGTTAGGCGATGTTTATGGGCCCCATCGTCATGTGGATATGAGAAATATAGTTTGCCCCTGGATGACCTATAAGTAACCTAGGAGGAGAATAGTTTTTATTGTACGCGCTGCATCAGATTTCTTGGTAGCAGAGTTATGGTTTTCTATAGATTAGTTTAGTGATTATTGTTTATTGATTATTGATTATTTGATGACTAACACTATATGTTGAGTCGCGTTATGTTATATGTAAGTTTTCACGCTTCTGGGATGTAGGAAGTGGAACACGTGTGGCAAGGGAAGTCACATGGAATTTGGTACATGGTCTGAATTCATTTTGGTTATAACGCAGGTTGTGTTATGTTAGGGATTTCGGTGTGAAAAGTGTGTAAATGGAATAGCAAATCACGTTTACTTGTGAAACTTTGGCCTTAATTCTCAGGAGCCTAGTCTCCACATGTGTCTTATCCCCAGAGAAACGAGTAAATTGTTTGTTTGAAAGAAGGGTAAGGTAGAGGGAAGTGCTACTTTATCGGCGAAAGTAAATAATTCTGTGGTAGGGTAGAGGTAAGCGCTGCCTACTGGAAAAACAGGATTCTTGTGTAAAAGGACAAGGCTGTCACTTTGTTTAGCGAATCAGACTATGGAATTGTTTATTTGTTGTAACTAACGAAGAAAAACAGTAAAAAGAAAATTGCCGATAAATTTTGTAAAGGAGGGGTAAAGAGTAGAAGTGACGTGGAAAAGTGCCGCGCTAGGATTGGTTAGTGCACTAGTCACGTGAATACAGAGCAGGAGTGACGTAGAAAAAGTGCCGCGCTAGGATTGGTTGGTTCGCGGACGGTGGAAATTGTTCTGATTGGTACGTTAGTGTGAATCGCGCTGTAATTGGACGAAGTTCCGTACACAGAAACAGCGTTAGAGTAAAGAGAAAACAAATAGAAAACATGCCGTATTACGAGTATGAAAGGGAGAGAACGTCATGGACAACGAAATTAAAGAATTTCTTTAAGAAAGACAAAAAGGTTGTGACTAGAGAGGGACAAGTAATTCCTCCGCCGAAATCAGCAGCTTCACATATGATGCTGAAATATGGATATCATACGTGCATATGGTTGGATAATTGGGTAAAATATACAAAGAATGATGGAGCATTGGCTTTGCCTGAAAATGGTTCTTTTAATGTAGCGATTTTACGGAATTTAAAAGAAAAGATGCTTAAATTGGAACCTAGACCTAGACCGACACAGTTTGAGGCTTTAACAGAATGGGAAGATGAGATGTACGAGAAAGAAAGATTCAGAGGTATGAAAGGTTATGAGTTCGTGCCCGGAAGATTGTGGGGAATGAATCATGAGGACAGAATAAAACGATGGAGATGTGCTAACATGACAGGAGGTTTGTTTCCAGCTTTTACAGTTGAGGAAGGGACTAAGAAAAAACGGACTGAGAAAAAGAAACATTTAGAGAGAGAAAAGTATATGCATGAGAGCGAAACGGATGACGAGTTGCTGGAAGATATATTAAATAAAAATCCACCTCCGTATCAGCAGAATTCTACAGTGGTGACACCAAATGCGCCACCAATAGAAACTATGCGAAATAAAAGTCCAGAAAAAAGACAAGAAATAAATAGGTCACAAGAACAAATAAGAACTTCCCAAAATGAGGGAATAGAAAATGATAGTGCAAGAGAATTGGCAAGGACAACAAAAGAATTAACTGAGAAAATTAGAGAATTAACCAAGAATATGGAAGCAGTTACCGTACCCGTAACAATAGGTCCAGTAATACCAGTTTTCGAGAATCAGAAAATTGATGAACGATCTTTGGTGATTCCCTTGAGTTCGCAATTCCAAAGAGAAAAGGAAAGAATGGAAACAAGTCCAGGAACGAGCAATTTGACTAGTGCTTACAGACCAAGTCCACCTGGAAATTTGACAGTGAATGAGTGTAGCGGTAGGAAAATGCCTATGGTAACTGAATCTGCAACAGTGACACCTGAAAAGAGTGGAAATTGGACAGAAATAAATAGTACTCCTATAGGTCCGACTCCTGATGAGTTAAATGAGTGGATAAAAGCTTTTAAAATAAAAGAAACAGAAGAAAAACCATTAGATGTGATCAGATTGAAAATTGACATGGAAGAATTAATTCTAGGAACGATTGGTACAGAAAAGATAAAGAATTATCAGGATGATGAAATAATGTTTCTGTGCAAAAGTATAACATGGAGGGCAAAGAATTTACATGACAAACTAGAAGAAGTGGCCGGTGAGATTGGAATAGATTTTGCAAAAGTAAAAACGTTGCAGAAACCATACAGAGTAGATTTTTGTGAAAAAGATATTGAAAATTTGAATACAGCAGGAAGGTTGACACAGATAAAAGAGTTGATTGTTTTGTTGAGAAAATGGGGTGATGTGGACAGATGGAAGGTTAGATGGACAAAGAAGAATGAGAAAAGCGTAGACAAAGGTTCATTGGCTTTTATGATAACAGAAAAAGAACCTGTTGTTAAAGAATACCCTATGAGAGAAACTCCAGGTGGTAGTTATGTGCATGTTCCCTGGACTAGGCAGGACATCCTGTCATTTACAAATGACTTTCCAAAGTTAAGAGAAAAGCCAGTTGAGTGGTACCGACAGGTAGAAAGGTTTGTAAAGGTCTCGAAAGTGTTGTGGATAGATTTGGATGGATTGTTTGACATAGTGGTACCAACGGATCTGTGGTCAGAATGTAAGATTACAGTTGACTGGCCAACTGCAGAATATCCAAGAGATCCTAAGACAGGAGCTCCAGGACCAGATGTGATGAAGAAATACGACAAGGTGATTACCTTTTTGAAAAATAAGATTCCTCCAAAAGAGACAGATTGGGTTAAGATTGATAGAACTACACAGGAAAATAAGGAGAGTGTACATGCATATTATGAGCGATTGTTGTTGGTTTTCAAACAGTATAGTGGTTATGAGGAATTAAGTGAGAAGGATATGAGTCATTTTGTATACCGATTTGTATTTGGCTTGAAACAAGAAATAAGCGATATGGTTAAGCAACATATGATAAACTGGCAGAATGCAAGTGTAGATGAGGTGCTGAGGTATGCTAAGTATTGTAGTGATGAAATAGAAAGTAAACAGCGTAAGTTGAAAGAAAAAGCAATGTGGGCACAAGTGAAAGTGGCAGAAAAACAAGAAGCCCAATTGGATAATAATAATGGAAACGAATCAGGACAGAATAAGATGCGACCAAATATAGGTAAAGGAAAAGGACAAGTGAGTCTAGAAGAGGCAAAGAAGAAATGGCCATGTCATAATTGCGGAAAATTAGGGCATTGGAGAAATGAGTGTAAGTTCCCACCTAAACCTAATCCGGAACATCAATCATTAACTCCACAGGTGCAGAATGAGGTAGTTGTTCAACAAAGTCAGGTGCCACAACCACCACTTCCCAACACTGTTAACCAGCAAAGATACAGTACAGAAACAGGATTCTACGGAGGAGAGCAGGTAACACAGTTGCCGAGAGCAGCTAACATTTCCCAGTATTGGTTGCATCAGAGTGAGGATGACCCGGATGAAAGTTTCTGACGGTGCGCAAGAGAGGGGAAAGAGTGCGTGCTTGGCGCAACTCTAGAGGTAGATCAGTCTGGTCCCTTTGTGGATGGAGAAGTGAATGGAGCAAACGTAACATTCCTTGTCGATACTGGAGCTACCCGTTCTACTGTTAGGTCAGTGGAAATTCCGAACCTTCCTCTCTCAGGTGAATGCATCCAAGTGGTAGGAGTAGCCAATCAACAGATTAAAACCCCACTTACTGAATTGGTAGAAGTAAAAATTGGTTCTTTTAGAAAAATGCATAAATTTGTAGTGTGCGATTGTAGTCCTGTAAATCTTCTAGGTCGTGACCTTTTGTGTAAAATGAATTGCACGATTTATTGTACACCAGAAGGAATAGGTTTTCAGACTTCGGATGAAGATGTTTTGTATAAAGTAACTTTGATGAATCAAGAACCTGAAACGAATGGTTTATTTCCTGCATTTGATGCAGAAAAACTTCCAGAAGAACTAAAAGGTGCAGTAAAAGAAAGTGTGTGGGATTTTACAGGAGAGGACATTGGATTAATGAGAGAAGTTGATCCCGTAAAAGTGACAGTGAAAGAAGGGATAAGTTATCCAAACACGCCACAGTACAAATTAACTCCAGAAATAATTGAAGGAATAACTCCTGTGATAAATAAGATGATTGAACAGGGAATTCTGAAAGAAATCATGAGCAGTCCATGTAATTCACCTATTATGGGACTGAAAAAGCCAAATGGAACATACAGAATAGTACAGGATTTGAGAAAGATCAACAAAATAGTTGTACCATGCTGTCCAATAGTGCCAAACCCTGCAGTGATTCTATATCAAATTCCGCATGAAGCTGAGTGGTACACTGTGATAGATTTGTGTCATGCATTTTCTCTATTCCTTTGCATCCAGATAGCCAGCCATTATTTGCATTCCGTTTCGGAGAGCGTATTTTGGCATGGTGCCGAATTCCACAGGGGTATACAGAAAGCCCCTCAATTTTTAATCAGATTCTAAAGAGATCTCTGGAAGATTTAAAAATGCCAGAAAAATCAGTGATGGTGCAGTATATCGATGACCTATTGGTAGCATTGAAAACCAAAGAGGCATGTGTAAGTGACACAATTGCTTTACTGAACCATTTGGAGAAAAGAGGACATAAGGTGTCCCCTTCAAAATTACAGTTTTGTCAGAAAGAAGTCCAGTATTTAGGGCATAAAATTGAGAAAGGAGTGCGGAAAATAGCGACAGAAAGAGTAAGAATGATTCAAGGAATGAGAGCACCAATGACTCAAAGAGAGGTAAGAATGTTTTTGGGAATGGTTGGATATTGTCGACAATGGATAAGTGGATTTTCTTTGATTGCAAAACCATTACAAAAATTGACAAAGAAAGATGTAAAAGACCCTTTTGAGTTAAACAAAGAAGAAATGAAATCTTTCAAAGAATTGAAAAAGAAACTGTGTGAGGCCCCTGCATTAGGCATGCCTGATTATGAGAAGGATTTTGAGTTATACTGCAGTGAAAGAGATGGATGTGCATTTTCAGTACTGGTACAAAAACACGGCACCATGAAGAGGCCTATAGCTTACTTCTCAGCTGTTTTAGATCCTATAGCAAAAGCATTGCCTGGATGTTTGAAAGCAGTTGCTGCTACTTGTGTAAGTCTGGAACAAAGTGAAGGTATAGTGATGGGGTATCCACTGAGAGTATATGTTCCCCATTCAGTAGAAATTCTTTTGACAAGAACAAAAACACAGTACATGACACATAGTCGGCTGACTAAGTACGAAAAAGTCATCTTGAGTGCAGAAAATGTGACCATAGATAGATGCATAAATGTAAATCCTTCGACATCATTGCCAGATGAAGAGAGTATAATTGAACAAGATGAAGTAGATCATGATTGTCTGAATGTGCTGGAATATTGCACAAAACCAAGAGCTGACATAAAAGATGAACCGTTAAAGGAATCCGATTATGTCATGTTTGTAGATGGTTCATGTTTACGCACAAAGGAAGGAGTGTTAAGCGCAGCTTATGCAGTATGCACAGTGGCAACTGTGATGGAAGCGTCTTGTCTGAAAGGAGTTAGGTCAGCCCAAGTTGCGGAACTAATTGCTTTGATTCAAGCATGTAAATTGGGGAAAAATGTACGAATCACGATTGTGACCGATAGCCAATATGGTTTCGGCATCGTACATGATTTTGGCCAGATTTGGTCACAAAGAGGATTTTTGACATCTGCAGGAACACCTATCAGAAATGGAGATTATGTTAAAAAACTGCTTGAGGCGATACAGCTGCCTAAACAAATAGCTGTAGTGAAGTGCAAGGCGCATAAGAAAAACGAAGACTACATAGCGGTCGGCAATAATTATGCTGATGAGATCGCTAGATATTGTGCGGAAAACATGGCGTCCCTGAACAAAAATAGAGAAAGGGAGCATGTCTCTTGTCCTTTGCTTTTCACTAATGCAGTCGAAACATGGGATGAAGTAAGGCAGTTACAAGAAACAGCAAGAGATGAGGAAAAGGATTACTGGATTAAAGCAGGATGTAGAAGACAGGAAGATAATGGAGTGTGGGTATACAGAGATGAAAGACCAGTTATGCCTGATAGCATGATTGCAGACATGGCACGGATGTACCATGGACAAGCTCATATTGGGAGAGATGCAATGATCAGACTTTTAGACAGACCTGTTATAACCCAAAATTCAGAGCCATTGCTGAAAGTCTTTGTCAAAGATGTCTTATTTGTCAACAGTTTAACCCAGGAAGGAAAACCGTAGTGAGTCTAGGAACAATAGGACGAGAAGGAGGTCCATTCACAAGGATACAGATGGATTTCATTGAGATGCCCCCTAGTAACAGATTAAGATATGTTCTGGTGGTCGTCTGTTTGTTCTCTCGTTGGGTGGAGGCATACCCCACAAGAAGGAATGATGGAACAACAGTGGCAAAACTTATGCTACGAGAGTTCATTCCGAGGTATGGTTTTCCAGTCACAGTAGAGACAGATAGAGGAACACATTTTCAAAATGAGTTGATCCAATTGATTTGTGAAGCACTGAGTATTAAACAAAAATTACATTGTGCTTACAGACCAGAGGCTTCTGGGGTAGTAGAGCAGATAAATGGAACAATTAAAAACAGATTGGGGAAAATGTGTCAAGCTACAGGACTCAAATGGCCAGATGCACTGCCTCTTGTTCTGATGACCATCAGAAGCATCCCTGAAAAGAAAACGGGACTCAGTCCTCATGAAATGATCATGGGACGAGCAATGAGACAAGCCCACGTACCAGTCAACAAGTTATTAACAATAACTGATGATCTAATACTGGATTATTGCAAAGGACTGGCTGATGTGGTGCGTTCTGTGTTTCATCAGGTTGGACCGGATGCGACCACTCTTGAAAGAAAACCAGCCCACGACTTGAATCCAGGAGACTGGGTCCGTATTAAAGTCCACAGGAGAAGAAACTGTCTAGTTCCGCATTGGGATGAGCCAAGACAGGTAATCCTAGTAACAACGACTGCTGTCAAGTGTGCAGGAGTGAAGAACTGGGTTCATGCCAGCCACACAATCAGAATTCCAGAACCTACAGATCGACATGTGAGTCGGCGTCTGGAAGTGTGGGATAGCGGGTTTAACGGCGGGAACAACCAAGATAAAAGAAAGGGTGCCAGAACTTAAAGATCGACCTGAAAGTCGACATCTGGAGACCCCAACGGAAAACACCTCTATAGAAGAAGAGGAAGAAGAAGAAGAAGAAGAAAGAAATTCAGAAGTTCCAGAACTTGAAGATCGACCTGTAAGTCGACATCTGGAAATATCTGACACAACTTCAGGATCTGATGATTCAGCTGCAAATTGGGAAGAATTCCGAAAGAGAACTTGGGGTTATAAACCAATTAGAGAAGAAACTGAGCAAGAAATTGAGTTAGATGAACAACCAAGTACAAGTTATGGTGGAAAACCTTCAGAAACAATATTAATAGACGAAGTAGGGAAAGAAGTACACAAAAAGTTAGAAAATCGAGAAGAACCCCGAGGAGCAATAGGGATAGATAGAAAAACAGGAGAACAGGGAAATTCAGAAACAGATAAGGAGGAAAACACCAAATCGGAAGAACCCCGAGGAGGGACAGTGATAAGGGAAAACAAAAAGGAGAAGACAGATCCACCAGTAGGAGATGACGAGATTATAAGTTTCAAAATAAGAGACAATAGTGAGACAGTTGAAACAGAAACAGAAGAAAGTGGAGGAGAGGAAAAAGCAAAGACTGAATCAAGAAAAAGAAATTGGAAATCAGAAAGAGAAGAAAGAGAAGGTGAAGCCAAAAGGCCAAGAAAAGGAGATAATTGGCCCAACAGCTATGTAAGAAAATTGAGATATAGAATAATAAGAGCAGAAGATGAAGATGCTGAACAAGTAAATGAGGTAACAAGTCAAAAGGGACAAGAAAAACCCAGTGGAAAAAGATTACAAAAGTCCAAAAGGACAAAGAAAGTGAATTCAAAATTTAAGTCACCTGAGTGGCTGTATATTGCATTAACTGATTACAAAGAAGAAGAAGAAAACACTCACGGAAACCAGAGACTGAGAAGTCGGATGGGAAAAGGTGAGATGCAACGAAACTGAAGTGAAGACTTATAGTGCTTCTGCCGGACGTGACAAATTTACTGGACGTGACAAATCACCGGATGTGACAACGAAAGAATTCTGGAGAGAATTAAAGAAAGTACCAAGCAAAGACTTTTTTTTGAAAGCAGAGTGGCATCTAAGTCATTTCTGAGGTGTAGTGACACAATTTTCTGAAACTTAATAAATAGAAAAAGAAAAATGGAAAATAATAGGGATAGAAGAGATAAATGTGAATTTATAAAGAGATGGTGCAAAATGTGCTGCTTTTGTACAGGGTTATTAATGACCATATGGATAGTTTTAGCAATCACAATTCCTATTAGTGTAGCTGTGATAGAAGCAAAGAATGATATAAACAAGAAAAAGAAACTAATATTAAAGAACAAGTTGTTTTGAGAAGTAGTGCAGAGTTGCATAAGGATAGGTCAGTAACAGATTTCTCAAAGAATGTTTTTACAAAGTTGTTGTATGAGTACGTAAAAACAATGGAAGTAAGAGATTGTTATGTTTGTATGCAGTTGCCTGCATCAGTATCGGAAGGTGTGACTTATCATCACTTACCTTTGACTTATGGAATAACATGTAGTGTAATAGCAAGTTTATTTTATAAAACAGGTAGATTAGAATCTTATTATACTGATATAGATAAGATATTTGCAAACATTCCAGTAGTACCAGAACTTAACAAAGTAAAACCAGCAAAAGTTTTAGGAGAATTCTTTTTAGAACATAGAAAATTAACGTTAGAAGAAATAGTTAGTAACAACCTTACCTGTGAGTTAAAGAAAGAAGAAAAAGTATTTTTGGATATGGTTGAAGAAAGAAGAATGAAATTTCAAAAAGAAGCAATAAAGGAGGAAGGAAAACGTTTCTGGACGTTTGAGGAAGGAAATCATGAAGGGAAAAGGATAAATGCAGCAATGACTTTAGATTGGCCACAAACAGGAAAGTTGTGCATTAAGAGAAATAAGACAGTCTATGACAATTACTTTGTAGGTTCCAGTATCTGCCATGACAATTATCAAATTCTGGGAGGTTGGGGATTCAAAGGTGGAAAGGACCCAATATTTCCAGGTATCTATTATATTTGTGGGAATAGAGCTTATTACAGGTTACCGGACCATTGGTATGGAACTTGCTATGTAGGCCTGGTCTTTCCAAAGATTTTTCACATGGACAGAGAAGAAAAGGGAACATACAAGATGATTAATAGATTTACACGTAGAAAAAGGGAAAGTTTTTCAGAAATTGTAGGTGATATTTTTGGAGCATTAATACCAGCAGTGGGAATATCTTTGAATGCATTTAAAATTCGGAAGTTATCCACAGTAGTAGATCGTTTGTCTACAGATACTGCGGGAGGGTTCTTAATGGTAAATACCGAAATGGTTGCCATGAGAGCTATGGTGATGCAAAATCGGCTTGCTCTTGATATTCTTTTGGCAAAAGAGGGTGGAGTCTGTGGAATGTTGAAAGTCCAACATTGTTGTACTTACATTCCGGATAACAGTGAAAATATACAAAAGTATATTACAAATATTACAAGTCTGCACAAAGAATTAGTTCCACTGGAGGTTGAAAGTGTTTTGGGAAAACTTGGTAGAGGGTTTTCCTCAGTAGCAAATTGGTTAACTAGGATGAGTAAACTAGTAATAGGGAAAGTTATAATAGTAGCAACTATAGTGATATTGTTAGCCATGACATTGAAAATAGTAATAACATGTATAAAAAGAAAAGTAAGACAGAATAAGATAAGAAGAAATAACAGAACAATGAGAGAAAGAGAGAGAGAAATGGGTGAAATTGAGTTGGAGAAAATGAAAGAAAGCATGTATAAAGAGACTAAAAGGCAAGATGAAGAAGAGACAGAGATATGAATAACAGAAAGTAAAGGATGAAAGACATGCTGCCTGAAAAGAAGTATGACTTGGGTTTTATGTGGTGATTTAAAAATCACCAAAGGGGGATTGATGGAGCAGTAAAAAATAAAAATTTTAACCCCTAACAAATTATATAATTAATTAATTAAAAAATGTTCGTTTAAATGTATTAATCAACATTGTATATGTGGGAATGGTAATATGCCAATGTATGTGCTAAATAATCTACTAATGAATGTCCGTGTGTCTAATCATAACGTAAGAATAAAAAGCGTACTAAATAAAATAAATGCATGTTTGTGCTTCATAGAAATAAAATGTGTCGTTGCAAAAACAATAGTGATGGTAAGTAAGGAGCAGCTTAAATGTCGCTTTTGCTAGGTAACAACTAATTGGGGTACGTAGACGGGAGGGAAACGAAAGGGATATTTTTCTCTATTTTAATTATGTTTTATTTGCCTCAAAGTAGTGCTTCTAAAGTAGAACCGAGTGGCGAGATAAAATGGCCGCCAGTGGGAAGATGTGCGCAGGCGCAAGGGGACACGTGGTACGGGATGAGATTGAAGAAATCTGGAGCCTCGTGATGTCTCTGAGAGGCTAGGATGCAAGAAATGGTCAAGGCTGGTGTGACCTAATTGAACTGATAGTGTGCCGTGATGATCAGGAGAGAGTCCGTGGGAAAGGAGCCCAAGAGAAAGGACAATGACTGCGGAGTTCTTGAATGTGTCAAAAGAAGATACAAATGGACTGATCGAATCGGATGGAAATGTTTAAGCGTATGGGAAAGGAAATGATCCAAGGACCCTTGAATCCAAGAGAACTTGATTAAAGAATGAATAAGCTGACATGCATGGACCAATGAAAGAAAAGCGTGATATTAATGTTGCAACAGTTAGTTAGCAAAGTTAGAATTGGGGTATAAGAGGGCCTACTCTTAGTGGGAGGGGGTCAGTTCCAGGGAAGTTCCAGAGAGTTCCAAGCAGTTCGAGAGTCGTGGTTGCAGTAGAGAAGACGGGTTGCAGGTAGCTGATGCTGACGAGCTGAAGTTGCTGTTGCTGTCTTAACTTTACAGTTGAGTATGAGAATCAGGCTATTTCTAATCCCAAAGTTAGGTTAGAAATCTTTAGGCTAAATTAGGAAGCTAGGCAGGTAACTAGGGTTTTGGCTTCATGACAAAATTTCCTTTTCTGCAATAAGTTGGTTATGCTTAATAAAATTGTGAATTTAAAAATGAATAATTGAATAAAGTATTAAATTCTTTCCATGCTTTTAAAATTATATAAAATTTAAGATTCTTTAAACCCAAAATGACTCAGTGGTTATTTTCTTAAATGATTGTGACATGAGTAATTGGTTGATTGTGATTCAGCTGGTCTTAATCACTATGAACTAATTTCTTAAATGAATGATTCATCGACAAAACAATGAGCAGGAATATCTTAAGAAATAACTAAAAGAAAGTGACAAATTAAGGTAAATAGATATCCTTGCTCTTCCAGCGGTACACAAAAATGGTGTTCTCCATTTAGTTCTCATGCTTCTCCTAGGAGTACAGAATTTCATAAAGGTGTAAAAGGAAATCCAGGAGTGTGTGTGTGTTAGGCGATGTTTATGGGCCCCATCGTCATGTGGATATGAGAAATATAGTTTGCCCCTGGATGACCTATAAGTAACCTAGGAGGAGAATAGTTTTTATTGTACGCGCTGCATCAGGGGCAACCTTTGAGTAATGATACAGTAGGAGCAACCTTTGAGTAATGATACAGTAGGAGTGCAGGGCAGAGGGGCAGCCTTTGAGTAATGATACAGTAGGAGCGCAGGGCAGAGGGGCAACCTTTGAGTAATGATACAGTAGGAGCCCAGGACAGAGGGGCAACCTTTGAGTAATGATACAGTAGGAGCCCAGGACAGAGGGGCAACCTTTGAGTAATGATACAGTAGGAGCGCAGGGCAGAGGGGCAACCTTTGAGTAATGATACAGCAGGAGCCCAGGACAGAGGGTCAACCTTTGAGTAATGATACAGTAGGAGCGCAGGGCAGAGGGGAAACTTTTGAGTAATGATACAGTAGGAGTGCAGGACAGAGGGCAACCTTTGAGTAATGATACAGTAGGAGTGTGGGACAGAGGGCAACCTTTGAGTAATGATACTGTAGGAGCCCGGGACAGAGGGGCAACCTTTGAGTAATGATTCAGTAGGAGCGCTTGACAGAGAGGCAACCTTTGAGTAATGATACAGTAGGAGCGCAGGGCAGAGTGGCAACCTTTGAGTAATGATACAGTAGGAGTGCAGGGCAGAGGGGCAACCTTTGAGTAATGATACAGTAGGAGCCCAGGACAGAGGGGCAACCTTTGAGTAATGATACAGTAGGAGTGCAGGGCAGAGGGGGAACCTTTGAGTAATGATACAGCAGGAGCCCAGGACAGAGGGGCAACCTTTGAGTAATGATACAGTAGGAGCCCAGGACAGAGGGGCAAACTTTCAGTAATGATACAGATGGAGCACAGGGCAGAGGGGCAACCTTTGAGTAATGATACAGTAGGAGTGCAGGGCAGAGGAGAATCCTTTGAGTAATGATATAGTAGGAGCCCAGGACAGAGGGCAACTTTTGAGTAATGATACAGTAGGAGCGCAGGGCAGAGGGGCAACCTTTGAGTAATGGTACAGTAGGAACCCAGGACAGAGGGGCAACCTTTGAGTGATGATACAGTAGGAGCGCAGGGCAGAGGGGCAACCTTTGAGTAATGATACATTAGGAGCCAGGACAGAGGGGCAACCTTTGAGTAATGATACAGTAAAATCGCAGGGCAGAGGGGCAACCTTTGAGTAATGATACAGTAGGAGTGCAGGGCAGAGGGGCAACCTTTGAGTAATGATACAGCAGGAGTGCAGGACAGAGGGGCCACCTTTGAGTAATGATACAGTAGGAGCGCAGGGCAGAGGGGCAGCCTTTGAGTAATGATACAGTAGAAGTGCAGGGCAGAGGTTCAACCTTTGAGTAATGATACAGTAGGAGTGCAGGGCAGAGGGGCAACCTTTGAGTATTGATACAGCAGGAGCCCAGGACAGAGGGGCAACCTTTTAGTAATGATACAGTAGTAGCCCAGGGCAGAGGGGCAACCTTTGAGTGATATTGCAGTACGAGCGCAGGGCAGAGGGGCAACCTTTGAGTAATGATACAGTAGGAGGGCAGGGCAGAGGGGCAACCTTTGAGTAATTATACAGTAGGATCGCAGGGCAGAGGGGCAACCTTTGAGTAATGATACAGTAGGAGCGCAGGGCAGAGGGGCAACCTTTGATTAATGATACAGTAGGAGCGTGGGACAGAGGGGCAACCTTTGAGTAATGATACTTTAGGAGCGCGGGACAGAGGGGCAACCTTTGAGTAATGAAACAGTAGGAGCGCAGGGCAGAGGGGCAACCTTTGACTAATGATACAGTAGGAGCGCAGGGCAGAGGGGCAACCTTTGAGTAATGATACAGTAATAGTGCAGGGCAGAGGGGCAACCTTTGAGTAATGATACAGTAGGAGCGCAGGACAAATGGGAAACCTTTGACTAATGATACAGTAGGAGTACAGGGCAGAGGGGCAACCTTTGAGTAATGATACAGTAGGAGCCCAGGACAGAGGGGCAACCTTTGAGTAATGATACAGTAGGAGCCCAGGACAGAGGGGCAACCTTTGAGTAATGATACAGTAGGAGCGCAGGGCAGAGGGGCAACCTTTGAGTAATGATACAGCAGGAGCCCAGGACGGAGGGGCGACCTTTGAGTAATGATACAGTAGGAGCCCAGGACAGAGGGGCAACCTTTGAGTAATAATACAGTAGGAGCGCAGGGCAGAGGGGCAACCTTTGAGTAATGATACAGCAGGAGTCCAGGACAGAGGGGCAACCTTTGAGTAATGATACAGTAGGAGCGCGGGGCAAAAGGCAACCTTTGAGTAATGATACAGTAGGAGCGCAGGACAGAGGGGCAACTTTTGAGTAATGATACAGTAGGAGCCCAGGACAGAGGGGCAACCTTTGAGTAATGATACAGTAGGATCGCAGGGCAGAGGGGCAACCTTTGAGTAATGATACAGTAAGAGCGCAGGGCAGAGGGGCAACCTTTGATTAATGATACAGTAGGAGTGTGGGACAGAGGGGCAACCTTTGAGTAATGATACTTTAGGAGCGCGGGACAGAGGGGCAACCTTTGAGTAATGGTACAGTATGAGCGCAGGGCAGAGGGGCAACCTTTGAGTAATGATACAGTAGGAGCGCAAGGCAGAGGGGCAACCTTTGAGTAATGATACAAGAGGAGTGCAGGGCAGAGGGGCAACCTTTGAGTAATGATTCAGTAGGGTCGCAGGGCAAATGGGAAACCTTTGAGTAATGATACAGTAGGAGTACAGGGCAGAGGGGCAACCTTTGAGTAATGATACAGTAGGAGCCCCATAACAGAGGGGCAACCTTTGAGTAATGATACAATAGGTGCCCAGGACAGAGGGGCAACTTTGAGTAATGATACAGTAGGAGCGCAGGGCAGAGGGGCAACCTTTGAGTAATGATACAGCAGGAGCCCAGGAAAGAGGGTCAACCTTTGAGTAATGATACAGTAGGAGCGCAGGGCAGAAGGGCAACCTTTAAGTAGTGATACAGCAGGAGTGCAGGACAGAGGGGCAACCTTTGAGTAATGATACAGTAGGAGTGCCGGGCAGAGGGCTGCATTACACTCAGCCTGCCTCACCCTGTACACTCGGTGCCAGGTGGCAGCCCAGGACAGAGGGGCAACCTTTGAGTAATGATACAGGAGGAGTGCAGGGCAGAGGGGCAATGTTTGAGTAATGATACTGTAGGAGCCCAGGACACAGGTGCAACCTTAGAGTAATGATACAGTAGTGGCGCAGGGCAGAGGAGCAACCTTTGAGTAATGATAGAGTAGGAGCGCAGCGCAGAGGGGCAACCTTTGAGTAATGATATAGTAGGAGTGCAGGGCAGAGGGCTGCATTACACTCAGCCGGCCTCACCCTGTACTCTCGGTGCCAGGCGGCAGCCAAGGACAGAGGGGCAACCTTTGAGCAATGATACAGTAGGAGCTCAGGGCAGAGGGGCAACTTTTGAGTAATGATACAGTAGGAGCGCAGGGCAGAGGGGCAACCTTTGAGCAATGGTATAGTAGGAGTGCAGGGCAGAGGGGCAACCTTTGAGTAATGATACAGTAGGAGTGCAGGGCAGAGGGGCAACCTTTGAGTAATGATACAGCAGTAGCCCAGGGCAGAGGGGCAACCTTTGAGTAATGATACAGTAGGAGCCCAGGGCAGAGGGGCAACCTTGAGTGATAATACAGTACAAGTGCAGGGCAGAGGGGCAACCTTTGAGTAATGAAACAGTAGGAGGGAAGTGCAGAGGGGAAACCTTTGTGTAATGATACAGCAGGAGCGCGGGGCAGAGGGGCAACCTTTGAGTAATGATACAGTAGGAGCAACCTTTGAGTAATGATACAGCAGGAGCCCAGGGCAGAGGGGCAACCTTTGAGTAATGATACAGTAGGAGCAACTTTTGAGTAATGATACAGCAGGAGTGCTGGGCAGAGGGGCAACCTTTGAGTAATGATACAGTAGGAGCGCAGGGCAGAGGGCATTCTTTGAGTAATGATACATTAGGAGCGCAGGGCAGAGGGGCAACCTTTGAGTAATGATACAGCAGGAGCCCAGGGCAGAGGGGCAACCTTTGAGTAATGATACAGTAGGAGCAACCTTTGAGTAATGATACAGCAGGAGTGCAGGGCAAAGGGGCAACTTTTGAGTAATGATACAGTAGGAGCGCAGGGCAGAGGGCATGCTTTGAGTAATGATACATTAGGAGCGCAGGGCAGAGGGGCAACCTTTGAGTAATGATACAGCAGGAGCGCGCGACAGAGGGGCAACCTTTGAGTAATGATACAGCAGGAGCCCAGGACAGAGGGGCAACCTTTGAGAAATGATACAGCAGGAGTGCAGGTCAGAGGGGCAACCTTTGAGTAATGATACCGTAGGAGTGCGGGGTAGAGGGGCAACCACTGAGTAATGATACAGTAGGAGCCAGGGCAGAGGGGCAACCTTTGAGTAATGATACAGGAGGAGTGCAGGGCAGAGTGCAATCTTTGAGTAATGATACTGTAGGAGTGCAGGGCAGAGGGGCAACCTTTGAGTAATGATACAGTAGGAGTGAGGGGCAGAGGGGCAACCTTTGAGTAATGATACAGTAGGAGGGCAGGGCAGAGGGGCAACCTTTGAGTAATGATACAGTAGGAGCGCAGGGCAGAGAGGCAACACTTGAGTAATGATACAGTAGGAGCAACCTTTGAGTAATGATACAGTAGGAGCGGAGGGCAGCGGAGCAACCTTTGAGTAATGATACAGTAGGAGCAACCTTTGAGTAATGATACAGTAGGAGTGCAGGACAGAGGGGTAACCTTTGAGTAATGATACAGTAGGAGTGCAGGGCAGAGGGCAACCTTTGAGTAATGATACAGTAGGATCGCAGGGCAGAGGGGCAACCTTTGAGTAATGATACAGTAGGAGTGCAGGGCAGAGGGGCAACCTTTGAGTAATGATACAGCAGGAGTGCAGGACAGAGGGGACACCTTTCAGTAATGATACAGTAGGAGCGCAGGGCAGAGGGGAAACCTTTGAGTAATGATACAGTAGAAGTGCATGGCAGAGGTTCAACCTTTGAGTAATGATACAGTAGGAGTGCAGGGCAGAGGGGCAACCTTTGAGTAATGATACAGCAGGAGCCCAGGGCAGAGGGGCAACCTTTGAGTAATGATACAGTAGTAGCCCAGGGCAGAGGGCAACCTTTGAGTGATATTACAGGACGAGCGCAGGGCAGAGGGGCAACCTTTGAGTAATGATACAGTAGGAGTGCAGGGCAGAGGGGCAACCTTTGAGTAATGATACAGTAGGAGCGCGAGGCAGAGGGCAACCTTTGAGTAATGATACAGTAGGAGCGCAGGACAGAGGGGCAACTTTTGAGTAATGATACAGTAGGAGCCCAGGACAGAGGGGCAACCTTGAGTAATGATACAGTAGGATCGCAGGGCAGAGGGGCAACTTTTGAGTAATGATACAGTAAGAGCGCAGGGCAGAGGGGCAACCTTTGATTAATGATACAGTAGGAGCGTGGGACAGAGGGGCAACCTTTGAGTAATGATACTTTAGGAGCGCGGGACAGAGGGGCAACCTTTGAGTAATGATACAGTAGGAGCGCAGGGCAGAGGGGCAACCTTTGAGTAATGATACAGTAGGAGCGCAGGGCAGAGGGGCAACCTTTGAGTAATGATACAGTAGGAGTGCAGGGCAGAGGGGCAACCTTTGAGTAATGATTCAGTAGGAGCGCAGGGCAAATGGGAAACCTTTGAGTAATGATACAGTAGGAGTACAAGGCAGAGGGGCAACCTTTGAGTAATGATACAGTAGGAGCCCCATAACAGAGGGGCAACCTTTGAGTAATGATACAGTAGGAGCCCAGGAGAGAGGGGCAACCTTTGAGTAATGATACAGTAGGAGCGCAGGGCAGAGGGGCAACCTTTGAGTAATGATACAGCAGGAGCCCAGGAAAGAGGGTCAACCTTTGAGTAATGATACAGTAGGAGCGCAGGGCAGAAGGGCAACCTTTAAGTAGTGATACAGCAGGAGTGCAGGACAGAGGGGCAACCTTTGAGTAATGATACAGTAGGAGTGCCAGGCAGAGGGCTGCATTACACTCAGCCTGCCTCACCCTGTACACTCGGTGCCAGGTGGCAGCCCAGGACAGAGGGGCAACCTTTGAGTAATGATACAGGAGGAGTGCAGGGCAGAGGGGCAATGTTTGAGTAATGATACTGTAGGAGCCCAGGACACAGGTGCAACCTTTGAGTAATGATACAGTAGTGGCGCAGGGCAGAGGAGCAACCTTTGAGTAATGATAGAGTAGGAGCGCAGCGCAGAGGGGCAACCTTTGAGTAATGATATAGTAGGAGTGCAGGGCAGAGGGCTGCATTACACTCAGCCGGCCTCACCCTGTACTTTCGGTGCCAGGCAGCAGCCCAGGACAGAGGGGCACCCTTTGAGCAATGATACAGTAGGAGCTCAGGGCAGAGGGGCAACCTTTGAGCAATGGTATAGTAGGAGTGCAGGGCAGAGGGGCAACCTTTGAGTAATGATACAGTAGGAGTGCAGGGCAGAGGGGCAACCTTTGAGTAATGATACAGCAGTAGCCCAGGGCAGAGGGGCAACCTTTGAGTAATGATACAGCAGTAGCCCAGGGCAGAGGGGCAACCTTTGAGTAATGATACAGTAGGAGCCCAGGGCAGAGGGGCAACCTTTGAGTGATAATACAGTACAAGTGCAGGGCAGAGGGGCAACCTTTGAGTAATGATACAGTAGGAGGGAAGTGCAGAGGGGAAACCTTTGTGTAATGATACAGCAGGAGCGCGGGGCAGAGGGGCAACCTTTGAGTAATGATACAGTAGGAGTGCAGGGCAGAGGGGCAACATTTGAGTAATGATACAGTAGGAGCGCAGGGCAGAGGGGCAACCTTTGAGTAATGATACAGTAGGAGCAACCTTTGAGTAATGATACAGCAGGAGCCCAGGGCAGAGGGGCAACCTTTGAGTAATGATACAGTAGGAGCAACTTTTGAGTAATGATACAGCAGGAGTGCTGGGCAGAGGGGCAACCTTTGAGTAATGATACAGTAGGAGCGCAGGGCAGAGGGCATTCTTTGAGTAATGATACATTAGGAGCGCAGGGCAGAGGGGCAACCTTTGAGTAATGATACAGCAGGAGCCCAGGGCAGAGGGGCAACCTTTGAGTAATGATACAGTAGGAGCAACCTTTGAGTAATGATACAGCAGGAGTGCAGGGCAAAGGGGCAACTTTTGAGTAATGATACAGTAGGAGCGCAGGGCAGAGGGCATGCTTTGAGTAATGAAACATTAGGAGCGCAGGGCAGAGGGGCAACCTTTGAGTAATGATACACCAGGAGCACGCAACAGAGGGGCAACCTTTGAGTAATGATACAGCAGGAGCCCAGGACAGAGGGGCAACCTTTGAGTAATGATACAGCAGGAGTGCAGGTCAGAGGGGCAACCTTTGAGTAATGATACCGTAGGAGTGCGGGGTAGAGGGGCAACCACTGAGTAATGATACAGTAGGAGCCAGGGCAGAGGGGCAACCTTTGAGTAATGATATAGTAGGAGTGCAGGGCAGAGGGCTGCATTACACTCAGCCGGCCTCACCCTGTACTTTCGAGCCAGGCGGCAGCCCAGGACAGAGGGGCAACCTTTGAGCAATGATACAGTAGGAGCTCAGGGCAGAGGGGCAACCTTTGAGCAATGGTAGAGTAGGAGTGCAGGGCAGAGGGGCAACCTTTGAGTAATGATACAGTAGGAGTGCAGGGCAGAGGGGCAACCTTTGAGTAATGATACAGCAGTAGCCCAGGGCAGAGGGGCAACCTTTGAGTAATGATACAGTAGGAGCCCAGGGCAGAGGGGCAACCTTTGAGTGATAATACAGTACAAGTGCAGGGCAGAGGGGCAACCTTTGAGTAATGATACAGTAGGAGGGAAGTGTAGAGGGGAAACCTTTGTGTAATGATACAGCAGGAGCGCGGGGCAGAGGGGCAACCTTTGAGTAATGATACAGTAGGAGTGCAGGGCAGAGGGGCAACATTTGAGTAATGATACAGTAGGAGCGCAGGGCAGAGGGGCATCCTTTGAGTAATGATACAGTAGGAGCAACCTTTGAGTAATGATACAGCAGGAGCCCAGGGCAGAGGGGCAACCTTTGAGTAATGATACAGTAGGAGCAACTTTTGAGTAATGATACAGCAGGAGTGCTGGGCAGAGGGGCAACCTTTGAGTAATGATACAGTAGGAGCGCAGAGCAGAGGGCATTCTTTGAGTAATGATACATTAGGAGCGCAGGGCAGAGGGGCAACCTTTGAGTAATGATACAGCAGGAGCCCAGGGCAGAGGGGCAACCTTTGAGTAATGATACAGTAGGAGCAACCTTTGAGTAATGATACAGCAGGAGTGCAGGGCAAAGGGGCAACTTTTGAGTAATGATACAGTAGGAGCGCAGGGCAGAGGGCATGCTTTGAGTAATGAAACATTAGGAGCGCAGGGCAGAGGGGCAACCTTTGAGTAATGATACAGCAGGAGCGCGCAACAGAGGGGCAACCTTTGAGTAATGATACAGCAGGAGCCCAGGACAGAGGGGCAACCTTTGAGTAATGATACAGCAGGAGTGCAGGTCAGAGGGGCAACCTTTGAGTAATGATACCGTAGGAGTGCGGGGTAGAGGGGCAACCACTGAGTAATGATACAGTAGGAGCCAGGGCAGAGGGGCAACCTTTGAGTAATGATACAGGAGGAGTGCAGGGCAGAGTGCAATCTTTGAGTAATGATACTGTAGGAGTGCAGGGCAGAGGGGCAACCTTTGAGTAATGATACAGTAGGAGTGAGGGGCAGAGGGGCAACCTTTGAGTAATGATACAGTAGGAGGGCAGGGCAGAGGGGCAACCTTTGAGTAATGATACAGTAGGAGCGCAGGGCAGAGGGGCAACCTTTGAGTAATGATACAGTAGGAGCAACCTTTGAGTAATGATTCAGTAGGAGCGGAGGTCAGCGGGGCAACCTTTGAGTAATGATACAGTAGGAGCAACCTTTGAGTAATGATACAGTAGGAGTGCAGGGCAGAGGGGCAACCTTTGAGTAATGATACAGTAGGAGCGCGGGGCAGAGGGGCAACCTTTGAGTAATGATACAGTAGGAGCGCAGGGCAGAGGGGCAACCTTTAAGTAATGATACAGCAGGGGCCCAGGACAGAGGGTCAACCTTTGAGTAATGATACAGTAGGAGCGCAGGGCAGAGGGAAACTTTTGAGTAATGATACAGTAGGAGTGCAGGACAGAGGGCAATCTTTGAGTAATGATACTGTAGGAGCCATGGACAGAGGGGCAACCTTTGAGTAATGATACAGTAGGAATGCAGGGCAGAGGGGCAACCTTTGATTAATGATACTGTAGCAGCGTGGGACAGAAGGGCAACCTTTGAGTAATGACACTTTAGGAGCGCAGGGCAGAGGGGCAACCTTGAGTAATGATACCGTAGGAGCGCAGGGCAGAGCGGCAACCTTTGAGTAATGATACAGTAGGAGCGCAGGGCAGAGGGGCAACCTTTGAGTAATGATACAGCAGGAGCCCAGGGCAGAGGGGCAACCTTTGAGTAATGATACAGTAGGAGCAACCTTTGAGTAATGATACAGCAGGAGTGCAGGGCAAAGGGGCAACTTTTGAGTAATGATACAGTAGGAGCGCAGGGCAGAGGGCATGCTTTGAGTAATGAAACATTAGGAGCGCAGGGCAGAGGGGCAACCTTTGAGTAATGATACACCAGGAGCGCGCAACAGAGGGGCAACCTTTGAGTAATGATACAGCAGGAGCCCAGGACAGAGGGGCAACCTTTGAGTAATGATACAGCAGGAGTGCAGGTCAGAGGGGCAACCTTTGAGTAATGATACCGTAGGAGTGCGGGGTAGAGGGGCAACCACTGAGTAATGATACAGTAGGAGCCAGGGCAGAGGGGCAACCTTTGAGTAATGATATAGTAGGAGTGCAGGGCAGAGGGCTGCATTACACTCAGCCGGCCTCACCCTGTACTTTCGGTGCCAGGCGGCAGCCCAGGACAGAGGGGCAACCTTTGAGCAATGATACAGTAGGAGCTCAGGGCAGAGGGGCAACCCTTGAGCAATGGTATAGTAGGAGTGCAGGGCAGAGGGGCAACCTTTGAGTAATGATACAGTAGGAGTGCAGGGCAGAGGGGCAACCTTTGAGTAATGATACAGCAGTAGCCCAGGGCAGAGGGGCAACCTTTGAGTAATGATACAGTAGGAGCCCAGGGCAGAGGGGCAACCTTTGAGTGATAATACAGTACAAGTGCAGGGCAGAGGGGCAACCTTTGAGTAATGATACAGTAGGAGGGAAGTGTAGAGGGAAACCTTTGTGTAATGATACAGCAGGAGCGCGGGGCAGAGGGGCAACCTTTGAGTAATGATACAGTAGGAGTGCAGGGCAGAGGGGCAACATTTGAGTAATGATACAGTAGGAGCGCAGGGCAGAGGGGCATCCTTTGAGTAATGATACAGTAGGAGCAACCTTTGAGTAATGATACAGCAGGAGCCCAGGGCAGAGGGGCAACCTTTGAGTAATGATACAGTAGGAGCAACTTTTGAGTAATGATACAGCAGGAGTGCTGGGCAGAGGGGCAACCTTTGAGTAATGATACAGTAGGAGCGCAGAGCAGAGGGCATTCTTTGAGTAATGATACATTAGGAGCGCAGGGCAGAGGGGCAACCTTTGAGTAATGATACAGCAGGAGCCCAGGGCAGAGGGGCAACCTTTGAGTAATGATACAGTAGGAGCAACCTTTGAGTAATGATACAGCAGGAGTGCAGGGCAAAGGGGCAACTTTTGAGTAATGATACAGTAGGAGCGCAGGGCAGAGGGCATGCTTTGAGTAATGAAACATTAGGAGCGCAGGGCAGAGGGGCAACCTTTGAGTAATGATACAGCAGGAGCGCGCAACAGAGGGGCAACCTTTGAGTAATGATACAGCAGGAGCCCAGGACAGAGGGGCAACCTTTGAGTAATGATACAGCAGGAGTGCAGGTCAGAGGGGCAACCTTGAGTAATGATACCGTAGGAGTGCGGGGTAGAGGGGCAACCACTGAGTAATGATACAGTAGGAGCCAGGGCAGAGGGGCAACCTTTGAGTAATGATACAGGAGGAGTGCAGGGCAGAGTGCAATCTTTGAGTAATGATACTGTAGGAGTGCAGGGCAGAGGGGCAACCTTTGAGTAATGATACAGTAGGAGTGAGGGGCAGAGGGGCAACCTTTGAGTAATGATACAGTAGGAGGGCAGGGCAGAGGGGCAACCTTTGAGTAATGATACAGTAGGAGCGAGCACCTTTGAGTAATGATTCAGTAGGAGCGGAGGTCAGCGGGGCAACCTTTGAGTAATGATACAGTAGGAGCAACCTTTGAGTAATGATACAGTAGGAGTGCAGGGCAGAGGGGCAACCTTTGAGTAATGATACAGTAGGAGCGCGGGGCAGAGGGGCAACCTTTGAGTAATGATACAGTAGGAGCGCAGGGCAGAGGGGCAACCTTTAAGTAATGATACAGCAGGGGCCCAGGACAGAGGGTCAACCTTTGAGTAATGATACAGTAGGAGCGCAGGGCAGAGGGGAAACATTTGAGTAATGATACAGTAGGAGAGCAGGACAGAGGGCAAACTTTGAGTAATGATACTGTAGGAGCCATGGACAGAGGGGCAACCTTTGAGTAATGATACAGTAGGAATGCAGGGCAGAGGGGCAACCTTTGATTAATGATACTGTAGCAGCGTGGGACAGAAGGGCAACCTTTGAGTAATGATACTTTAGGAGCGCAGGGCAGAGGGGCAACCTTTGAGTAATGATACCGTAGGAGCGCAGGGCAGAGCGGCAACCTTTGAGTAATGATACAGTAGGAGCGCAGGGCAGAGGGGCAACCTTTGAGTAATGATACAGTAGGAGCCCAGGACAGAGGGGCAACCTTTCAGTAATGATACAGCAGGAGCCCAGGACAGAGGGTCAACCTTTGAGTAATGATACAGTAGGAGCGCAGGGCAGAGGGGAAACTTTTGAGTAATGATACAGTAGGAGTGCAGGACAGAGGGCAACCTTTGAGTAATGATACAGTAGGAGCGCAGGGCAGAGGGGCAACCTTTGAATAATGATACAGTAGGAGTGCGGGACAGAGGGCAACATTTGAGTAATGATACTGTAGGAGCCCGGGACAGAGGGGCAACCTTTGAGTAATGATTCAGTAGGAGCGCGGGACAGAGTGGGAACCTTTGAGTAATGATACAGTATGAGCTCAGGACAGAGGGACAACCTATGAGTACTGATACAGTAGGAGTGCAGGGCAGAGGGGCAACCTTTGAGTAATGATACAGCAGGATCCCAGGACAGAGAGGCAACCTTTGAGTAATGATACAGTAGGAGTGCAGGGCAGAGGGGCAACCTTTGAGTAATGATACAGTAGGAGCCCAGGACAGAGGGGCAACCTTTGAGTAATGATACAGTAGGAGCGCAGGGCAGAGGGGGAACCTTTGAGTAATGATACAGCAGGAGCCCAGGACAGAGGGGCAACCTTTGAGTAATGATACAGTAGGAGCCCAGGACAGAGGGGCAACCTTTCAGTAATGATACAGTAGGAGCACATGGCAGAGGGGCAACCTTTGAGTAATGATACAGTAGGAGTGCAGGACAGAGGAGCATCCTTTGAGTAATGATATAGTAGGAGCCCAGGACAGAGGGGCAACTTTTGAGTAATGATACAGTAGGAGCGCAGGGCAGAGGGGCAACCTTTGAGTAATGGTACAGTAGGAACCCAGGACAGAGGGGCAACCTTTGAGTAATGATACATTAGGAGCCAGGACAGAGGGGCAACCTTTGAGTAATGATACAGTAGGATCGCAGGGCAGAGGGGCAACCTTTGAGTAATGATACAGTAGGAGTGCAGGGCAGAGGGGCAACCTTTTAGTAATGATACAGTAGTAGCCCAGGGCAGAGGGGCAACCTTTGAGTGATATTGCAGTACGAGCGCAGGGCAGAGGGGCAACCTTTGAGTAATGATACAGTAGGAGGGCAGGGCAGAGGGGCAACCTTTGAGTAATGATACAGTAGGAGCACGGGGCAGAGGGCCACCTTTGATTAATGATACAGTAGGAGCGCAGGGCAGAGGGCCAACTTTTGAGTAATGATAAAGTAGGAGCCCAGGACACAGGGGCAACCTTTGAGTAATGATACAGTAGGATCGCAGGGCAGAGGGGCAACCTTTGAGTAATGATACAGTAGGAGCGCAGGGCAGAGGGGCAACCTTTGATTAATGATACAGTAGGAGCGTGGGACAGAGGGGCAACCTTTGAGTAATGATTCTTTAGGAGCGCGGGACAGAGGGGCAACCTTTGAGTAATGAAACAGTAGGAGCGCAGGGCAGAGGGGCAACCTTTGACTAATGATACAGTAGGAGCGCAGGGCAGAGGGGCAACCTTTGAGTAATGATACAGTAATAGTGCAGGGCAGAGGGGCAACCTTTGAGTAATGATACAGTAGGAGCGCAGGACAAATGGGAAACCTTTGAGTAATGATACAGTAGGAGTACAGGGCAGAGGGGCAACCTTTGAGTAATGATAGAGTAGGAGCCCAGGACAGAGGGGCAACCTTTGAGTAATGATACAGTAGGAGCCCAGGACAGAGGGGCAACCTTTGAGTAATGATACAGTAGGAGCGCAGGGCAGAGGGGCAACCTTTGAGTAATGATACAGCAGGAGCCCAGGACAGACGGGCGACCTTTGAGTAATGATACAGCAGGAGTGCATGACAGAGGGGCAACCTTTGAGTAATGATACAGTAGGAGTGCAGGGCAGAGGGGCAACCTTTGAGTAATGATACAGTAGGAGCCCTGGACAGAGGGGCAACCTTTGAGTAATGATACAGTAGGAGCGCAGGGCAGAGGGCCAACCTTTGAGTAATGATACAGCAGGAGCCCAGGACAGAGGGGCAACCTTTGAGTAATGATACAGTAGGAGCCCAGGACAGAGGGGCAACGTTTCAGTAATGATACAGTAGGAGCGCAGGGCAGAGGGGCAACCTTTGAGTAATGATACAGTAGGAGTACAGGGCAGAAGGGCAACCTTTGAGTAATGATACAGTAGGAGCCCATGACAGAGGGGCAACTTTTGAGTAATGATACAGTAGGAGTGCAGGACAGAGGGCTGCATTACACTCAGCCGGCCTTACCCTGTACACTCGGTGCCAGGAGGCAGCCAAGGACAGAGGGGCAACCTTTGAGTAATGATACAGTAGGAGCTCAGGGCAGAGGGGCAACCTTTGAGTAATGATACAGTAGGAGAGCAGGGCAGAGGGGCAACCTTTGAGCAATGATACAGTAGGAGGGCAGGGCAGAAGGGCAACCTTTGAGTAATGATACAGTAGGAGTGCAGGGCAGAGGGGCAACCTTTGAGTAATGATCCAGTAGGAGTGAGGGGCAGAGGGGCAGAGGGGCAACGTTTGAGTAATGATCCAGTAGGAGTACGGGGCAGAGGGGCAACCACTGACTAATTATACAGTAGGAGCCAGGGCAGAGGGGCAACCTTTGAGTAATGATACAGGAGGAGTGCAGGGCAGAGTGCAATATTTGAGTAATGATACTGTAGGAGTGCAGGGCAGAGGGGCAACCTTTGAGTGATAATACAGTACGAGCACAGGGCAGAGGGGCAACTTTTGAGCAATGATACATTAGGAGCCCGGGGCAGAGAGGCAACCTTTGAGTAATGTTACAGTAGGAGTGCAGGGCAGAGGGGCAACCTTCGAGTAATGATACAGAAGGAGCGCAGGGCAGAGGTGCAACCTTTGAGTAATGATACACTAGGAGCGCAGGACAGAGGGGCAACCTCTGAGTAATGATACAGCAGGAGTGCAGGGCAGAGGGGCAACCTTTGTGTAATGATGCAGTAGGAGCCCGGGACAGAGGGGCAACCTTTGAGTAATGGTACAGCAGGATCCCAGGACAGAGTGGCAACCTTTAAGTAGTGATACAGCAGGAGTGCAGGACAGAGGGGCAACCTTTGAGTAATGATACAGTAGGAGTGCCGGGCAGAGGGCTGCATTACACTCAGCCTGCCTCACCCTGTACACTCGGTGCCAGGTGGCAGCCCAGGACAGAGGGGCAACCTTTGAGTAATGATACAGGAGGAGTGCAGGGCAGAGGGGCAATGTTTGAGTAATGATACTGTAGGAGCCCAGGACACAGGTGCAACCTTTGAGTAATGATACAGTAGTGGCGCAGGGCAGAGGAGAAACTCTTGAGTAATGATAGAGTAGGAGCGCAGCGCAGAGGGGCAACCTTTGAGTAATGATATAGTAGGAGTGCAGGGCAGAGGGCTGTATTACACTCAGCCGGCCTCACCCTGTACTCTCGAGTGCCAGGCGGCAGCCCAGGACAGAGGGGCAACCTTTGAGCAATGATACAGTAGGAGCTCAGGGCAGAGGGGCAACTTTTGAGTAATGATACAGTAGGAGCGCAGGGCAGTGGGGCAACCTTTGAGCAATGGTATAGTAGGAGTGAAGGGCAGAGGGGCAACCTTTGAGTAATGATACAGTAGGAGTGCAGGGCAGAGGGGCAACCTTTGTGTAATGATACAGCAGTAGCCCAGGGCAGAGGGGCAACCTTTGAGTAATGATACAGTAGGAGCCCAGGGCAGAGGGGCAACCTTTGAGTGATAATACAGTACAAGTGCAGGGCAGAGGGGCAACCTTTGAGTAATGATACAGTAGGAGGGAAGTGCAGAGGGGAAACCTTTGTGTAATGATACAGCAGGAGCGCGGGGCAAAGGGGCAACCTTTGAGTAATGATACAGTAGGAGTGCAGGGCAGAGGGGCAACATTTGAGTAATGATACAGTAGGAGCGCAGGGCAGAGGGGCAACCTTTGAGTAATGATACAGTAGGAGCAACCTTTGAGTAATGATAAAGCAGGAGCCCAGGGCAGAGGGGCAACCTTTGAGAAATGATACAGTAGGAGCAACTTTTGAGTAGTGATACAGCAGGAGTGCTGGGCAAAGGGGCAACCTTTGAGTAATGATACAGTAGGAGCGCAGGGCAGAGGGCATTCTTTGAGTAATGATACATTAGGAGCGAAGGGCAGAGGGGCAACCTTTGAGTAATGATACAGCAGGAGCCCAGGGCAGAGGGGCAACCTTTGAGTAATGATACAGTAGGAGCAACCTTTGAGTAATGATACAGCAGGAGTGCAGGGCAAAGGGGCAACCTTTGAGTAGTGATACAGTAGGAGCGCAGGGCAGAGGGCATGCTTTGAGTAATGATACATTAGGAGCGCAGGGCAGAGGGGCAACCTTTGAGTAATGATACAGCAGGAGCGCGGGACAGAGGGGCAACCTTTGAGTAATGATACATCAGGAGCCCAGGACAGCGGGGCAACCTTTGAGTAATGATACAGCAGGAGTGCAGGGCAGAGGGGCAACCTTTGAGTAATGATACAGTAGGAGTGCTGGGTAGAGGGGCAACCACTGAGTAATGATACAGTAGGAGCCAGGGCAGAGGGGCAACCTTTGAGTAATGATACAGGAGGAGTGCAGGGCAGAGTGCAATCTTTGAGTAATGATACTGTAGGAGTGCAGGGCAGAGGGGCAACCTTTGAGTAATGATACAGTTGGAGTGAGGGGCAGAGGGGCAACCTTTGAGTAATGATACAGTAGGAGGGCAGGGCAGAGGGGCAACCTTTGAGTAATGATACAGTAGGAGCGCAGGGCAGAGGGGCAACCTTTGAGTAATGATACAGTAGGAGCAACCTTTGAGTAATGATACAGTAGGAGCGGAGGGCAGCGGGGCAACCTTTGAGTAATGATACAGTAGGAGCAACCTTTGAGTAATGATACAGTAGGAGCGGTGGGCAGAGGGGCAACCTTTGAGTAATGATACAGTAGGAGCAACCTTTGAGTAATGATACAGTAGGAGTGCAGGGCAGAGGGGCAACCTTTGAGTAATGATACAGCAGGAGTGCAGGGCAGAGCGGCAACCCTTGAGTAATGATACAGCAGGAGTGCAGGGCAGAGGAGCAACCTTTGAGTAATGATACAGGAGGAAGGAGTGCAGGGCAGAGGGGCAACCTTTGAGTAATGATACAGTAGGAGCGCAGGGCAGTGGGGCAACCTTTGAGTAATGATACAGGAGGAGTGCAGGGCATAGGGGCAATCTTTGAGTAATGATACTGTAGGAGCCAAGGACAGAGGGGCAACCTTTGAGTAATGATACAGTAGGAATGCAGGGCAGAGGGGCAACCTTTGATTAATGATACAGTAGCAGCGTGGGACAGAAGGGCAACCTTTGAGTAATGATACTTTAGGAGCGCGGGACAGAGGGGCAACCTTTGAGTAATGATACAGTAGGAGCGCAGGGCAGAGGGGCAACCTTTGAGTAATGATACAGTAGGAGCGCAGGGCAGAGGGGCAACCTTTGAGTAATGATACAGTAGGAGCGCAGGGCAGAAGGGCAACCTTTGAGTAATGATACAGTAGGAGCGCAGGGCAGAGGGGCAGCCTTTGAGTAATGATACAGTAGGAGTGCAGGGCAGAGGGGCAACCTTTGAGTAATGATACAGTAGGAGCCCAGGACAGAGGGGCAACCTTTGAGTAATGATACAGTAGGAGCCCAGGACAGAGGGGCAACCTTTGGGTAATGATACAGTAGGAGCGCAGGGCAGAGGGGCAACCTTTGAGTAATGATACAGCAGGAGCCCAGGACAGAGGGTCAACCTTGAGTAATGATACAGTAGGAGCGCAGGGCAGAGGGGAAACTTTTGAGTAATGATACAGTAGGAGTGCAGGACAGAGGGCAACCTTTGAGTAATGATACAGTAGGAGTGTGGGACAGAGGGCAACCTTTGAGTAATGATACTGTAGGAGCTCGGGACAGAGGGGCAACCTTTGAGTAATGATTCAGTAGGAGCGCTTGACAGAGAGGCAACCTTTGAGTAATGATACAGTAGGAGCGCAGGGCAGAGTGGCAACCTTTGAGTAATGATACAGTAGGAGTGCAGGGCAGAGGGGCAACCTTTGAGTAATGATACAGTAGGAGCGCAGGGCAGAGGGGCAGCCTTTGAGTAATGATACAGTAGAAGTGCAGGGCAGAGGTTCAACCTTTGAGTAATGATACAGTAGGAGTGCAGGGCAGAGGGGCAACCTTTGAGTATTGATACAGCAGGAGCCCAGGACAGAGGGGCAACCTTTTAGTAATGATACAGTAGTAGCCCAGGGCAGAGGGGCAACCTTTGAGTGATATTGCAGTACGAGCGCAGGGCAGAGGGGCAACCTTTGAGTAATGTTACAGTAGGAGTGCAGGGCAGAGGGGCAACCTTCGAGTAATGATACAGAAGGAGCGCAGGGCAGAGGTGCAACCTTTGAGTAATGATACACTAGGAGCGCAGGACAGAGGGGCAACCTCTGAGTAATGATACAGCAGGAGTGCAGGGCAGAGGGGCAACCTTTGTGTAATGATGCAGTAGGAGCCCGGGACAGAGGGGCAACCTTTGAGTAATGGTACAGCAGGATCCCAGGACAGAGTGGCAACCCTTACGTAGTGATACAGCAGGAGTGCAGGACAGAGGGGCAACCTTTGAGTAATGATACAGTAGGAGTGCCGGGCAGAGGGCTGCATTACACTCAGCCTGCCTCACCCTGTACACTCGGTGCCAGGTGGCAGCCCAGGACAGAGGGGCAACCTTTGAGTAATGATACAGGAGGAGTGCAGGGCAGAGGGGCAATGTTTGAGTAATGATACTGTAGGAGCCCAGGACACAGGTGCAACCTTTGAGTAATGATACAGTAGTGGCGCAGGGCAGAGGAGCAACCTTTGAGTAATGATAGAGTAGGAGCGCAGCGCAGAGGGGCAACCTTTGAGTAATGATATAGTAGGAGTGCAGGGCAGAGGGCTGTATTACACTCAGCCGGCCTCACCCTGTACTCTCGGAGCCAGGCGGCAGCCCAGGACAGAGGGGCAACCTTTGAGCAATGATACAGTAGGAGCTCAGGCAGAGGGGCAACTTTTGAGTAATGATACAGTAGGAGCGCAGGGCAGTGGGGCAACCTTTGAGCAATGGTATAGTAGGAGTGAAGGGCAGAGGGGCAACCTTTGAGTAATGATACAGTAGGAGTGCAGGGCAGAGGGGCAACCTTTGTGTAATGATACAGCAGTAGCCCAGGCAGAGGGGCAACCTTGAGTAATGATACAGTAGGAGCCCAGGGCAGAGGGGCAACCTTGGAGTGATAATACAGTACAAGTGCAGGGCAGAGGGGCAACCTTTGAGTAATGATACAGTAGGAGGGAAGTGCAGAGGGGAAACCTTGTGTAATGATACAGCAGGAGCGCGGGGCAGAGGGGCAACCTTTGAGTAATGATACAGTAGGAGTGCAGGGCAGAGGGGCAACATTTGAGTAATGATACAGTAGGAGTGCAGGGCAGAGGGGCAACCTTGAGTAATGATACAGTAGGAGCAACCTTTGAGTAATGATACAGCAGGAGCCCAGGGCAGAGGGGCAACCTTGGAGTAATGATACAGTAGGAGCAACTTTTGAGTAGTGATACAGCAGGAGTGCTGGGCAAAGGGGCAACTCTTGAGTAATGATACAGTAGGAGCGCAGGGCCGAGGGCATTCTTTGAGTAATGATACATTAGGAGCGAAGGGCAGAGGGGCAACCTTTGAGTAATGATATAGCAGGAGCCCAGGGCAGAGGGGCAACCTTTGAGTAATGATACAGTAGGAGCAACCTTGAGTAATGATACAGCAGGAGTGCAGGGCAAAGGGGCAACCTTTGAGTAGTGATACAGTAGGAGCACAGGGCAGAGGGCATGCTTTGAGTAATGATACATTAGGAGCGCAGGGCAGAGGGGCAACCTTTGAGTAATGATACAGCAGGAGCGCGGGACAGAGGGGCAACCTTTGAGTAATGATACAGCAGGAGCCCAGGACAGAGGGGCAACCTTTGAGTAATGATACAGCAGGAGTGCAGGGCAGAGGGGCAACCTTTGAGTAATGATACAGTAGGAGTGCGGGGTAGAGGGGCAACCACTGAGTAATGATACAGTAGGAGCCAGGGCAGAGGGGCAACCTTTGAGTAATGATACAGGAGGAGTGCAGGGCAGAGTGCAATCTTTGAGTAATGATACTGTAGGAGTGCAGGGCAGAGGGGCAACCTTTGAGTAATGATACAGTTGGAGTGAGGGGCAGAGGGGCAACCTTTGAGTAATGATACAGTAGGAGGGCAGGGCAGAGGGGCAACCTTTGAGTAATGATACAGTAGGAGCGCAGGGCAGAGGGGCAACCTTGAGTAATGATACAGTAGGAGCAACCTTGAGTAATGATACAGTAGGAGCGGAGGGCAGCGGGCAACCTTTGAGTAATGATACAGTAGGAGCAACCTTTGAGTAATGATACAGTAGGAGCGGTGGGCAGAGGGGCAACCTTTGGGTAATGATACAGTAGGAGCAACATTTGAGTAATGATACAGTAGGAGTGCAGGGCAGAGGGGCAACCTTTGAGTAATGATACAGTAGAAGCGCGGGGCAGAGTGGCAACCGTTGAGTAATGATACAGTAGAAGCGCAGGGCAGAGGGCAACCTTTGAGTAATGATACAGCAGGAGTGCAGGGCAGAGCGGCAACCCTTGAGTAATGATACAGCAGGGGTGCAGGGCAGAGGAGCAACCTTTGAGTAATGATACAGGAGGAAGGAGTGCAGGGCAGAGGGGCAACCTTTGAGTAATGATACAGTAGGAGCGCAGGGCAGTGGGGCAACCTTTGAGTAATGATACAGGAGGAGTGCAGGGCATAGGGGCAATCTTTGAGTAATGATACAGTAGGAATGCAGGGCAGAGGGGCAACCTTTGATTAATGATACAGTAGCAGCGTGGGACAGAAGGGCAACCTTTGAGTAATGATACTTTAGGAGCGCGGGACAGAGGGGCAACCTTTGAGTAAGGATACAGTAGGAGCGCAGGGCAGAGGGGCAACCTTTGAGTAATGATACAGCAGGAGCCCAGGACAGAGGGTCAACCTTTGAGTAATGATACAGTAGGAGCGCAGGGCAGAGGGGCAACCTTTGAGTAATGATACAGTAGGAGCGCAGGGCAGAAGGGCAACCTTTGAGTAATGATACAGTAGGAGCGCAGGGCAGAGGGGCAACCTTTGAGTAATGATACAGTAGGAGCCCAGGACAGAGGGGCAACCTTTGAGTAATGATACAGTAGGAGCCCAGGACAGAGGGGCAACCTTTGAGTAATGATACAGTAGGAGCGCAGGGCAGTGGGGCAACCTTTGAGTAATGATACAGCAGGAGCCCAGGACAGAGGGTCAACCTTTGAGTAATGATACAGTAGGAGCGCAGGGCAGAGGGGAAACTTTTGAGTAATGATACAGTAGGAGTGCAGGACAGAGGGCAACCTTTGAGTAATGATACAGTAGGAGTGTGGGACAGAGGGCAACCTTTGAGTAATGATACTGTAGGAGCCCGGGACAGAGGGGCAACCTTGAGTAATGATTCAGTAGGAGCGCTTGACAGAGAGGCAACCTTTGAGTAATGATACAGTAGGAGCGCAGGGCAGAGTGGCAACCTTTGAGTAATGATACAGTAGGAGTGCAGGGCAGAGGGGCAACCTTTGAGTAATGATACAGTAGGAGCCCAGGACAGAGGGGCAACCTTTGAGTAATGATACAGTAGGAGCGCAGGGCAGAGGGGGAACCTTTGAGTAATGATACAGCAGGAGCCCAGGACAGAGGGGCAACCTTTGAGTAATGATACAGTAGGAGCCCAGGACAGAGGGGCAACCTTTCAGTAATGATACAGATGGAGCACAGGGCAGAGGGGCAACCTTTGAGTAATGATACAGTAGGAGTGCAGGGCAGAGGAGAATCCTTTGAGTAATGATATAGTAGGAGCCCAGGACAGAGGGCAACTTTTGAGTAATGATACAGTAGGAGCGCAGAGGGGCAACCTTTGAGTAATGGTACAGTAGGAACCCAGGACAGAGGGGCAACCTTTGAGTGATGATACAGTAGGAGCGCAGGGCAGAGGGGCAACCTTTGAGTAATGATACATTAGGAGCCAGGACAGAGGGGCAACCTTTGAGTAATGATACAGTAAAATCGCAGGGCAGAGGGGCAACCTTTGAGTAATGATATAGTAGGAGTGCAGGGCAGAGGGGCAACCTTTGAGTAATGATACAGCAGGAGTGCAGGACAGAGGGGCCACCTTTGAGTAATGATACAGTAGGAGCGCAGGGCAGAGGGGCAGCCTTTGAGTAATGATACAGTAGAAGTGCAGGGCAGAGGTTCAACCTTTGAGTAATGATACAGTAGGAGTGCAGGGCAGAGGGGCAACCTTTAAGTATTGATACAGCAGGAGCCCAGGACAGAGGGGCAACCTTTAGTAATGATACAGTAGTAGCCCAGGGCAGAGGGGCAACCTTTGAGTGATATTGCAGTACGAGCGCAGGGCAGAGGGGCAACCTTTGAGTAATGATACAGTAGGAGGGCAGGGCAGAGGGGCAACCTTTGAGTAATTATACAGTAGGATCGCAGGGCAGAGGGGCAACCTTTGAGTAATGATACAGTAGGAGCGCAGGGCAGAGGGGCAACCTTTGATTAATGATACAGTAGGAGCGTGGGACAGAGGGGCAACCTTTGAGTAATGATACTTTAGGAGCGCGGGACAGAGGGGCAACCTTGAGTAATGAAACAGTAGGAGCGCAGGGCAGAGGGGCAACCTTTGACTAATGATACAGTAGGAGCGCAGGGCAGAGGGGCAACCTTGAGTAATGATACAGTAATAGTGCAGGGCAGAGGGGCAACCTTGAGTAATGATACAGTAGGAGCGCAGGACAAATGGGAAACCTTTGACTAATGATACAGTAGGAGTACAGGGCAGAGGGGCAACCTTTGAGTAATGATACAGTAGGAGCCCAGGACAGAGGGGCAACCTTTGAGTAATGATACAGTAGGAGCCCAGGACAGAGGGGCAACCTTTGAGTAATGATACAGTAGGAGCGCAGGGCAGAGGGGCAACCTTTGAGTAATGATACAGCAGGAGCCCAGGACAGAGGGGCGACCTTTGAGTAATGATACAGTAGGAGCCCAGGACAGAGGGGCAACCTTGAGTAATAATACAGTAGGAGCGCAGGGCAGAGGGGCAACCTTTGAGTAATGATACAGCAGGAGTCCAGGACAGAGGGGCAACCTTTGAGTAATGATACAGTAGGAGCGCGGGGCAGAGGGCAACCTTTGAGTAATGATACAGTAGGAGCGCAGGACAGAGGGGCAACTTTTGAGTAATGATACAGTAGGAGCCCAGGACAGAGGGGCAACCTTTGAGTAATGATACAGTAGGATCGCAGGGCAGAGGGGCAACCTTTGAGTAATGATACAGTAAGAGCGCAGGGCAGAGGGGCAACCTTTGATTAATGATACAGTAGGAGTGTGGGACAGAGGGGCAACCTTGAGTAATGATACTTTAGGAGCGCGGGACAGAGGGGCAACCTTTGAGTAATGGTACAGTATGAGCGCAGGGCAGAGGGGCAACCTTTGAGTAATGATACAGTAGGAGCGCAAGGCAGAGGGGCAACCTTTGAGTAATGATACAAGAGGAGTGCAGGGCAGAGGGGCAACCTTTGAGTAATGATTCAGTAGGGTCGCAGGGCAAATGGGAAACCTTGAGTAATGATACAGTAGGAGTACAGGGCAGAGGGGCAACCTTGAGTAATGATACAGTAGGAGCCCCCATAACAGAGGGGCAACCTTGAGTAATGATACAGTAGGTGCCCAGGACAGAGGGGCAACTTTGAGTAATGATACAGTAGGAGCGCAGGGCAGAGGGGCAACCTTTGAGTAATGATACAGCAGGAGCCCAGGAAAGAGGGTCAACCTTGAGTAATGATACAGTAGGAGCGCAGGGCAGAAGGGCAACCTTTAAGTAGTGATACAGCAGGAGTGCAGGACAGAGGGGCAACCTTGAGTAATGATACAGTAGGAGTGCCGGGCAGAGGGCTGCATTACACTGAGCCTGCCTCACCCTGTACACTCGGTGCCAGGTGGCAGGTGGCAGCCCAGGACAGAGGGGCAACCTTTGAGTAATGATACAGGAGGAGTGCAGGGCAGAGGGGCAATGTTTGAGTAATGATACTGTAGGAGCCCAGGACACAGGTGCAACCCTTGAGTAATGATACAGTAGTGGCGCAGGGCAGAGGAGCAACCTTTGAGTAATGATAGAGTAGGAGCGCAGCGCAGAGGGGCAACCTTTGAGTAATGATATAGTAGGAGTGCAGGGCAGAGGGCTGCATTACACTCAGCCGGCCTCACCCTGTACTCTCGGAGCCAGGCGGCAGCCAAGGACAGAGGGGCAACCTTTGAGCAATGATACAGTAGGAGCTCAGGCAGAGGGGCAACTTTTGAGTAATGATACAGTAGGAGCGCAGGGCAGAGGGGCAACCTTTGAGCAATGGTATAGTAGGAGTGCAGGGCAGAGGGGCAACCTTTGAGTAATGATACAGTAGGAGTGCAGGGCAGAGGGGCAACCTTTGAGTAATGATACAGCAGTAGCCCAGGGCAGAGGGGCAACCTTTGAGTAATGATACAGTAGGAGCCCAGGGCAGAGGGGCAACCTTTGAGTGATAATACAGTACAAGTGCAGGGCAGAGGGGCAACCTTTGAGTAATGATACAGTAGGAGGGAAGTGCAGAGGGGACACCTTTGTGTAATGATACAGCAGGAGCGCGGGGCAGAGGGGCAACCTTTGAGTAATGATACAGTAGGAGCAACCTTTGAGTAATGATACAGCAGGAGCCCAGGTCAGAGGGGCAACCTTTGAGTAATGATACAGTAGGAGCAACTTTTGAGTAATGATACAGCAGGAGTGCTGGGCAGAGGGGCAACCTTTGAGTAATGATACAGTAGGAGCGCAGGGCAGAGGGCATTCTTTGAGTAATGATACATTAGGAGCGCAGGGCAGAGGGGCAACCTTTGAGTAATGATACAGCAGGAGCCCAGGGCAGAGGGGCAACCTTTGAGTAATGATACAGTAGGAGCAACCTTTGAGTAATGATACAGCAGGAGTGCAGGGCAAAGGGGCAACTTTTGAGTAATGATACAGTAGGAGCGCAGGGCAGAGGGCATGCTTTGAGTAATGATACATTAGGAGCGCAGGGCAGAGGGGCAACCTTTGAGTAATGATACAGCAGGAGCGCGCGACAGAGGGGCAACCTTTGAGTAATGATACAGCAGGAGCCCAGGACAGAGGGGCAACCTTTGAGTAATGATACAGCAGGAGTGCAGGTCAGAGGGGCAACCTTTGAGTAATGATACCGTAGGAGTGCGGGGTAGAGGGGCAACCACTGAGTAATGATACAGTAGGAGCCAGGGCAGAGGGGCAACCTTTGAGTAATGATACAGGAGGAGTGCAGGGCAGAGTGCAATCTTTGAGTAATGATACTGTAGGAGTGCAGGGCAGAGGGGCAACCTTTGAGTAATGATACAGTAGGAGTGAGGGGCAGAGGGGCAACCTTTGAGTAATGATACAGTAGGAGGGCAGGGCAGAGGGGCAACCTTTGAGTAATGATACAGTAGGAGCGCAGGGCAGAGAGGCAACCTTTGAGTAATGATACAGTAGGAGCAACCTTTGAGTAATGATACAGTAGGAGCGGAGGGCAGCGGGCAACCTTTGAGTAATGATACAGTAGGAGCAACCTTTGAGTAATGATACAGTAGGAGTGCAGGACAGAGGGGTAACCTTTGAGTAATGATACAGTAGGAGTGCAGGGCAGAGGGGCAACCTTTGAGTAATGATACAGTAGGATCGCAGGGCAGAGGGGCAACCCTTGAGTAATGATACAGTAGGAGTGCAGGGCAGAGGGGCAACCTTTGAGTAATGATACAGCAGGAGTGCAGGACAGAGGGGACACCTTTCAGTAATGATACAGTAGGAGCGCAGGGCAGAGGGGAAACCTTTGAGTAATGATACAGTAGAAGTGCATGGCAGAGGTTCAACCTTTGAGTAATGATACAGTAGGAGTGCAGGGCAGAGGGGCAACCTTGAGTAATGATACAGCAGGAGCCCAGGGCAGAGGGGCAACCTTTGAGTAATGATACAGTAGTAGCCCAGGGCAGAGGGCAACCTTTGAGTGATATTACAGGACGAGCGCAGGGCAGAGGGGCAACCTTTGAGTAATGATACAGTAGGAGTGCAGGGCAGAGGGGCAACCTTTGAGTAATGATACAGTAGGAGCGCGAGGCAGAGGGCAACCTTTGAGTAATGATACAGTAGGAGCGCAGGACAGAGGGGCAACTTTTGAGTAATGATACAGTAGGAGCCCAGGACAGAGGGGCAACCTTTGAGTAATGATACAGTAGGATCGCAGGGCAGAGGGGCAACTTTTGAGTAATGATACAGTAAGAGCGCAGGGCAGAGGGGCAACCTTTGATTAATGATACAGTAGGAGCGTGGGACAGAGGGGCAACCTTTGAGTAATGATACTTTAGGAGCGCGGGACAGAGGGGCAACCCTTGAGTAATGATACAGTAGGAGCGCAGGGCAGAGGGGCAACCTTTGAGTAATGATACAGTAGGAGCGCAGGGCAGAGGGGAAACCTTTGAGTAATGATACAGTAGGAGTGCAGGGCAGAGGGGCAACCTTTGAGTAATGATTCAGTAGGAGCGCAGGGCAAATGGGAAACCTTTGAGTAATGATACAGTAGGAGTACAAGGCAGAGGGGCAACCTTTGAGTAATGATACAGTAGGAGCCCCATAACAGAGGGGCAACCTTTGAGTAATGATACAGTAGGAGCCCAGGAGAGAGGGGCAACCTTTGAGTAATGATACAGTAGGAGCGCAGGGCAGAGGGGCAACCTTTGAGTAATGATACAGCAGGAGCCCAGGAAAGAGGGTCAACCTTTGAGTAATGATACAGTAGGAGCGCAGGGCAGAAGGGCAACCTTTAAGTAGTGATACAGCAGGAGTGCAGGACAGAGGGGCAACCTTTGAGTAATGATACAGTAGGAGTGCCAGGCAGAGGGCTGCATTACACTCAGCCTGCCTCACCCTGTACACTCGGTGCCAGGTGGCAGCCCAGGACAGAGGGGCAACCTTTGAGTAATGATACAGGAGGAGTGCAGGGCAGAGGGGCAATGTTTGAGTAATGATACTGTAGGAGCCCAGGACACAGGTGCAACCTTTGAGTAATGATACAGTAGTGGCGCAGGGCAGAGGAGCAACCTTTGAGTAATGATAGAGTAGGAGCGCAGCGCAGAGGGGCAACCTTGAGTAATGATATAGTAGGAGTGCAGGGCAGAGGGCTGCATTACACTCAGCCGGCCTCACCCTGTACTTTCGGTGCCAGGCGGCAGCCCAGGACAGAGGGGCAACCTTTGAGCAATGATACAGTAGGAGCTCAGGGCAGAGGGGCAACCTTTGAGCAATGGTATAGTAGGAGTGCAGGGCAGAGGGGCAACCTTTGAGTAATGATACAGTAGGAGTGCAGGGCAGAGGGGCAACCTTTGAGTAATGATACAGCAGTAGCCCAGGGCAGAGGGGCAACCTTGAGTAATGATACAGCAGTAGCCCAGGGCAGAGGGGCAACCTTGAGTAATGATACAGTAGGAGCCCAGGGCAGAGGGGCAACCTTTGAGTGATAATACAGTACAAGTGCAGGGCAGAGGGGCAACCTTGAGTAATGATACAGTAGGAGGGAAGTGCAGAGGGGAAACCTTTGTGTAATGATACAGCAGGAGCGCGGGGCAGAGGGGCAACCTTTGAGTAATGATACAGTAGGAGTGCAGGGCAGAGGGGCAACATTTGAGTAATGATACAGTAGGAGCGCAGGGCAGAGGGGCAACCTTTGAGTAATGATACAGTAGGAGCAACCTTTGAGTAATGATACACAGGAGCCCAGGGCAGAGGGGCAACCTTGGAGTAATGATACAGTAGGAGCAACTTTTGAGTAATGATACAGCAGGAGTGCTGGGCAGAGGGGCAACCTTTGAGTAATGATACAGTAGGAGCGCAGGGCAGAGGGCATTCTTTGAGTAATGATACATTAGGAGCGCAGGGCAGAGGGGCAACCTTTGAGTAATGATACAGCAGGAGCCCAGGGCAGAGGGGCAACCTTTGAGTAATGATACAGTAGGAGCAACCTTGAGTAATGATACAGCAGGAGTGCAGGGCAAAGGGGCAACTTTTGAGTAATGATACAGTAGGAGCGCAGGGCAGAGGGCATGCTTTGAGTAATGAAACATTAGGAGCGCAGGGCAGAGGGGCAACCTTTGAGTAATGATACAGCAGGAGCGCGCAACAGAGGGGCAACCTTTGAGTAATGATACAGCAGGAGCCCAGGACAGAGGGGCAACCTTTGAGTAATGATACAGCAGGAGTGCAGGTCAGAGGGGCAACCTTTGAGTAATGATACCGTAGGAGTGCGGGGTAGAGGGGCAACCACTGAGTAATGATACAGTAGGAGCCAGTGCAGAGGGGCAACCTTTGAGTAATGATACAGGAGGAGTGCAGGGCAGAGTGCAATCTTTGAGTAATGATACTGTAGGAGTGCAGGGCAGAGGGGCAACCTTTGAGTAATGATACAGTAGGAATGAGGGGCAGAGGGGCAACCTTTGAGTAATAATACAGTAGGAGGGCAGGGCAGAGGGGCAACCTTTGAGTAATGATACAGTAGGAGCGCAGGGCAGAGGGGCAACCTTTGAGTAATGATACAGTAGGAGCAACCTTTGAGTAATGATACAGTAGGAGCGGAGGTCAGCGGGCAACCTTTGAGTAATGATACAGTAGGAGCAACCTTTGAGTAATGATACAGTAGGAGTGCAGGGCAGAGGGGCAACCTTTGAGTAATGATACAGTAGGAGCGCGGGGCAGAGGGGCAACCTTTGAGTAATGATACAGTAGGAGCGCAGGGCAGAGGGGCAACCTTTAAGTAATGATACAGCAGGAGCGCGCGACAGAGGGGCAACCTTGAGTAATGATACAGCAGGAGCCCAGGACAGAGGGGCAACCTTGAGTAATGATACAGCAGGAGTGCAGGTCAGAGGGGCAACCTTTGAGTAATGATACCGTAGGAGTGCGGGGTAGAGGGGCAACCACTGAGTAATGATACAGTAGGAGCCAGGGCAGAGGGGCAACCTTTGAGTAATGATACAGGAGGAGTGCAGGGCAGAGTGCAATCTTTGAGTAATGATACTGTAGGAGTGCAGGGCAGAGGGGCAACCTTTGAGTAATGATACAGTAGGAGTGAGGGGCAGAGGGGCAACCTTTGAGTAATGATACAGTAGGAGGGCAGAGGGGCAACCTTTGAGTAATGATACAGTAGGAGCGCAGGGCAGAGAGGCAACCTTTGAGTAATGATACAGTAGGAGCAACCTTTGAGTAATGATACAGTAGGAGCGGAGGGCAGCGGGCAACCTTTGAGTAATGATACAGTAGGAGCAACCTTTGAGTAATGATACAGTAGGAGTGCAGGACAGAGGGGTAACCTTTGAGTAATGATACAGTAGGAGTGCAGGGCAGAGGGGCAACCTTTGAGTAATGATACAGTAGGATCGCAGGGCAGAGGGGCAACCTTTGAGTAATGATACAGTAGGAGTGCAGGGCAGAGGGGCAACCTTTGAGTAATGATACAGCAGGAGTGCAGGACAGAGGGGACACCTTTCAGTAATGATACAGTAGGAGCGCAGGGCAGAGGGGAAACCTTTGAGTAATGATACAGTAGAAGTGCATGGCAGAGGTTCAACCTTTGAGTAATGATACAGTAGGAGTGCAGGGCAGAGGGGCAACCTTTGAGTAATGATACAGCAGGAGCCCAGGGCAGAGGGGCAACCTTTGAGTAATGATACAGTAGTAGCCCAGGGCAGAGGGCAACCTTTGAGTGATATTACAGGACGAGCGCAGGGCAGAGGGGCAACCTTTGAGTAATGATACAGTAGGAGTGCAGGGCAGAGGGGCAACCTTTGAGTAATGATACAGTAGGAGCGCGAGGCAGAGGGCAACCTTTGAGTAATGATACAATAGGAGCGCAGGACAGAGGGGCAACTTTTGAGTAATGATACAGTAGGAGCCCAGGACAGAGGGGCAACCTTTGAGTAATGATACAGTAGGATCGCAGGGCAGAGGGGCAACTTTTGAGTAATGATACAGTAAGAGCGCAGGGCAGAGGGGCAACCTTTGATTAATGATACAGTAGGAGCGTGGGACAGAGGGGCAACCTTTGAGTAATGATACTTTAGGAGCGCGGGACAGAGGGGCAACCTTTGAGTAATGATACAGTAGGAGCGCAGGGCAGAGGGGCAACCTTTGAGTAATGATACAGTAGGAGCGCAGGGCAGAGGGGCAACCTTTGAGTAATGATACAGTAGGAGTGCAGGGCAGAGGGGCAACCTTTGAGTAATGATTCAGTAGGAGCGCAGGGCAAATGGGAAACCTTTGAGTAATGATACAGTAGGAGTACAAGGCAGAGGGGCAACCTTTGAGTAATGATACAGTAGGAGCCCCATAACAGAGGGGCAACCTTGAGTAATGATACAGTAGGAGCGCAGGGCAGAGGGGCAACCTTGAGTAATGATACAGCAGGAGCCCAGGAAAGAGGGTCAACCTTTGAGTAATGATACAGTAGGAGCGCAGGGCAGAAGGGCAACCTTTAAGTAGTGATACAGCAGGAGTGCAGGACAGAGGGGCAACCTTTGAGTAATGATACAGTAGGAGTGCCAGGCAGAGGGCTGCATTACACTCAGCCTGCCTCACCCTGTACACTCGGTGCCAGGTGGCAGCCCAGGACAGAGGGGCAACCTTTGAGTAATGATACAGGAGGAGTGCAGGGCAGAGGGGCAATGTTTGAGTAATGATACTGTAGGAGCCCAGGACACAGGTGCAACCTTTGAGTAATGATACAGTAGTGGCGCAGGGCAGAGGAGCAACCTTTGAGTAATGATAGAGTAGGAGCGCAGCGCAGAGGGGCAACCTTTGAGTAATGATATAGTAGGAGTGCAGGGCAGAGGGCTGCATTACACTCAGCCGGCCTCACCCTGTACTTTCGATGCCAGGCGGCAGCCCAGGACAGAGGGGCAACCTTGAGCAATGATACAGTAGGAGCTCAGGGCAGAGGGGCAACCTTTGAGCAATGGTATAGTAGGAGTGCAGGGCAGAGGGGCAACCTTTGAGTAATGATACAGTAGGAGTGCAGGGCAGAGGGGCAACCTTTGAGTAATGATACAGCAGTAGCCCAGGGCAGAGGGGCAACCTTTGAGTAATGATACAGCAGTAGCCCAGGGCAGAGGGGCAACCTTTGAGTAATGATACAGTAGGAGCCCAGGGCAGAGGGGCAACCTTTGAGTGATAATACAGTACAAGTGCAGGGCAGAGGGGCAACCTTTGAGTAATGATACAGTAGGAGGGAAGTGCAGAGGGGAAACCTTTGTGTAATGATACAGCAGGAGCGCGGGGCAGAGGGGCAACCTTTGAGTAATGATACAGTAGGAGTGCAGGGCAGAGGGGCAACATTTGAGTAATGATACAGTAGGAGCGCAGGGCAGAGGGGCAACCTTTGAGTAATGATACAGTAGGAGCAACCTTTGAGTAATGATACAGCAGGAGCCCAGGGCAGAGGGGCAACCTTTGAGTAATGATACAGTAGGAGCAACTTTTGAGTAATGATACAGCAGGAGTGCTGGGCAGAGGGGCAACCTTTGAGTAATGATACAGTAGGAGCGCAGGGCAGAGGGCATTCTTTGAGTAATGATACATTAGGAGCGCAGGGCAGAGGGGCAACCTTTGAGTAATGATACAGCAGGAGCCCAGGGCAGAGGGGCAACCTTTGAGTAATGATACAGTAGGAGCAACCTTTGAGTAATGATACAGCAGGAGTGCAGGGCAAAGGGGCAACTTTTGAGTAATGATACAGTAGGAGCGCAGGGCAGAGGGCATGCTTTGAGTAATGAAACATTAGGAGCGCAGGGCAGAGGGGCAACCTTTGAGTAATGATACAGCAGGAGCGCGCAACAGAGGGGCAACCTTTGAGTAATGATACAGCAGGAGCCCAGGACAGAGGGGCAACCTTTGAGTAATGATACAGCAGGAGTGCAGGTCAGAGGGGCAACCTTTGAGTAATGATACCGTAGGAGTGCGGGGTAGAGGGGCAACCACTGAGTAATGATACAGTAGGAGCCAGGGCAGAGGGGCAACCTTTGAGTAATGATACAGGAGGAGTGCAGGGCAGAGTGCAATCTTTGAGTAATGATACTGTAGGAGTGCAGGGCAGAGGGGCAACCTTTGAGTAATGATACAGTAGGAATGAGGGGCAGAGGGGCAACCTTTGAGTAATAATACAGTAGGAGGGCAGGGCAGAGGGGCAACCTTTGAGTAATGATACAGTAGGAGCGCAGGGCAGAGGGGCAACCTTTGAGTAATGATACAGTAGGAGCAACCTTTGAGTAATGATACAGTAGGAGCGGAGGTCAGCGGGGCAACCTTTGAGTAATGATACAGTAGGAGCAACCTTTGAGTAATGATACAGTAGGAGTGCAGGGCAGAGGGGCAACCTTTGAGTAATGATACAGTAGGAGCGCGGGGCAGAGGGGCAACCTTTGAGTAATGATACAGTAGGAGCGCAGGGCAGAGGGGCAACCTTTAAGTAATGATACAGCAGGAGCGCGCGACAGAGGGGCAACCTTGAGTAATGATACAGCAGGAGCCCAGGACAGAGGGGCAACCTTTGAGTAATGATACAGCAGGAGTGCAGGTCAGAGGGGCAACCTTTGAGTAATGATACCGTAGGAGTGCGGGGTAGAGGGGCAACCACTGAGTAATGATACAGTAGGAGCCAGGGCAGAGGGGCAACCTTTGAGTAATGATACAGGAGGAGTGCAGGGCAGAGTGCAATCTTTGAGTAATGATACTGTAGGAGTGCAGGGCAGAGGGGCAACCTTTGAGTAATGATACAGTAGGAGTGAGGGGCAGAGGGGCAACCTTTGAGTAATGATACAGTAGGAGGGCAGGGCAGAGGGGCAACCTTTGAGTAATGATACAGTAGGAGCGCAGGGCAGAGAGGCAACCTTTGAGTAATGATACAGTAGGAGCAACCTTTGAGTAATGATACAGTAGGAGCGGAGGGCAGCGGGGCAACCTTTGAGTAATGATACAGTAGGAGCAACCTTTGAGTAATGATACAGTAGGAGTGCAGGACAGAGGGGTAACCTTTGAGTAATGATACAGTAGGAGTGCAGGGCAGAGGGGCAACCTTTGAGTAATGATACAGTAGGATCGCAGGGCAGAGGGGCAACCTTTGAGTAATGATACAGTAGGAGTGCAGGGCAGAGGGGCAACCTTTGAGTAATGATACAGCAGGAGTGCAGGACAGAGGGGACACCTTTCAGTAATGATACAGTAGGAGCGCAGGGCAGAGGGGAAACCTTTGAGTAATGATACAGTAGAAGTGCATGGCAGAGGTTCAACCTTTGAGTAATGATACAGTTGGAGTGCAGGGCAGAGGGGCAACCTTGAGTAATGATACAGCAGGAGCCCAGGGCAGAGGGGCAACCTTTGAGTAATGATACAGTAGTAGCCCAGGGCAGAGGGCAACCTTTGAGTGATATTACAGGACGAGCGCAGGGCAGAGGGGCAACCTTTGAGTAATGATACAGTAGGAGTGCAGGGCAGAGGGGCAACCTTTGAGTAATGATACAGTAGGAGCGCGAGGCAGAGGGCAACCTTTGAGTAATGATACAGTAGGAGCGCAGGACAGAGGGGCAACTTTTGAGTAATGATACAGTAGGAGCCCAGGACAGAGGGGCAACCTTTGAGTAATGATACAGTAGGATCGCAGGGCAGAGGGGCAACTTTTGAGTAATGATACAGTAAGAGCGCAGGGCAGAGGGGCAACCTTTGATTAATGATACAGTAGGAGCGTGGGACAGAGGGGCAACCTTTGAGTAATGATACTTTAGGAGCGCGGGACAGAGGGGCAACCTTGAGTAATGATACAGTAGGAGCGCAGGGCAGAGGGGCAACCTTTGAGTAATGATACAGTAGGAGCGCAGGGCAGAGGGGCAACCTTTGAGTAATGATACAGTAGGAGTGCAGGGCAGAGGGGCAACCTTTGAGTAATGATTCAGTAGGAGCGCAGGGCAAATGGGGAAACCTTTGAGTAATGATACAGTAGGAGTACAAGGCAGAGGGGCAACCTTTTGAGTAATGATACAGTAGGAGCCCCATAACAGAGGGGCAACCTTTGAGTAATGATACAGTAGGAGCCCAGGAGAGAGGGGCAACCTTTGAGTAATGATACAGTAGGAGCGCAGGGCAGAGGGGCAACCTTTGAGTAATGATACAGCAGGAGCCCAGGAAAGAGGGTCAACCTTTGAGTAATGATACAGTAGGAGCGCAGGGCAGAAGGGCAACCTTTAAGTAGTGATACAGCAGGAGTGCAGGACAGAGGGGCAACCTTTGAGTAATGATACAGTAGGAGTGCCAGGCAGAGGGCTGCATTACACTCAGCCTGCCTCACCCTGTACACTCGGTGCCAGGTGGCAGCCCAGGACAGAGGGGCAACCTTTGAGTAATGATACAGGAGGAGTGCAGGGCAGAGGGGCAATGTTTGAGTAATGATACTGTAGGAGCCCAGGACACAGGTGCAACCTTTGAGTAATGATACAGAAGTGGCGCAGGGCAGAGGAGCAACCTTTGAGTAATGATAGAGTAGGAGCGCAGCGCAGAGGGGCAACCTTTGAGTAATGATATAGTAGGAGTGCAGGGCAGAGGGCTGCATTACACTCAGCCGGCCTCACCCTGTACTTTCGGTGCCAGGCGGCAGCCCAGGACAGAGGGGCAACCTTTGAGCAATGATACAGTAGGAGCTCAGGGCAGAGGGGCAACCTTTGAGCAATGGTATAGTAGGAGTGCAGGGCAGAGGGGCAACCTTTGAGTAATGATACAGTAGGAGTGCAGGGCAGAGGGGCAACCTTTGAGTAATGATACAGCAGTAGCCCAGGGCAGAGGGGCAACCTTTGAGTAATGATACAGCAGTAGCCCAGGGCAGAGGGGCAACCTTTGAGTAATGATACAGTAGGAGCCCAGGGCAGAGGGGCAACCTTTGAGTGATAATACAGTACAAGTGCAGGGCAGAGGGGCAACCTTTGAGTAATGATACAGTAGGAGGGAAGTGCAGAGGGGAAACCTTTGTGTAATGATACAGCAGGAGCGCGGGGCAGAGGGGCAACCTTTGAGTAATGATACAGTAGGAGTGCAGGGCAGAGGGGCAACATTTGAGTAATGATACAGTAGGAGCGCAGGGCAGAGGGGCAACCTTTGAGTAATGATACAGTAGGAGCAACCTTTGAGTAATGATACAGCAGGAGCCCAGGGCAGAGGGGCAACCTTTGAGTAATGATACAGTAGGAGCAACTTTTGAGTAATGATACAGCAGGAGTGCTGGGCAGAGGGGCAACCTTTGAGTAATGATACAGTAGGAGCGCAGGGCAGAGGGCATTCTTTGAGTAATGATACATTAGGAGCGCAGGGCAGAGGGGCAACCTTTGAGTAATGATACAGCAGGAGCCCAGGGCAGAGGGGCAACCTTTGAGTAATGATACAGTAGGAGCAACCTTTGAGTAATGATACAGCAGGAGTGCAGGGCAAAGGGGCAACTTTTGAGTAATGATACAGTAGGAGCGCAGGGCAGAGGGCATGCTTTGAGTAATGAAACATTAGGAGCGCAGGGCAGAGGGGCAACCTTTGAGTAATGATACAGCAGGAGCGCGCAACAGAGGGGCAACCTTTGAGTAATGATACAGCAGGAGCCCAGGACAGAGGGGCAACCTTTGAGTAATGATACAGCAGGAGTGCAGGTCAGAGGGGCAACCTTTGAGTAATGATACCGTAGGAGTGCGGGGTAGAGGGGCAACCACTGAGTAATGATACAGTAGGAGCCAGGGCAGAGGGGCAACCTTTGAGTAATGATACAGGAGGAGTGCAGGGCAGAGTGCAATCTTTGAGTAATGATACTGTAGGAGTGCAGGGCAGAGGGGCAACCTTTGAGTAATGATACAGTAGGAATGAGGGGCAGAGGGGCAACCTTTGAGTAATAATACAGTAGGAGGGCAGGGCAGAGGGGCAACCTTTGAGTAATGATACAGTAGGAGCGCAGGGCAGAGGGGCAACCTTTGAGTAATGATACAGTAGGAGCAACCTTTGAGTAATGATACAGTAGGAGCGGAGGTCAGCGGGTCAACCTTTGAGTAATGATACAGTAGGAGCAACCTTTGAGTAATGATACAGTAGGAGTGCAGGGCAGAGGGGCAACCTTTGAGTAATGATACAGTAGGAGCGCGGGGCAGAGGGGCAACCTTTGAGTAATGATACAGTAGGAGCGCAGGGCAGAGGGGCAACCTTTAAGTAATGATACAGCAGGGGCCCAGGACAGAGGGTCAACCTTTGAGTAATGATACAGTAGGAGCGCAGGGCAGAGGGGAAACTTTTGAGTAATGATACAGTAGGAGTGCAGGACAGAGGGCAATCTTTGAGTAATGATACTGTAGGAGCCATGGACAGAGGGGCAACCTTTGAGTAATGATACAGTAGGAATGCAGGGCAGAGGGGCAACCTTTGATTAATGATACTGTAGCAGCGTGGGACAGAAGGGCAACCTTTGAGTAATGATACTTTAGGAGCGCAGGGCAGAGGGGCAACCTTTGAGTAATGATACAGTAGGAGCGCAGGGCAGAGCGGCAACCTTTGAGTAATGATACAGTAGGAGCGCAGGGCAGAGGGGCAACCTTTGAGTAATGATACAGTAGGAGCGCAGGGCAGAGGGGCAACCTTTGAGTAATGATACAGTAGGAGCGCAGGGCAGAAGGGCAACCTTTGAGTAATGATACAGTAGGAGTGCAGGGCAGAGGGGCAACCTTTGAGTAATGATACAGTAGGAGCGCAGGGCAGAGGGGCAACCTTTGAGTAATGATACAGTAGGAGCCCAGGACAGAGGGGCAACCTTTGAGTAATGATACAGTAGGAGCCCAGGACAGAGGGGCAACCTTTGAGTAATGATACAGTAGGAGCGCAGGGCAGAGGGGCAACCTTTAAGTAATGATACAGCAGGGGCCCAGGACAGAGGGTCAACCTTTGAGTAATGATACAGTAGGAGCGCAGGGCAGAGGGGAAACTTTTGAGTAATGATACAGTAGGAGTGCAGGACAGAGGGCAACCTTTGAGTAATGATACAGTAGGAGCGCAGGGCAGAGGGGCAACCTTTGAATAATGATACAGTAGGAGTGCGGGACAGAGGGCAACCTTTGAGTAATGATACTGTAGGAGCCCGGGACAGAGGGGCAACCTTTGAGTAATGATTCAGTAGGAGCGCGGAACAGAGTGGGAACCTTTGAGTAATGATACAGTATGAGCCCAGGACAGAGGGACAACCTATGAGTACTGATACAGTAGGAGTGCAGGGCAGAGGGGCAACCTTTGAGTAATGATACAGCAGGATCCCAGGACAGAGAGGCAACCTTTGAGTAATGATACAATAGGAGCGCAGGGCAGAGTGGCAAACTTTGAGTAATGATACAGTAGGAGAGCAGGGCAGAGGGGCAACCTTTGAGTAATGATACAGTAGGAGCCCAGGACAGAGGGGCAACCTTTGAATAATGATACAGTAGGAGCGCAGGGCAGAGGGGGAACCTTTGAGTAATGATACAGCAGGAGCCCAGGACAGAGGGGCAACCTTTGAGTAATGATACAGTAGGAGCCCAGGACAGAGGGGCAACCTTTCAGTAATGATACAGTAGGAGCACAGGGCAGAGGGGCAACCTTTGAGTAATGATACAGTAGGAGTGCAGGACAGAGGAGCATCCTTTGAGTAATGATATAGTAGGAGCCCAGGACAGAGGGGCAACTTTTGAGTAATGATACAGTAGGAGCGCAGGGCAGAGGGGCAACCTTTGAGTAATGGTACAGTAGGAACCCAGGACAGAGGGGCAACCTTTGAGTGATGATACAGTAGGAGCGCAGGGCAGAGGGGCAACCTTTGAGTAATGATACAGTAGGAGTGCAGGGCAGAGGGGCAACCTTTGAGTAATGATACAGCAGGAATGCAGGACAGAGGGGCCACCTTTGAGTAATGATACAGTAGGAGCGCAGGGCAGAGGGGCAACCTTTGAGTAATGATACAGTAGAAGTGCAGGGCAGAGGTTCAACCTTTGAGTAATGATACAGTAGGAGTGCAGGGCAGAGGGGCAACCTTTGAGTATTGATACAGCAGGAGCCCAGGGCAGAGGGGCAACCTTTTAGTAATAATACAGTAGTAGCCCAGGGCAGAGGGGCAACCTTTGAGTGATATTGCAGTACGAGCGCAGGGCAGAGGGGCAACCTTTGAGTAATGATACAGTAGGAGGGCAGGGCAGAGGGGCAACCTTTGAGTAATGATACAGTAGGAGCACGGGGCAGAGGGCAACCTTTGAGTAATGATACAGTAGGAGCGCAGGGCAGAGGGCCAACTTTTGAGTAATGATAAAGTAGGAGCCCAGGACAGAGGGGCAACCTTTGAGTAATGATATAGTAGGATCGCAGGGCAGAGGGGCAACCTTTGAGTAATGATACAGTAGGAGCGCAGGGCAGAGGGGCAACCTTTGATTAATGATACAGTAGGAGCGTGGGACAGAGGGACAGAGGGGCAACCTTTGAGTAATGATACTTTAGGAGCGCGGGACAGAGGGGCAACCTTTGAGTAATGAAACAGTAGGAGCGCAGGGCAGAGGTGCAACCTTTGACTAATGATATAGTAGGAGCGCAGGGCAGAGGGGCAACCTTTGAGTAATGATACAGTAATAGTGCAGGGCAGAGGGGCAACCTTTGAGTAAAGATACAGGAGGAGCGCAGGACAAATGGGAAACCTTTGAGTAATGATACAGTAGGAGTACAGGGCAGAGGGGCAACCTTTGAGTAATGATACAGTAGGAGCCCAGGACAGAGGGTCAACCTTTGAGTAATGATAAGGTAGGAGCGCAGGGCAGAGGGGAAACTTTTGAGTAATGATACAGTAGGAGTGCAGGACAGAGGGCAACCTTTGAGTAATGATACAGTAGGAGCGCAGGGCAGAGGGGCAACCTTTGAATAATGATACAGTAGGAGTGCGGGACAGAGGGCAACCTTTGAGTAATGATACTGTAGGAGCCCGGGACAGAGGGGCAACCTTTGAGTAATGATACAGTAGGAGTACAGGGCAGAGGGGCAACCTTTGAGTAATGATACAGTAGGAGCCCAGGACAGAGGGGCAACCTTTGAGTAATGATACAGTAGGAGCCCAGGACAGAGGGGCAACCTTTGAGTAATGATACAGTAGGAGCGCAGGGCAGAGGGGCAACCTTTGAGTAATGATAGCAGGAGCCCAGGACAGAGGGGCGACCTTTAAGCAATGATACAGCAGGAGTGCAGGGCAGAGGGGCAACCTTTGAGTAATGATACAGCAGGAGTGCAGGGCAGAGGGGCGACCTTTGAGTAATGATACAGTAGGAGTACAGGGCAGAGGGGCAACCTTTGAGTAATGATACAGTAGGAGGGCAGGGCAGAGGGGCAACCTTTGAGTAATGATACAGTAGGAGCACGGGGCAGAGGGCAACCTTTGAGTAATGATACAGTAGGAGCGCAGGGCAGAGGGCCAACTTTTGAGTAATGATAAAGTAGGAGCCCAGGACAGAGGGGCAACCTTTGAGTAATGATATAGTAGGATCGCAGGGCAGAGGGGCAACCTTTGAGTAATGATACAGTAGGAGCGCAGGGCAGAGGGGCAACCTTTGATTAATGATACAGTAGGAGCGTGGGACAGAGGGGCAACCTTTGAGTAATGATACTTTAGGAGCGCGGGACAGAGGGGCAACCTTGAGTAATGAAACAGTAGGAGCGCAGGGCAGAGGGGCAACCTTTGACTAATGATATAGTAGGAGCGCAGGGCAGAGGGGCAACCTTTGAGTAATGATACAGTAATAGTGCAGGGCAGAGGGGCAACCTTTGAGTAAAGATACAGTAGGAGCGCAGGACAAATGGGAAACCTTTGAGTAATGATACAGTAGGAGTACAGGGCAGAGGGGCAACCTTTGAGTAATGATACAGTAGGAGCCCAGGACAGAGGGGCAACCTTTGAGTAATGATACAGTAGGAGCCCAGGACAGAGGGGCAACCTTTGAGTAATGATACAGTAGGAGCGCAGGGCAGAGGGGCAACCTTTGAGTAATGATACAGCAGGAGCCCAGGACAGAGGGGCGACCTTTGAGTAATGATACAGCAGGAGTGCAGGGCAGAGGGGCAACCTTTGAGTAATGATACAGTAGGAGTACAGGGCAGAGGGGCAACCTTTGAATAATGATACAGTAGGAGCCCAGGACAGAGGGGCAACCTTTGAATAATGATACAGTAGGAGCCCAGGACAGAGGGGCAACCTTTGAGTAATGATACAGTAGGAGCGCAGGGCAGAGGGGCAACCTTTGAGTAATGATACAGCAGGAGCCCAGGACAGAGGGGCAAGCTTTGAGCAATGATACAACAGGAGTACAGGGCAGAGGGGCCACCTTTGAGTAATGATACAGTAGGAGTGCAGGGCAGAGGGGCAACCTTTGAGTAATGATACAGCAGGAGTGCAGGGCAGAGGGGCAACCTTTGAGTAATGATACAGTAGGAGCCCAGGACAGAGGGGCAACCTTTGAGTAATGATACAGTAGGAGCGCAGGACAGAGGGGCAACCCTTGAGTAATGATACAGTAGGAGCATGGGACAGAGGGGCAACCTTTGAGTAATGATACAGTAGGAGTGCAGGACAGAGGGCAACCTTTGAGTAATGATACTGTAGATGCGCAGGACAGAGGGGCAGCCTTTGAGTAATGTCACAGTTGGAGCGCAGGGCAGAGGGGCAACCTTTGAGTAATGATACAGTAGGAGTGCAGGGCAGAGGAGCAACCTTTGAGTAATGATACAGTAGGAGTGCAGGACAGAGGGGCAACCTTTGAGTAATGATACAGTAGGAGTGCGGGACAGAGGGCAACCTTTGAGTAATGATACAGTAGAAGCGCAGGACAGAGGGGTAACCTTTGAGTAATGATACAGTAGGAGCGCAGGGGAGAGGGGCAACCTTTGAGTAATGATACAGTGGGAGCGCAGGACAGAGGGGCCACCTTTGAGTAATGATACAGTAGGAGTGCAGGGCAGAGGGGAACCTTTGAGTAATGATACAGTAGGAGGACAGGGCAGAGGGGCAACCTTTGAGTAATGAACAGTAGGAGCGCAGGACAGAGGGGCAACCTTTGAGTAATGATTCAGTAGGAGTGCAGGGCAGAGGAGCAACCTTTGAATAATGATACAGTAGGAGTGCAGGGCAGAGGGCTGCATTACACTCAGCCGGCCTCACCCTGTACACTCGGTGCCAGGTGGCAGCCCAGGACAGAGCGGCAACCTTTGAATAATGATACAGTAGGAGCTCAGGGCAGAGGGGCAACCTTTGAGTCATGATACAGTAGGAGCCCGGGACAGAGGGGCAACATTTGAGTAATGATACAGGAGGAGTGCAGGGCAGAGGGGCAATCTTTGAGTAATGATACTGTAGGAGCCCAGGACAGTTGGCAACCTTTGAGTAATGATACAGTAGGAATGCAGGGCAGAGAGGCAACCTTTGAGTAACGATACAGTAGGAGGCGCGGGCAGAGGGGCAACCTTTGAGTAACTATACAGTAGGAGCCCGGAACAGAGTGGCAACGTTTGAGTAATGATACAGTAGGAGCCCGGGACAGAGGGGCAACCTCTGAGTAATGATACAGCAGGAGTGCAGGACAGAGGGGCAACCTTTGAGTAACGATACAGCAGGAGTGCAGGGCAGAGGGCTGCGTTACACTCAGCTGGCCCCACCCTGTACACTCGTTTGCCAGGAGAGGGTATCCTGGCAGACTGGGGGGCACCTGCCCAGAGCTACCACCCTTCCCTTCCCAGAAGCAAAGGTTTGCAGGGTTGGTGACTGGGAAGTGGTGGTGACGTGTGATGTCAGATATGATACAGGGGTAACATCGCACACTTGTGCCCAGGCCGGCTGTTATTAAGTTACTTTTCTCTACAATAGAGCTGTTGTTCCTGCAAGAGAAACATCCACCGATACTGAGCTGTGCTTGTATCCTTTTCATGAGTAATGTCTTCTTCCCAGAAGTCAAGGTGGGGTCAGTGACTCTTCAGTTAACCAGAGTCTGATCACCCCTCTTTCTAGTCTACCAGGAACCGAAAGCGCTTTCCAAATAGACCGATGCCTTGGAAAAGCTGGTTAGGCTGAGGGAGGATCAGTCATAAAACAGGATGATACCCATGCTGTACCTAGCCAGTGTGTGGTAGATGCTTGCAGTGCTGTAGCTGCCTGTAATGTGCTTGTTCAGAGAATAAGGGAAGCTTGCACTGCTGCCCTCCGTATCTTACCGGCTCTCGGTTAAGGAGGCTTGTAATGCCATTGCTATAGTGTATCTGTCCCATGTGTGCACAGGAGGCTTGCACTGCTGCCCTCCAAACCTTACCTGTTCTCGGTGAAGGAAGCTTGAAATTCCATTTTTGTAGTGTATCTGTTTCATGGGTGTACAGGGAGATTGAACTGCTGCCCTCCATGCCTCATCAGTTCTCAGTGAAGGAAGCTTGCAATGCCATTTTTGTAGTGTATCTGTTTCATGGGTGTACAGGGAGATTGCACTGCTGCCCTCCATGCCTCATCAGTTCTCAGTGAAGGAAGCTTTCAATGCCATTGCTATTGTGTATCTGTTTCACGACTGTACAGGAAACCTGCACTGCTGTCCTCCATGCCTTGCTGGTTTCGGTGAAGAAAGCTTGAAATGCTATTGCTGTAGTATATCTGTCCTATGTGTGTACCCGTTCTCGGAGAACGAAGCTTGCAATGCAATTGCTATAGTGTATCTGTTTAAAGAGTGTACAGGAAGCTTGTACTGCTGCCCCCATGCCTTACCGGTTCTCAGTGAATTAAGCTTGCAATGCTATTGCAGTAGTGTATCTGTTCCATGAGTGTACAGGAAGCTTGCACTGCTGCCCTCCATGCCTTACTGGTTCTCAGTGAAGGAAGCTTGCAATGTCATTGCTGTAGTGTATCTGTCCCATGTGTGTTCAGGAAGCTTGGACAGCTGCCCTCCATGCCTTATTGGTTCTCAGTGAAGGAAGCTTGCAATGCCATTGCTGTAGTGTACCTGCCACATGTGTGTACAGGAAGCTTGCACTGCTGCTCCCCAAGCCTTACTGATTCTCGGTGAAGGAAACTTGGAATGCCATTGCTCTAGTGTATCTGTCCCATGTGTGTACAGGAAGCTTGCACTGCTGACCTCCAAGTCTTACCGGTTTTTGCTGAAGGAAGCTTGCAGTTCCATTGCTCTACTGTGTCTGTCCCATGTGTGTATCTGTTTCATGAGTGTACAGGAAGATTGCACTGTTGCCCTCCATGCCTCACCAGTTCTCAGTGAAGGAAGCTTTCAATGCCATTGCTATTCTGCATCTGTTTCATTAGTGTACAGGAAGCTTGCACTGCTGCCCTCCAGGCCTTTTTGGTTCTCAGTGATGGAAGCTTGCAATGCCTTTGTTGCAGCGTATCTATCACATGTGTATACAGGAAACTTGCCCTGCTGCCCTCCGTGCCCTACCAGTTTTCTGTGATAGAAGTTTGCAATGCCATTGCTCTATTGTATCTGTCCCATGTGTGTACATGAAGCTTGCACTGCTGCCCACCCCATGCCTTACTGATTCTCGGTGAAGGAAACTTGGAATGCCATTGCTCTAGGTTATCTGTCCCATCTGTGTGCAGGAAGTTTGCACTGCTGTCCTCCATGCCTTATTGGTTCTCAGTGAAGGAAGCTTGCAATGCCATTGCTTTAGTATATCTGTCCCATGTGTGTACGAGAAGCTTGCACTGCTGCCCTCCATGCCTCACTGGTTCTCGGTGAAGGAAGCTTGCAATGTCATTGCTGTAGTGTATCTGTCCCATGTGTGTACAGGAAGCTTGCACTGCTGCACTCCATGCCTTATCGGCTCCCAGTGAAGGAACCTTGCAATGCCATTGCTGTAGTTTACCTGCCACATGTGTGTACAGGAAGCTTGCGCTGCTGCCCCCTAAGCTTTACTGATTCTCGGTGAAGGAAACTTGGAATGCCATTGCTTTAGTGTATCTGTCCTATGTGTGTACGGGAAGCTTGCACTGCTGCCCTCCATGCCTTACTGGTTCTCGGTTAAGGAGGCTTGTAATGCCATTGCTATAGTGTATCTGTCCCATGTGTGTACAGGAAGCTTGCACTGCTGCCCTCCAAACCTTACCTGTTCTCGGTGAAGCAAGCTTGAAATTCCATTTTTGTAGTGTATCTGTTTCATTGGTGTACAGGGAGATTGCACTGCTGCCCTCCATGCCTCATCAGTTCTCAGTGAAGGAAGCTTGCAATGCCATTTTTGTAGTGTATCTGTTTCATGGGTGTGCAGGGAGATTGCACTGCTGTCCTCCATGCCTCATCAGTTCTCAGTGAAGGAAACTTGGAATGCCATTGCTTTAGTGTATCTGTCCCATGTGTGTACGGGAAGCTTGCACTGCTGCCCTCCATGCCTTACTGGTTCTCGGTGAAGGAAGCTTGCAATGTCATTGCTGTAGTGTATCTGTCCCATGTGTGTACTGGAAGCTTGCACTGCTGCCCTCCATGCCTTATTGGTTCTCAGTGAAGGAAGCTTGCAATGCCATTGCTCTAGAGTATCTGTCCCGTGTGTGTGCAGGAAGCTTGCACTGCTGCACTCCATGCCTTATCGGCTCTCAGTGAAGGAACCTTGCAATGCCATTGCTGTAGTGTACCTGCCACATGTGTGTACAGGAAGCTTGCACTGCTGCCTCCCAAGCTTTACTGATTCTCGGTGAAGGAAACTTGGAATGCCATTGCTCTAGTGTATCTGTCCCATGTGTGTACATGAAGCTTGCACTGCTGACCTCCAAGTCTTACCGGTTTTTGGTGAAGGAAGCTTGCAGTTCCATTGCTCTACTGTGTCTGTCCCATGTGTGTATCTGTTTCATGAGTGTACAGGAAGATTGCACTGTTGCCCTCCATGCCTCACCAGTTCTCAGTGAAGGAAGCTTGCGATGCCATTGCTATTCTGCATCTGTTTCATTAGTGTACAGGAAGCTTGCGCTGCTGCCCTCCAGGTTTATTGGCTCTCAGTGATGGAAGCTTGCAATGCCTTTGCTGTAGCGTATCTGTCACATGTGTGTACAGGAAACTTGCACTGCTGCCCTCCGTGCCTTACCAGTTCTCGGTGAAAGAAGCTTGCAATGCCATTGCTCTAGTGTATCTGTCCCATGTGTGTACGGGAAACGTGCACTGCTGCCCACCCCATGCCTTACTGATTCTTGGTGAAGAAAACTTGGAATGCCATTGCTCTAGGTTATCTGTCCCATCTGTGTGCAGGAAGCTTGCACTGCTGTCCTCTATGCCTTACCAGTTCTCAGTGAAGGAACTTGCAAAGCCATTGCCGTTGTGTATCTGTCCCATGTGTGTAAAGGAAGCTTGCACTGCTGCCTTCCGTGCCTTACCGGTTCTTGGTGACGGAAGCTTGCAATGCCATTGCTATAGTGTATCTGTTCAATGTGTGTACGGGAAGCTTGCACTGCTGACCTTCATGCCTTACCGGTTCTCAGTGGGGAATCTTGCAATGTCATTGCTATAATCTATCTGTTCCATGTGTGTACAGGAAGCTTGCTCTGCTGATCTCAATACCTTACAGGTTCTCAGTGAAGGAAGGTTGCAATGCTATTGCTATAGTGTATCTGTTCCATGTGTGTACAGGAAGCTTGCACTGCTGACCTCAATGCCTTACAGGTATTCAGTGAAGGAAGGTTGCAATGCCATTGCTATAGTGTATCTGTTCCATGTGTGTACAGGAAGCTTGCACTGCTGACCTCAATGCCTTACAGGTATTCAGTGAAGGAAGGTTGCAATGCTATTGTTTTAGTCTTTCTGTTTCATGAGTGTACAGGAAGCTTGCACTGCTGCCCTCCATTCCTTACCGGATCTCAGTGAAGGAAGCTTGCACTGCTGCATTCCCTTCAGTGCCTGTGAGTCTCTACTGCTTCATCCTTTGCTGTACATGTTCTCTGTGTGTGGGGTAGAGGGCGGGAGAAGCTGGCAAGACTGCTTTCCCAGCCTTACCTGTTCTGTAAGAGGCAATTTTGCACTGCTGCAGCCTGCGCTGTATCTGTTCAGTGTGTGAGAAGGAAGCTTGCACTGCCACCGTCCTTCACAGTGGCTGTACTGTGTATGAAAGAAGCTTGCAATACTGCAACTTTTGTTGTATATATCTTCTGTGTGTGGATCGAAGCTAGCACAACTGCTTTATAAGTCTTACCTGTTCAGTGTGCATCTGTTAGAGGGAACCTTGCACTGCTGATAGCTGTGCTGTACCTCTTCTGCGAGAGGGAACCTTGCACTGCTGATAGCTGTGCCATACCTCTTCTGTGGGAGGGAACCTTGCACTGCTGATAACTGTGCTGTACCTGTTCTGCGAGAGGGAACCTTGCACTGCTGATAGCTGTGCTGTACCTGTTCTGCAAGAGGGAACCTTGCACTGCTGATAGCTGTGCCATACCTCTTCTGTGAGAGGGAACCTTGCACTGCTGATAACTGTGCCATACCTGTTCTGCGAGAGGGAACCTTCCACTGCTGGTAACTGTGCCGGACCATTTCTGTGAGAGGGAACCTTGCACTGCTGATAGCTGTGCCATACCTCTTCTGTGAGAGGGAACCTTGCACTGCTGATAACTGTCCTGTACCTGTTCTGCGAGAGGGAACCTTGCACTGCTGATAGCTGTGTACCTGTTCTGCAAGAGGGAACCTTGCACTGCTACTCCTGCTACTGGGCCTGTTCTGTGAGAGGGAACCTTGCACTGCTGATAGCTGTGCCATACCTCTTCTGTGACAGGGAACCTTGCACTGCTGATAACTGTGCCGTACCTGTTCTGCGAGAGGGAACCTTCCACTGCTGATAACTGTGCCGTACCTCTTCTGTGAGAGAGAACCTTGCACTGCTGATAACTGTGCCGGACCTGTTCTGTGAGAGAGAACCTTGCACTGCTGATAACTGTGCCATACCTCTTCTGTGAGAGAGAACCTTGCACTGCTGGTAACTGTGCCATAACTCTTCTGTGAGAGAGAACCTTGCACTGCTGGTAACGGTGCTGGACCTGTTCTGTGAGAGAGAACCTTGCACTGCTGATAACTGTGCCATACCTCTTCTGTGAGAGAGAACCTTGCACTGCTGGTAACTGTGCCATACCTCTTCTGTGAGGGGGAACCTTGCACTGCTGATAGCTGTGCCATACCTCTTCTGTGAGAGGGAACCTTGCACTGCTGATAACTGTGCCATACCTGTTCTGCGAGAGGGAACCTTCCACTGCTGGTAACTGTGCCGGACCATTTCTGTGAGAGGGAACCTTGCACTGCTGATAGCTGTGCCATACCTCTTCTGTGAGAGGGAACCTTGCACTGCTGATAACTGTGCTGTACCTGTTCTGCGAGAGGGAACCTTGCACTGCTGATAGCTGTGTACCTGTTCTGCAAGAGGGAACCTTGCACTGCTACTCCTGCTACTGGGCCTGTTCTGTGAGAGGGAACCTTGCACTGCTGATAGCTGTGCCATACCTCTTCTGTGAGAGGGAACCTTGCACTGCTGATAACTGTGCCATACCTGTTCTGCGAGAGGGAACCTTCCACTGCTGGTAACTGTGCCGGACCATTTCTGTGAGAGGGAACCTTGCACTGCTGATAGCTGTACCATACCTCTTCTGTGAGAGGGAACCTTGCACTGCTGATAACTGTGCTGTACCTGTTCTGCGAGAGGGAACCTTGCACTGCTGATAGCTGTGTACCTGTTCTGCAAGAGGGAACCTTGCACTGCTACTCCTGCTACTGGGCCTGTTCTGTGAGAGGGAACCTTGCACTGCTGATAGCTGTGCCATACCTCTTCTGTGACAGGGAACCTTGCACTGCTGATAACTGTGCCATACCTGTTCTGCGAGAGGGAACCTTCCACTGCTGGTAACTGTGCCGTACCTCTTCTGTGAGAGAGAACCTTGCACTGCTGATAACTGTGCCGTACCTCTTCTGTGAGAGAGAACCTTGCACTGCTGATAACTGTGCCATACCTCTTCTGTGAGAGAGAACCTTGCACTGCTGATAACTGCGCCATACCTCTTCTGTGAGAGAGAACCTTGCACTGCTGATAACTGTGCCGTACCTGTTCTGCGAGAGGGAACCTTCCACTGCTGGTAACTGTGCCATACCTCTTCTGTGAGAGAGAACCTTGCACTGCTGATAACTGTGCCGTACCTCTTCTGTGAGACAGAACCTTGCACTGCTGATAACTGTGCCATACCTCTTCTGTCAGAGAGAACCTTGCACTGCTGATAACTGTGGCGTACCTCTTCTGTGAGAGAGAACCTTGCACTGCTGATAACTGTGCCATACCTCTTCTGTGAGAGAGAACCTTGCACTGCTGATAACTGTGCCATACCTCTTCTGTGAGAGAGAACCTTGCACTGCTGGTAACGGTGCCGGACCTGTTCTGTGAGAGAGAACCTTGCACTGCTGATAACTGTGCCATACCTCTTCTGTGAGAGAGAACCTTGCACTGCTGATAACTGTGCCATACCTCTTCTGTGAGAGAGAACCTTGCACTGCTGGTAACGGTGCCGGACCTGTTCTGTGAGAGAGAACCTTGCACTGCTGATAACTGTACCATACCTCTTCTGTGAGAGAGAACCTTGCACTGCTGGTAACGGTGCCGGACCTGTTCTGTGAGAGAGAACCTTGCACTGCTGATAACTGTGCCGGACCTGTTCTGTGAGAGAGAACCTTGCACTGCTGATAACTGTGCCATACCTCTTCTGTGAGAGAGAACCTTGCACTGCTGATAACTGTGCCGGACCTGTTCTGTGAGAGAGAACCTTGCACTGCTGGTAACGGTGCCGGACCTGTTCTGTGAGAGAGAACCTTGCACTGCTGATAACTGTGCCATACCTCTTCTGTGAGAGAGAACCTTGCACTGCTGGTAACGGTGCCGGACCTGTTCTGTGAGGGGGAACCTTGCACTGCTGATAGCTGTGCCATACCTCTTCTGTGAGAGAGAACCTTGCACTGCTGGTAACTGTGCCATACCTCTTCTGTGAGAGAGAACCTTGCACTGCTGGTAACTGTGCCATACCTCTTCTGTGAGAGAGAACCTTGCACTGCTGGTAACTGTGCCATACCTCTTCTGTGAGAGAGAACCTTGCACTGCTGGTAACGGCGCCGGACCTGTTCTGTGAGAGAGAACCTTGCACTGCTGATAACTGTGCCATACCTCTTCTGTGAGAGAGAACCTTGCACTGCTGGTAACGGTGCCGGACCTGTTCTGTGAGGGGGAACCTTGCACTGCTGATAGCTGTGCTGTGTCTACTCAATGTGTGAGTAGAAGAAACACCTTGCTAGGGCAGAGTGGAAGGATGTCTAGAGCCTTTATTATAAGGTGCAATACTAGATTCTGCAACTCCAAGTCCAGGAAGCTCTCCAAAGAGCTCGATAAATTATTCTTGACTCACTGGACCCACATCTCAATCACAAAACACAGTCAAAAGAATGAAGAATGCAAGGTCCATTAAACAGTCTCTTTAAATGTCCTAATCAATAAAAACTATTTGAACAGCAATGACAGAAACTTAGCACCTATAAAAATTGATAAGAATAGTGTCTGGGTGAAGTCAGTTAGCTTACAAGATGCATGCTTCTGCTCTTCAGTGACGCGCCCTCTCCCCCTCTCAGTGCTGAGCTTTATGTGGGTCTTCAGTGACGCGCCCTCTCTCCCCTTAAACTGCTCAGCTTCAGGTGGGTCTTCAGTGGGCGCTCTATCTTCCCCCTCGCAGTCCTGAGCTTCAGGTGGGTCTTGAGTGATTCACATTTCCTCACCTCACACTGCTCCGCTTCAGGTGGGTCTTCAGTGATGCGCCCTCTCTCCCCGCACAGTGGTGAGCTTCAGGTGGGTCTTCAGTGATGACCATCTGTTCCCCTCACAGTGCTGAGCTTCAGGTGGGTCTTCAGTGATGACCCTCTATCCCCCTCACAGTGCTGAGCTTCAGGTGGGTCTTCAATGACGCGCCCTCTCCCCTCGCAGTGCTGAGCTTCAGGTGGGTCTTCAGTGACGTACCCTCTCTCCCTCGCAGTGCTGAGCTTCAGGCGGGTCTTCAGTGATGCACCCTCTCCCCTCGCAGAGCTGAGCTTCAGGTGGGACTTCAGTGACGCACCCTCTCTCTCCCTCGCACTGCTGAGCTTCAGGTGGGTCTTCAGTGACGCACCCTCTCTCCCTCGCAGTGCTGAGCTTCAGGTGGGTCTTCAGTGACGCACCCTCTCTCCCTCGCATGCTGAGCTTCAGGAGGGTCTTCAGTCATGCACCCTCTCTCCCCCTGGGAGTGCTGAGCTTCAGGGGGGCCTTCAGTGACGCACCCTCTCCCCCTGGGAGTGCTGGGCTTCAGGTGGGCCTTCAGTGACTCACCCTCTCCCCTCGCAGAGCTGAGCTTCAGGTGGGTCTTCAGTGACGCGCCCTCTCTCCCCCTGGCAGTGCTGAGCTTCAGGAGGGTCTTCAGTGATGCGCCCTCTCCCCTCGCAGTGCTGAGCTTCAGGTGGGTCTTCAGTGATGCACCCTCTCTCCCTCGCAGTGCTGAGCTTCAGGTGGGTCTTCAGTGATGCACCCTCTCTCCCCTGGGAGTGCTGAGCTTCAGGAGGGTCTTCAGTGACGCGCCCTCTCCCTCGCAGTGCTGAGCTTCAGGTGGGTCTTCAGTGATGCACCCTCTCTCCCCTGGGAGTGCTGAGCTTCAGGAGGGTCTTCAGTGATGCGCCCTCTCCCCTCGCAGTGCTGAGCTTCAGGTGGGTCTTCAGTGACGTACCCTCTCTCCCTCGCAGTGCTGAGCTTCAGGTGGGTCTTCAGTGATGCACCCTCTCCCCTCGCAGAGCTGAGCTTCAGGTGGGTCTTCAGTGACGCACCCTCTCCCCCTGGGAGTGCTGAACTTCAGGAGGGTCTTCAGTGACGCGCCCTCTCCCCTCGCAGTGGTGAGCTTCAGGTGGGTCTTCAGTGATGCACCCTCTCTCCCTCGCAGTGCTGAGCTTCAGGTGGGTCTTCAGTGATGCACCCTCTCCCCTCGCAGAGCTGAGCTTCAGGTGGGTCTTCAGTGATGACCCTCTGTCCCCCTCACAGTGCTGAGCTTCAGGTGGGTCTTCAGTGATGCACCCCTCTCTCTCCCTCGCAGTGCTGAGCTTCAGGTGGGTCTTCAGTGACTCACCCTCTCCCCTCGCAGAGCTGAGCTTCAGGAGGGTCTTCACTGATGCGCCCTCTCTCCCCCTGGGAGTGCTGAGCTTCAGGAGGGTCTTCAGTGATGCGCCCTCTCCCTCGCAGTGCTGAGCTTCAGGTGGGTCTTCAGTGATGTACCCTCTCTCCCTCGCAGTGCTGAGCTTCAGGTGGGTCTTCAGTGATGCACCCTCTCCCCACGCAGAGCTGAGCTTCAGGTGGGTCTTCAGTGACGCACCCTCTCTCCCTCGCACTGCTGAGCTTCAGGTGGGTCTTCAGTGACGCACCCTCTCTCCCTCGCAGTGCTGAGCTTCAGGTGGGTCTTCAGTGATGCACCCTCGCTCCCCCTGGGAGTGCTGAGCTTCAGGAGGGTCTTCAGTGACGCGCCCTCTCCCTCGCAGTGCTGAGCTTCAGGTGGGTCTTCAGTGACGTACCCTCTCTGCCTCGCAGTGCTGAACTTCAGGTGGGTCTTCAGTGATGCACCCTCTCCCCTCGCAGAGCTGAGCTTCAGGTGGGTCTTTAGTCACGCACCCTCTCTCCCTCGCAGTGCTGAGCTTCAGGTGGGTCTTCAGTGATGCGCCTCTCTCCCCCTGGGAGTGCTGAGCTTCAGGAGGGTCTTCAGTGACGCGCCCTCTCCCCGCGCAGTGCTGAGCTTCAGGTGGGTCTTCAGTGACGTACCCTCTCTCCCTCGCAGTGCTGAGCTTCAGGTGGGTCTTCAGTGATGCACCCTCTCCCTCGCAGAGCTGAGCTTCAGGTGGGTCTTCAGTGACGCACCCTATCTCCCTCGCACTGCTGAGCTTCAGGTGGGTCTTCAGTGATGCACCCTCTCTCCCTCGCAGTGCTGAGCTTCAGGTGGGTCTTCAGTGATGCACCCTCTCTCCCCGCTCGCAGTGCTGAGCTTCAGGCGGGTCTTCAGTGATGCGCCCTCGCTCCTGATCCAGCGCGGCTAATATAAATTTCTCCTTAGGACACTAATCCAGGTAAAAACACTTATGCAACCTATCATCAATTAAACCTTATGTCGGTGGGGCCCATGACACCGCATAACATACATTCATCTAATCTCTGGATTTCACGCCAAGGAGAATGTGCTGCTGGACAAACGGGATACCTTGTTAAATTTGACAGAATAATAATCCATACATTATATGCATTAACCCTTGATCCTGGAGTGTTCTAAACATCAAGGTACTCCGCTCTTTGGTCGATGGACCAACTAGTAGAATAAGTTGATGGTGATTAAGACCAGCTCAATCACAATTAAAACCTTTTAACATTATAAATCATAAATGTACTAAAGAACCACAGACTCATTTTTAGTTAGAATATATTTTTATCTAATTTTTCAATCAAATATGTGAGATTCTTTATTAATCAAACACATTTAATATATCAATAATCATTTAAGAAAAGTTTTAATGGAAAATGAAAATGTATGCATTACCCATAATCATAGGACGCAGACAGGAATGGTTCACCAAAGGAAGATAAACCGCAGATCACAGAATAGAACTCCCAAACTGTCTGACTGTCCCGCTAACCTCCTCGGATGCACCTCCCGAGCAGAATTCCCGCAACGATCTCGTTCCTTCCCCAGTCAAAGTTCAAAGTCCAAAAATGACAGAGTATTTTGCAGAATCGAGGTGGAAAAATGAAAATAAAGAAGCGGCATGGTAGGAAAAACACCAACCACAGCAGTAGCATCAGCATTTAGCAGCAGCAGCTCCAGCCCACATAAGAGCAGACTCTCTTATACCCTATTCTCTGGCTTACTACACATAAAAGTTGCAATCCTTAGGGGCAAGAATCACGCAAATTGGTCCATTGGAAGGGTGGTGATGGTCACCTCATCGCCCTCCTTGTTCAAACTGGTTTGGGGACAATAAAGCATACAATAAGTCTTATGACTCTGGGGTCAAAAGCAGTCCAACTTGTCCTTTTATTTTGTTGCGATCCTTGATGGTCACATTTTAGTCCATCCATTGTCACTCGGCTCTTTCCCATCCATTCCCACGAATACATGCTGAATCTTTTTGGCACGCTCTTTATTGTAGGTCAGTCCGACCTTGACATCTCTCACTCCGGGTACAGGCCGCATTCACGTGATCTCATTCGCTTTATTGCTTCTGCACAGAGGCCATCTTGGCTGTCTCACGTGATCTCATTCGCTCCAGCAGCCATTTTCGCAGCATGGCCTAACAGGCCCGAACGAACTATCATAAGAACAAACACAACCAAAATTAAAACAGAGAAAATAAGCCTTTCTGTTTACCACCCGCCATTCTAAAGACCCGTGTTAGGTGTTACCTAGCAGAAGCGACATTTAAAGCCATTTTACTTACCATCTGCATTCTTTGCCACCATACAAGTCTACTACGTGACATAAATCATGCAATTTTACTCTAATTAGTACGCAAATCACAATACTAAAGTTAATTAACTTCACATTTGTAAATAAATTAGGTTTTGCACAAATCTGCATGTTACCCATATATAGTGTTTACTAAAAAGGGTGCATTTGTTGGTTAGTACATGCTTTTTCAGTCAGTATTCTTAAATCATTAAGAGTTCATTAATTTCCAAGAGTTACAAATTATTTTGCTTACCCTGCTCCATCACTCCCCGCTCGCAGTGCTGAGCTTCAGGTCGGTCTTCAGTGATGCACCCTCTCTCCCCTCGCAGTGCTGAGCTACAGGTGGGTCTTCAGTGATGCGCCCTCTCTCCCCTCGCAGTGCTGAGCGTCAGGTGGGTCTTCAGTGGCACACCTTTTCTCCCCTCACACTGCTGAGCTTCAGGTGAGTCTTCAGTGACGCGCCCACTCTCCTATCAAAGTGCTGAGCTTCAGGTGGGTCTTCAGTGACGCACCCTCTCCCCCTCGCACTGATCAGATTCAGGTGGGTCTTCAGTCACGCACCCTCTCTCCCTCGAAGTGCTGAGCTTTAGGTGGGTCTTCAGTGATGCACCCTCTCTCTCCCTCGCAGTGCTGAGCTTCAGGTGGGTCTTCAGTGACTCACCCTCTCCCCTCACAGAGCTGAGCTTCAGGTGGGTCTTCAGTGACTCACCCTCTCCCCTCGCAGAGCTGAGCTTCAGGAGGGTCTTCAGTGATGCACCCTCTCTCCCCGCTTGCAGTGCTGAGCTTCAGGAGGGTCTTCAGTGATGCGCCCTCTCCCCTCGCAGTGCTGAGCTTCAGGTGGGTCTTCAGTGACGTACCCTCTCTCCCTCGCAGTGCTGAGCTTCAGGTGGGTCTTCAGTGACGCGCCCTCTCCCCTCGCAGAGCTGAGCTTCAGGTGGGTCTTCAGTGACGCACACTCTCTCCCTCGCAGTGCTGAGCTTCAGGTGGGTCTTCAGTGATGCACCCCTCTCTCTCCCTCGCAGTGCTGAGCTTCAGGAGGGTCTTCAGTGATGCGCCCTCTCCCCTCGCAGTGCTGAGCTTCAGGTGGGTCTTCAGTGACGTACCCTCTCTCCCTCGCAGTGCTGAGCTTCAGGTGGGTCTTCAGTGATGCACCCTCTCCCCTCGCAGAGCTGAGCTTCAGGTGGGTCTTCAGTGATGCACCCTCTCCCCCTGGGAGTGCTGAGCTTCAGGAGGGTCTTCAGTGACGCGCCCTCTCCCCTCGCAGTGGTGAGCTTCAGGTGGGTCTTCAGTGATGCACCCTCTCTCCCTCGCAGTGCTGAGCTTCAGGTGGGTCTTCAGTGACGCACCCTCTCCCCTCGCAGAGCTGAGCTTCAGGTGGGTCTTCAGTGACGCACCCTCTCCCCTCGCAGTGCTGAGCTTCAGGTGGGTCTTCAGTGATGCACCCCTCTCTCTCCCTCGCAGTGCTGAGCTTCAGGTGGGTCTTCAGTGACTCACCCTCTCCCCTCGCAGAGCTGAGCTTCAGGAGGGTCTTCAGTGATGCGCCCTCTCTCCCCCTGGGAGTGCTGAGCTTCAGGAGGGTCTTCAGTGATGCGCCCTCTCCCCTCGCAGTGCTGAGCTTCAGGTGGGTCTTCAGTGACGTACCCTCTCTCCCTCGCAGTGCTGAGCTTCAGGTGGGTCTTCAGTGATGCACCCTCTCCCCACGCAGAGCTGAGCTTCAGGTGGGTCTTCAGTGACGCACCCTCTCTCCCTCGCACTGCTGAGCTTCAGGTGGGTCTTCAGTGACGCACCCTCTCTCCCTCGCAGTGCTGAGCTTCAGGTGGGTCTTCAGTGATGCACCCTCTCTCCCCCTGGGAGTGCTGAGCTTCAGGAGGGTCTTCAGTGACGCGCCCTCTCCCCTCGCAGTGCTGAGCTTCAGGTGGGTCTTCAGTGACGTACCCTCTCTGCCTCGCAGTGCTGAACTTCAGGTGGGTCTTCAGTGATGCACCCTCTCCCCTCGCAGAGCTGAGCTTCAGGTGGGTCTTTAGTCACGCACCCTCTCTCCCTCGCAGTGCTGAGCTTCAGGTGGGTCTTCAGTGATGCGCCCTCTCTCCCCCTGGGAGTGCTGAGCTTCAGGAGGGTCTTCAGTGACGCGCCCTCTCCCCTCGCAGTGCTGAGCTTCAGGTGGGTCTTCAGTGACGTACCCTCTCTCCCTCGCAGTGCTGAGCTTCAGGTGGGTCTTCAGTGATGCACCCTCTCCCCTCGCAGAGCTGAGCTTCAGGTGGGTCTTCAGTGACGCACCCTATCTCCCTCGCACTGCTGAGCTTCAGGTGGGTCTTCAGTGATGCACCCTCTCTCCCTCGCAGTGCTGAGCTTCAGGTGGGTCTTCAGTGATGCACCCTCTCTCCCCGCTCGCAGTGCTGAGCTTCAGGCGGGTCTTCAGTGATGCGCCCTCGCTCCTGATTAAGCGCGGCTATTATAAATTTCTCCTTAGGACACTAATCCAGGTAAAAACACTTATGCAACCTATCATCAATTAAACCTTATGTCGGTGGGGCCCATGACACCGCATAACATACATTCATCTAATCTCTGGATTTCACGCCAAGGAGAATGTGCTGCTGGACGAACGGGATACCTTGTTAAATTTGACAGAATAATAATCCATACATTATATGCATTAACCCTTGATCCTGGAGTGTTCTAAACATCAAGGTACTCCGCTCTTTGGTCGATGGACCAACTAGTAGAATAAGTTGATGGTGATTAAGACCAGCTCAATCACAATTAAAACCTTTTAACATTATAAATCATAAATGTACTAAAGAACCACAGACTCATTTTTAGTTAGAATATATTTTTATCTAATTTTTCAATCAAATATGTGAGATTCTTTATTAATCAAACACATTTAATATATCAATAATCATTTAAGAAAAGTTTTAATGGAAAATGAAAATTTATGCATTACCCATAATCATAGGACGCAGACAGGAATGGTTCACCAAAGGAAGATAAACCGCAGATCACAGAATAGAACTCCCAAACTGACTGACTGTCCCGCTAACCTCCTCGGACGCACCTCCCGAGCAGAATTCCCGCAACGATCTCGTTCCTTCCCCAGTCAAAGTTCAAAGTCCAAAAATGACAGAGTCTTTTGCAGTATCGAGGTGGAAAAATGAAAATAAAGAAGCGGCATGGTAGGAAAAACACCAACCACAGCAGTAGCATCAGCATTTAGCAGCAGCAGCTCCAGCCCACATAAGAGCAGACTCTCTTATACCCTATTCTCTGGCTTACTACACATAAAAGTTGCAATCCTTAGGGGCAAGAATCACGCAAATTGGTCCATTGGAGGGGTGGTGATGGTCACCTCATCGCCCTCCTTGTTCAAACTGGTTTGGGGACAATAAAGCATACAATAAGTCTTATGACTCTGGGGTCAAAAGCAGTCCAACTTGTCCTTTTATTTTGTTGCGATCCTTGATGGTCACATTTTAGTCCATCCATTGTCACTCGGCTCTTTCCCATCCATTCCCACGAATACATGCTGAATCTTTTGGCACGCTCTTTATTGTAGGTCAGTCCGACCTTGACATCTCTCACTCCGGGTACAGGCCGCATTCACGTGATCTCATTCGCTTTATTGCTTCTGCACAGAGGCCATCTTGGCTGTCTCACGTGATCTCATTCGCTCCAGCAGCCATTTTCGCAGCATGGCCTAACAGGCCCGAACGAACTATCATAAGAACAAACACAACCAAAATTAAAACAGAGAAAATAAGCCTTTCTGTTTACCACCCGCCATTCTAAAGACCCGTGTTAGGTGTTACCTAGCAGAAGCGACATTTAAAGCCATTTTACTTACCATCTGCATTCTTTGCCACCATACAAGTCTACTACGTGACATAAATCATGCAATTTTACTCTAATTAGTACGCAAATCACAATACTAAAGTTAATTAACTTCACATTTGTAAATAAATTAGGTTTTGCACAAATCTGCATGTTACCCATATATAGTGTTTACTAAAAAGGGTGCATTTGTTGGTTAGTACATGCTTTTTCAGTCAGTATTCTTAAATCATTAAGAGTTCATTAATTTCCAAGAGTTACAAATTATTTTGCTTACCCTGCTCCATCACTCCCCGCTCGCAGTGCTGAGCTTCAGGTCGGTCTTCAGTGATGCACCCTCTCTCCCCTCGCAGTGCTGAGCTACAGGTGGGTCTTCAGTGATGCGCCCTCTCTCCCCCTCGCAGTGCTGAGCGTCAGGTGGGTCTTCAGTGGCACACCTTTTCTCCCCTCACACTGCTGAGCTTCAGGTGAGTCTTCAGTGACGCGCCCACTCTCCTATCAAAGTGCTGAGCTTCAGGTGGGTCTTCAGTGACGCACCCTCTCCCCCTCGCACTGATCAGATTCAGGTGGGTCTTCAGTCACGCACCCTCTCTCCCCTCGAAGTGCTGAGCTTTAGGTGGGTCTTCAGTGATGCACCCTCTCTCTCCCTCGCAGTGCTGAGCTTCAGGTGGGTCTTCAGTGACTCACCCTCTCCCCTCACAGAGCTGAGCTTCAGGTGGGTCTTCAGTGACTCACCCTCTCCCCTCGCAGAGCTGAGCTTCAGGAGGGTCTTCAGTGATGCACCCTCTCTCCCCGCTTGCAGTGCTGAGCTTCAGGGGGGTCTTCAGTGACGCGCCCTCTCCCCTCGCAGTGCTGAGCTTCAGGTGGGTCTTCAGTGATGCACCCTCTCCCCTCGCAGAGCTGAGCTTCAGGTGGGTCTTCAGTGACGCACCCTCTCCCCTCACAGAGCTGAGCTTCAGGTGGGTCTTCAGTGACGTACCCTCTCTCCCTCGCAGTGCTGAGCTTCAGGTGGGTCTTCAGTGACGCACCCTCTCCCCTCGCAGAGCTGAGCTTCAGGTGGGTCTTCAGTGACGCACCCTCTCTCCCTCGCAGTGCTGAGCTTCAGGTGGGTCTTCAGTGATGCACCCCTCTCTCTCCCTCGCAGTGCTGAGCTTCAGGTGGGTCTTCAGTGACTCACCCTCTCCCCTCGCAGAGCTGAGCTTCAGGAGGGTCTTCAGTGATGCACCCTCTCTCCCCGCTTGCAGTGCTGAGCTTCAGGAGGTTCTTCAGTGACGCGCCCTCTCCCCTCGCAGTGCTGAGCTTCAGGTGGGTCTTCAGTGATGCACCCTCTCCCCTCGCAGAGCTGAGCTTCAGGTGGGTCTTCAGTGACGCACCCTCTCTCCCTCACAGTGCTGAGCTTCAGGTGGGTCTTCAGTGATGCACCCTCTCCCCTCGCAGAGCTGAGCTTCAGGTGGGTCTTCAGTGATGCACCCTCTCTCCCTCGCAGTGCTGAGCTTCAGGTGGGTCTTCAGTGATGCACCCTCTCCCCTCGCAGAGCTGAGCTTCAGGTGGGTCTTCAGTGACGCACCCTCTCTCCCTCGCAGTGCTGAGCTTCAGGTGGGTCTTCAGTGATGCGCCCTCTATCATCCTCACAGTGCTGAGCTTGAGGTGGGTATTCAGTGATGCGCCCTCTCTCCCCTCGAAGTGCTGAGCTTCAGGGGGTCTTCAGTGATGCGCCCTCTCTCCCCGCTCGCAGTGCTGAGCTTCAGGTGGGTCTTCAGTGACGCACCCTCTCCCCTCGCAGAGCTGAGCTTCAGGTGGGTCTTCAGTGACGCACCCTCTCTCCCTCGCAGTGGTGAGCTTCAGGTGGATCTTCAGTGATGCGCCCTCTGTCCCTCGCAGTTGAGCTTCAGGTGGGTCTTCAGTGACTCACCCTCTCCCCTCGCAGAGCTGAGCTTCAGGAGGGTCTTCAGTGATGCACCCTCTCTCCCCGCTTGCAGTGCTGAGCTTCAGGAGGGTCTTCAGTGACGTGCCCTCTCCCCTCGCAGTGCTGAGCTTCAGGTGGGTCTTCAGTGATGCACCCTCTCCCTCGCAGAGCTGAGCTTCAGGTGGGTCTTCAGTGACGCACCCTCTCTCCCTCGCAGTGCTGAGCTTCAGGTGGGTCTTCAGTGACGCACCCTCTCCCCTCGCAGAGCTGAGCTTCAGGTGGGTCTTCAGTGATGCACCCTCTCTCCCTCGCAGTGCTGAGCTTCAGGTGGGTCTTCAGTGATGCACCCTCTCCCCTCGCAGTGCTGAGCTTCAGGTGGGTCTTCAGTGACTCACCCTATCTCCCTCGCACTGCTGAGCTTCAGGTGGGTCTTCAGTGACGTACCCTCTCTCCCTCGCAGTGCTGAGCTTCAGGTGGGTCTTCAGTGATGCACCCTCTCCCTCGCAGAGCTGAGCTTCAGGTGGGTCTTCGGTGACGCACCCTCTCTCCCTCGCAGTGCTGAGCTTCAGGTGGGTCTTCAGTGATGCGCCCTCTCTCATCCTCACAGTGCTGAGCTTGAGGTGGGTATTCAGTGATGCGCCCTCTCTCCCCTCGAAGTGCTGAGCTTCAGGGGGTCTTCAGTGATGCGCCCTCTCTCCCCGCTCGCAGTGCTGAGCTTCAGATGGGTCTTCAGTGATGCACCCTCTCCCCTCGCAGAGCTGAGCTTCAGGTGGGTCTTCAGTGACGCACCCTCTCTCCCTCGCAGTGGTGAGCTTCAGGTGGATCTTCAGTGATGCATCCTCTCTCCCTCGCAGTGCTGAGCTTCAGGTGGGTCTTCAGTGATGCTCTCTCTCTCCCCTCGAAGTGCTGAGCTTCAGGGGGTCTTCAGTGATGCGCCCTCTCTCCCCGCTCGCAGTGCTGAGCTTCAGGTGGGTCTTCAGTGATGCACCCTCTCCCCTCGCAGAGCTGAGCTTCAGGTGGGTCTTCAGTGGCGCACCCTCTCTCCCTCGCAGTGGTGAGCTTCAGGTGGATCTTCAGTGATGCGCCCTCTCTCCCCGCTCGCAGTGCTGAGCTTCAGGTGAGTATCAGTGACGCGCCCTCTCCCCCTCGCACTGATCAGATTCAGGTGGGTCTTCAGTCACGCACCCTCTCCCCCTCGCACTGATCAGATTCAGGTTGGTCTTCAGTCACGCACCCTCTCCCCCTCGCACTGATCAGATTCAGGTGGGTCTTCAGTCACGCACCCTCTCTCCCCTCAAAGTGCAGAGCTTCAGGTGGGTCTTCAGTGACGCGCCCTCTCCCCCTCGCACTGATCAGATTCAGGTGGGTCTTCAGTCACGCACCCTCTCTCCCCTCAAAGTGCTGAGCTTTAGGTGGGTCTTCAGTGATGCACCCTCCCTCCTCATGCAGTGCTGAGCTTTTGGTGGGTCTTCAGTGATGCACCCTCTCTCCCCCTCTCAGTGCTGAGCTTCAGGTGGGTCTTCAGTGATGCCCCTCTCTCCCCTCGCAGTGCTGAGGTTCAGGTTGGTCTTCAGTGACAATCCCTCTCCCCCTCACAGAAATGAGCTTCAGGGGTCTTCAGTGATGCACACTCGCTCCCCCTCGCAGTGCTGAGCTTCAGGTGGGTCTTCAGTGATGCACCCTCTCTCCCCGGGAGTGCTGAGTTTCAGGGGGTCTTCAGTGATGCACACTAGCTCCCCCTCAAAGTGCTGAGCTTCAGGTGGGTCTTCAGTGACATGCCCTCGCTCCTCTGGGAGTGCTGAGCTTCCGGTGGGTCTTCAGTGATGCCCCCTCTCTGTCTTCTCGAAGTGCTGAGCTTCAGGTGGGTCTTCAGTGACGGCCCTCTCCCCTTGCACTGCTAATCTTCAGGGGGACTTCAATGACACGTCCTCTCCCCCTCGAAGTGCAGAGCGTTAGGTGGGTCTTCAGTGATGCGCCCACTCTCCCTCGAAGTGCTGAGATTCAGGGGGTCTTCAGTATCGCACCCTCTCTCCCCCTTGCAGTGCATAGCTTCAGGTGGGTCTTCAGTGATGCACCCTCTCCCTCGCAGAGCTGAGCTTCAGGTGGGTCTTCAGTGACTCACCCTCTCTCCCTCGCAGTGCTGAGCTTCAGGTGGGTCTTCAGTGATGCACCCCTCTCTCTCCCTCGCAGTGCTGAGCTTCAGGTGGGTCTTCAGTGACTCACCCTCTCCCCTCGCAGAGCTGAGCTTCAGGAGGGTCTTCAGTGATGCACCCTCTCTCCCCGCTTGCAGTGCTGAGCTTCAGGGGGTCTTCAGTGACGCGCCCTCTCCCCTCGCAGTGCTGAGCTTCAGGTGGGTCTTCAGTGATGCACCCTCTCCCCTCGCAGAGCTGAGCTTCAGGTGGGTCTTCAGTGACGCACCCTCTCTCCCTCGCAGTGCTGAGCTTCAGGTGGGTCTTCAGTGACGCACCCTCTCCCCTCGCAGAGCTGAGCTTCAGGTGGGTCTTCAGTGACGCACCCTCTCTCCCTCGCAGTGCTGAGCTTCAGGTGGGTCTTCAGTGACGCGCCCACTCTCCTATCAAAGTGCTGAGCTTCAGGTGGGTCTTCAGTGATGCACCCTCTCCCCCTCGCACTGATCAGATTCAGGTGGGTCTTCAGTCACGCGCCCTCTCTCCCTCAAAGTGCTGAGCTTTAGGTGGGTCTTCAGTGATGCACCCTCCCTCCTCATGCAGTGCTGAGCTTTTGGTGGGTCTTCAGTGATGCACCCTCTCTCCCCTCTCAGTGCTGAGCTTCAGGTGGGTCTTCAGTGATGCCCCCTGTAGGAGAGTAGGATCTGCTTCACATGGGTACCCCCACTTTTTGCTGATGCTTCACTGTTTTTCGACATTAGTCTGGCTGGGGCCCTGCTAATCAGAACCCCAGCCTAGCTGCTTCCTCTCTAAAATGGTTTCCATGTGCCTTAGGCACATCACTGATTGGGATCTGGAGTGCCCTTATAAGTCCCTAGTATATGGTATACTATGTACCAAGGGCATAGGTACCTCAGAGGCCTGCCAGGGGCTGCAGCATGTATTATGCCACCCCTGGAAGGCCATCCAAACTGACACCACAGGTCTGCTACTGCAGCCTGGGTAAGGTGGTGCATGCACCCCTTACTGTGATATAGGTTACCTATATCACTAAATACATACACACATATAAACCTATAAGTCACTCCTGAGGCAGGCCTTATCAATCCTAAAGGCAGAGTGCATGGTTCCTATGTGAGAGGGTGCCCCTGCATGAGCAGGGCCCCTCTGCAACATTCGGAGACCATCTCTGATGCTGTTTGTAGTGCAGCCTGACCATATACTCTTAAGCGCATTATAACCTCGCGGTAAAATGCTAACTTTGGAATGGCTGCACCTAAACATGTCGTGTTTGGTGTCAAACAACTTGGAATACTACCCCCCCCCGCCAATTCTGGCGGCGGGGGTAGCATTCCACCCTTCTAGAGGGAAAGACATGTTAACTCTGACTAACCCGGTAACTTCTTTCCAAAGCCCTGGCATCACAAAATGGATGCTGCTGCCACAGACACGAGTCTGGCCTCCTGCTGCTGGACGAAACTCCGGCAGAGGAGGCCTGGACAATAGGTTTCCTGTCCCAGGGAGGTGTGACCACCTCCCCAGACAGGATAATGTGTATTGGGGCTGGGCGGGAGCACCATCTGTGTGCTTTGAAGTCCTGCACTGGGGGCACATTTGGTGTCCCTGTGCATACCCCAGTTCAAACCGGATCCGGGGCTTGCAGCCCCTGCTTTGGCGCGAACTGGACAAAGGGAAAGGGGTGTAGCCACCCCTCTGCCCTGACCCACCCATTGGTGGGGCCACAGAGTAGTCCAACCCCTATCTTTAGTATAAAGATAGGAACCCAGTCCTTAGGACTTTAGATTATCCCTGGACGAAACTCTGAAACTGAATCCTGGACCTTCGACGCTCTACTCACGATTAGAGGACAGAAGAATCTCCCTTGGGGTCAAGGAGTGACTCCCCTGCTTGGCAGGCACCAAAGAAGCATCTGTCCGGTTCGCATTTCTGAAGCTCCCGTCGGACGCCGAAGTCATCGCATCACCAGAGGTAGATTCTCAGACTTCCCCGAGGCTACCCTGAGTCCCCAGCAAAGCTGAGGCCCGTGGCTATCGTGGGTGACTTGAGACTGTGACCCCTGGACACCGAGCACATTTGCAAGTGCATCCTCTTCTGGGTCTCCCAAGAAGTCGTGCTTTGGGCTTCGAGTAGCCCTAGCCTCCAGCACCACCTGCACCAAAGATCACTGGCCCCCACTCCACGAGTGTCCTGTAAGCCAGCTCCACGTGCGGTGTCACGAGGCTCCTTCGCAGTCGCTAGCCCGTTGGCTAGTAGCCCTTAACGAAGGCCAATCCTTTTCTAACTTGGCATCCTGGTTGCTCCAGGCCTGCCCTCACTTACCCTCGCTGGGTGAGTTCCACAGACCTTGCTGGTCTGCACCATCGACGATCTACATCTTCACCGAGACTTGCCGTTGCCAAGGCTTGTTGGGTCCAATCTGGTCGCCGATACCTCAGCACTCGACAGACATTGTGTACCAGCCCGAATCCTGCTCCTGGTCGCCGACAACGCCTCCTGGACCTCGTGGCTGAAGAGTCAAGACGACCATCAATGCACCTGAAGCACTCGACATCGGTGGGCATCTGTCCATCGCCTTCCTGGTCACTGGCTAGTGACCCAGACTCTGTCCCCTCTGCTTTCAGGTTCTTCAGAACTCCGATCCACTCTTGGATCCACCCGGACACTTTTCTCTTGGCCGCCAGCAGCACTTTGCAGCAGATCGCCATTCGAATCGAAGACGAAACCTGACCCCGAAAGGCACCTATGCACCCAGCTTCCCTGGGTGAGGTAACACAAGTACTCCGGTGCTCCCGTGGGTAGAGACTCTTCAAAGTCCTAGATCTCAAAGGGTTTTGTCCTAGTCCTCTTTTAAGTGTCCCTTTTCTCTAATTTCCCGATCACGACTTTCTCCTTAGAAGTCAACGGCGTATCGCGGTTGTGTATTTACACTGCACGCGTCTCCCGTGGGTCCCCTGTGTCACTACCTTGGGTGGTTCCTTGTGGTCCAAGCACTTCTAGAGGCTCTAGGCCTAGTGTCTAGTTCAGTCGTGGTTCGCATACCACTTTGTTGGTATATGGTTTGGTAGGCCCCTAGGGCCCAAACGTGTATTTGTGCTGTTACTGTGTTTAAATAACTTCTAACTTATGTACTTCGAACTCTAGCCTCATAAAGAGACTAGAGGGGTGTGTTTAGCAATAAATACATATATTTTGAATATATACCTGGTGTGGTGCTCTTTCATTTGGTCCCTCAAGAGATTATAGACTGGTAAAACAAGCTGCTTTACATTCCTTCAAGACTTAGCCTGAAGGCTGCTCTCCATAGCTACCACTAGGATAGCTTTCAATAAGGTTGTCTTTAACCTATCTCCAATAAGGGGTTGTTTGGACTGGTGCAAGGTGCCCACTATAATTAGTGGACAGCATATGCCAGGCCAACTTCTCACATTGGTGTGCAGCGTGTGGGATTCCAGCTTGCTATTGTTTTACCAGATAATCTCAATTGAATTGATCAACTGAAAACCACTAAAGGTACCTAAGGTACATATAATTTAAGCTTAGAATACAGTAAGTTCTACTGAACTTAGAGTTGTGTGTCAAGGGATAGCACAACCCTTTCTACAACTCAAGAGAGTTTAGTAGGCCACACTAGAGTAGGTAGTGCATACACCACACCACACTAGTAATGTCTTTAAGGGCAGGATCCAAAGAATCCTTGCAGGAAGCCACTGAGCTTCCACCCTCCAAGTATGATACACTCCCATTCTTGGAATTGAGAGCTTTATGCAACTTGAGAAAAATAAGGACAGGCCAAAGCCCCACCACCCAACACCTCAAGGAGTTGTTGGTGGCTTATGACCTTAGTAGGCCCTTGGGGACTGAAGGGGTAGGAGCTGAGGGTGGGGCAGAAGATGAGGATGGGACCAGGGGTACCAGTACCCCCAGCCCCCCCTCTGAAACTGGCCAGGAGGGCGACAATGGCCCTGACCTGGATAATCCAACCCCTCCTGAGGAAGAGGAGGATCAGAATGATGCTCCCTTTGTTCCCCCAGGAAGGATTGTGAGTGTGCCCAGAAGGTCTAGATCTTCTTCTCAGGAGTCTAACCACTCTGGCACCTCAATAGGGAGCTCTGTCTCATCTCATAGGAGGGAATCCTCTCATGAGAGAAGAAAGAGGCTGATTCAATATGAGGAAGCTCAGCTTGAACTCAGAAGGAAGCAAGTAGCCTTAGACAGGGAGTCCCTGGATCTCCTTAG